>CABFVX010000001.1:893184-985951 GCA_902151425.1 Timema shepardi | reverse complement strand
GGGGGGGGGGGGGGGGGAGGATGAAGGTTGAAGGTGGCGCGTATACATTCCCTCCTTGTCCGAGGTAACGCTAGCGCGTATGTGGCCTTGGAAGGCGCACCGACTCACCCACCTATTCTCATTTCTCGCACACTTTGCTCCAAAACTAGGTCCTATTCTTCTTCTTGTATAAAGGATATTCTGCTGCAGGCTGTACGTTACCAGGGACTATATACTCTGGTAACACTCAACTGTTAGTGTAAGTCCCACTTGAAACAAGGTTAAACTCGTTATAATGAAATAAGAATTCAAAAACTCAAGTTACTTATAAATAAAATGTAACTAATGCATGTTGATCTTATTTTTGACGTTGGTGGTAAAGTTGGGAAAGCAGCGAGGCAGAAATCTGACTTTTAAACGAAAGATAGTGAATGGCTTGATATTATCTATACTGATCGCACAGGGGTTAATTTAAAAAAAAATTACATATTGTGCCTTACTCACATCTTCAACACATAATTACATTGGAAAATACTTAAAAATGCCTTTTTAATTGAATTGTTTACTTGGGTTAAACAGTTTAAGCTACTAAAAAAGGGCTGGCATTAGAAATTCATAGAACATTACTAGCTACTCTTCCAAACTTTCCTGCACAAAGTTGTAACAAATTTCACTATAAGACTAGTAGCTGAGTAAATCTTATTGATTTAATAAGGTGGTTTTGTAACAAACATATACCTATTTATAAAGTTTAAAAATATGAAATTACCAATATACACGATGATTTACGTGAATATTTAATTTAATTCAACTTACACAGCTCTATCAAATAAATGTTTTGCCTTAAAAATAGTATGCTTTATTACAATTCATTGCTGTTTCAATATTATCATAAGGAATATTTACTAAATATGTTGATGAAGCTTGATGTTTAAAACTATCTGTGAAACACAATGAATTGAGGATTAATAAATCTCTAACTGATGAGCAGAGGCGGATAGAAGGACTAACAGTAAAATGTTCGATGAATGGTAGCCTATATCATGTCTTCTCAAATCATTATGTTTGCCTTCAGTAGGGTCACTGGAATTGTGTGCAAGAGAACATAGAATGTTTGATTATTTGTATCAAACATTCCCAGTGCGAGCTGTTGGTGAAGAACATGCTTTAAATGACAAAGGTAGTAAGATTCACTCCGCCAAATTTTACGGGGATATATATATATATATATATCCCCGTAAAATTTGGTGGAGTTCTGATAAAACTGACTAGTTATATCAGCACAGGACTTATAAACTAAATTAAGTATAGAAAAGACATAACACCCAGCCCCCGACCGTTAATTCATAATTGTAAAAGGTGCAACAAACATTTCACCTTTGGTAGATTTTTCAGCCATACTGGGAATCGAACCCAGGACCATTATTTAAGTAAGCAGACACTTTACCAACTGAACAAAGATGTTGGGTAACTATTAATTAATTTGCTAAGTCAGAATGGTTAGTTTATATGGACATGAATTATAATTGCTATAATGTTGAGTGGGATCAATACAATTCAAGTAGTAAAATAAATTATTAAGAATAAATCTGGTTAATAAGTGATGGTAATAGTTAAGAGTCAACATATACATAAAGGGCAATATAATAATTAATTTACCATATTGAAAAGTGATAAAAATTTAGAGTAGGCCCCGACATATAACGTAAAGATCCCTTAAGCTACAAACACATTAAAACATGTTTAAACAATAACTAGCGTCTAAATTAATCTAGTGTCTAATTATTCTCTTATCAAGGTTAGTTTTATATTAGTTAAAAAACTTTTATGTTTGTAGGCCTATATTTTGATATGTGGATGATGCAAAACTATTATTTTTGAATATTTTTTGAGTAGTGAAATTAGATAAAGCATTTAAACTTAAAAGTTGAAATTCTAATGATGCAAGGAGGTGAGGTTAAATTTATAAAAATATTAAATTATTGAATTTTTTTTCAATTTAAGTAACAATGATTCCTTTAATCTGTTATCTCTTTCTCCTTAGGGTCAGATGGCCGCGTGAAGATCTGAGTGTGTTGTTAAAAATTCATCTAAACTTATCGTTTATAATAAATAGCAGCTCAAGCAGCCATCTGACCCCAAGGAGAAACGGATAGTATATCAGAGGAAATATTGTTTATTAAATTAATTAATAAAAAATGCGTGAAGATCTGAGGATTTTGATAAAAACTAGTCATCTATGATAAATAGCAGCGCACGAGGTCATCCTACCCCAATATAGTTTGTAAATGGTTGCATACTAGCCAACCTAATTTTATAGTTTTATTATTTTTGTTGTAATTATTGTAAAGAGTAAGAGGGCTGTTTACAACACATGTCTGCCATGTTACCCCTTAATCTATCCCCCCCCCCCCATGCGTATTTGATATGTGGTTTTCTCCCTCTTGTGCGCTTTCGATGCTCTCGGTTTAAAAATATCACGAACAAAAATTGTTAATGGTGCGTTTGAGCGTTGATATTAACTAACGCATTTTGCTCTATTAAAATATAGCAAAGTAATATAACACCACTATATAAAAGTGGGATTTAAAAAAAAACTCTAATGTATGTAATCGATTCTAGTCTACTCACTGGAAACAAAAGAGAGACATTTAAGAAGAGGGGTAGCGTATAGCCCGAACGGGTAGTAAGACGTGTTAATGAGTGTTAAGAAGAAGGGATGATTCTTAGGGGCGAAGGGAGGTTATTTGTATATTCAGGGTAGCTTATTGTTCCTAATCTCTGCAATATTTCTATAATAAAGAAGAATCTACGTTCACACTAGACAAAATTCATCTTTTATATTTATTGGCTTTACTTAGAAATAGGAAAATGAAATAAAGATTACAAATAATAAGATAAAATCGGCGGTTGGGAGGTTAAGGGTGAAAGCCCATAGGCTACATAGGAAATATAAAATTAAATGATACTTTCTGCTGTAATAAGATGTTGTAACTAAGATAACTTTTCTGTGCTCACATCTTGCTACCAGTCCGGACTAAACGCATACTTGCATTAAAGGTTTCCTCTGAGGGGTTTGAATTACTTTTCAACGTTTACTTAACTTGTTGGGAAACCATTAATCTCTTGATAAACCAACTTTAGTTATTAGATACAACATTTTTGGAAGTTTTTTCCTGACATTTTCATTGCTAGCTGTTAAAGACTCCTATATTAATTCATTGAAGCTTTAATACTGGAGGCCTTTTTATAAACTCTTAATAAATGCTCGAGTCGATGTAATACCAATTAAAATTTCAAGGAGGGTCCACAACAATTTTACTAAAGAATTAAAGATTGTTAGAACCAGCACAAAACAAAAAAAAATTCAAAACTAGCTTGAACAGCCTTAATGGAATATAAATTAGAAAGGGAGGTCTTACGGTAAATTTACCGGAATTTGTGGGTGGAGTGAGATGATAGCTACTCTGGGAGTAGGATCAAATACGTGCCTACTTGTGTGAGTAGTTAAAAGTTTGATTTGTATAAAACGATAGTTCGACTTCTACTTACAAATAAAATAATCAAAGAATGTTTCCAGCACTCAATAGATCTTTAGATTAAATATGTTTTTTTTTAACTTCTGAAGGTTGGATGGAAGGGAATGTAAATTTTTAATGTTTTTATAGCAAAAAGACTTCAGTACAAAGTAATAATAATAACTTAGCACCGCGTCTTACTACCCGTTCGGGTTATACGCTTTTAGTATTAATAACTCTATTGGATTAGGAATTGAGAAGGTTGAATTAAAGGAAGTGAGCCCGCATTTGCGTGGAGGGAAAGTGGAAAACCATTTAATAAAGACCACCCCCAGTTCACCCGACCGAGATTCGAACCTTGATCTCCCCGTCCTCAGCAGTCGAGCTCAACACGACAAACGCGTTAGCCAACTACGCCACCGAGGCGGGTCAGTATAAAGTAAATAAAATAGTACTACGTGGATACGTTTAGTATAATTTCCTATACATTTGTAGCAATATCACCCGCCTTGGTGGCGTATTTGACTAACGCGCTTGTCGTGTTGAGCTCGACTGCTGAGAATGGGGAGATCGAGGCTCGAATCTCGGTCGGGTGAACTGGGGGGAGAGGGGAGTTCCTAAATGATTTTCCAATATTCCTCCACGTAAATGCGGGTCCACTTCCTCTGATTCAACCTTCATATTTCCTAATCCATTAGCGTAGTTAGTACTTGAAGCGTATAACCCGAATGGGTAGTAAGACGCGGTGCTAAATATTATTATTATATTATTGTAGCAATATCAACAGTTATTGAATATCTGTGAAAATAAAATCATATTGAGAACTACTTTAATGGTTGACTGGTTCAAGACAGGGGCTACCAAAGTTTTAAGATCAAATAAGCCGTTGCAAAATAAAAAATATACATGTTGGAGCCCTCATAACAATTTATACACTAATATTATGAACATTCAATAACGTCAGCAGATTCTATAAACAGATAAGCAGATTCTGAAAACACATCACATGTTCTGGCTGCGTATTTGACAAATGTCCCTTATTCAGATCTAAGAAACTACGGAGAAAAGATTTCAAAAAAGCTCTAGGATGTTACTTTCCCCATAGACTGGATTGTTGATGACAGAAAAATTTGGGTTTGAATCTTGGTCGGGTTTAACGAAGGTGCGTTTTATTAAATGTATTTACACTCTTCCCTTCATGCAAATGCGGGTACACTTTCTCGAAATTCAACATTTCTCATTCTTAGCCCATTAGTGTAATTAATACATCTGCGAACAGTTAACAATAAGTGGTAGGGCCTATTAAAAAATCAGTAAATCTGATTGTAAACTTTTTAAATGAATATCAGTTGCTCTCATCAAATGCCATGACCAATATTCAAGAAATATTGTAATTACCATTTGTATAAAATTAAACTATATGTCTCTAGGTATGGATTGTTTAGTTTCTTCTCGTCAAAAAATATCTTTTATATAAAATCTTCAAAATTACTGACCTTCATTCGAGCTTACCAATCTTGAATTTTACTTGGTGGCATTTGCCACACAAATAACTATTATTTTTTCTGAGGTTTTATGGAGTATTTAAAATGTTCTCTTAAAGAAGTGTACTGTAAACCGCAAGTATTGTGAACCAATGGGAATTTAGTTTTGTGAGTTGACGGAGGATGATTAAAAGGACGCCATTCCCTCCCCCTCAAACCCTCCCCACTCCCCTTCGTATTGTGACTCATGAGAACGTTGGAATACGCTGATTACCTCTGGGTGTTGCGCACTGTCCCTGAACCCGGTTCTTCCCACCCCCTCTCACTTCACCGACTCAACCCTCACACTCTTCATGCATGTAATATATGACATTGCCTTACACCCTACTAGACGTGAGGGGAATAGTGGTTTAAGTACAGTTACAAATTTATTTACAGCCCGTCATAGGGTCGAATCTCTCTGTGTGTATTGGGTATTTTATTTTACGACCTTGTAATAATGGTGATCTAAAAGTTATTTTGTGAAAGGGGTTGCATTTATATCAACTTGATGCACTTGAGCACTCTAAGCATTATCACATCTAGATGCCAATGCACGAAAGAGAGGAAAGAAAATTAAATTTCGACCGCTGTCTATGTGCTGATAACAACTGCCCTCTTCTTCTGACGAGTTGACACACTCACTTTACTGTTTGTACCTTGACAGAATTGAAATGAACTTGAATTTTTAGTTTTTATTTTGTTTCCTATTTTATATAGACACAAGGTATCACGGAAAAACCTTCGTCTATAGATATGCACCAGCTACCATGATAGTCAACGTGAACCCTGGTGTGAATAAAAAATGTATGCATCTATGTTCTAATTAATTTTATATAGCCTACTTTTTTCAAAATCATTCTCTTCTTTTCATTAATTTTAAAGTTTCAAACAAATAATTGTTTAAATATTTATTTATAAATTTAACCATAATTAATTTTATACAAATATTTAATTAGTTATTATAGTTGCCTATAATTTTTCTTAATTTAATGAGTAGCTTTATTACAAAAATATTATCAGTAGTATAAATAATTTACTTCTTAATGTGGAGCACGTAGTTGTAATGCAAAAGGATGAAAAAAAAAATTTACTTTATCTTTATTATACATGTTAAAGCCGAATCAATTAGACGACTCGTAGCTTGAAAATTAACATTTTCATTGAAAAGTAAATATTCACTAGGTAAATAAAAGCAAACAATTTAACACACTTTTTCACTTTTTGAAGATAATGTCACCCAGGTGAGCTCCCTCCACCGAGCATCAGGCAGACCTCAGTCCGTTGTCCATCACTTTCCTCAGCATATATCGTATAATTGTTTCTGCCACACAACCTGTACTTCTAAAATAATACAAGTAGTCTACAAAGAAAGGGTACCTTAAATAAGTTACCCAAATAAGTAAAAATAAATAAACTTTTTTTTTGTCTAAGGTAATTTCAGCGTGTAACTGTGTTATCAATAATACGTTACTAAAGTTAATAAATTACTGTCGTCTCTTGTTTTGAAAGATTTATGATCCACCTTCAAACACTTATTTTAGCCCAAAGAATTAAAGCTGACAAAAAGCAATGATTCGCTACAGCGACTAAACCCTTTCTTTATTGAGACTTTATATTGTCAAAGATGGCTCTAAAACACAGCATCATAAACAACAACTCAGCAAATGTGGAGATGGGAGTTTTGTTTGACGGAACCGTGAAGCTAGGGTGGTTTACAGGGGACATAGGGGTTCTTTTTTTGAAGAGAGGGGAGAAGAGTTCTATGTAGGGAGTGAGGGAAAGGGGGGATGCCACAGATAAATTGGAGTGGAAGAGAGAGAGAGAGAGCGAAGACGAAAAGGATGAAACCGGTTGAGGGAGAAGAAAGTAGGATGGGGAAGAGGGTTAGAAAGAGTGATGGCG
Source organism: Timema shepardi (assembly GCA_902151425.1). NCBI lineage: Eukaryota > Metazoa > Arthropoda > Insecta > Phasmatodea > Timematidae > Timema > Timema shepardi. Next base: position 979,026 of record CABFVX010000001.1, on the reverse strand, counting down.
TCTTGGAGAGAGAAAATAACACAAGGGAAAATACAAAAGTGTCAAAGAAATGCGGGTAAAAGTAGATAAGGGACATCACTCTAAGGAAGTTAAATGAGTATAAGAAAGGGAAAAGGGGAATAAGGGGGATGCTGTTGCTGTTTGTAGAATATAACAAAAAGGAGGGAGGGGGGTCTTCACTTAATCAGAAGTGTTCTTTGATGAAGTGACTTATATATAAAATGCGGTCTACTTCGGAATGCATTGTCTTTTTATCTCTCTTTTTCTCATAGACAAGAAAGAAAAGTGAGGTCAGAAATAAAAAAAGAGTCAAGATTTACTTGGGTTTGAGATAGCCATACCATACATAGCCTTTTATTTTTCAGGGGTGTGAAGGGAGTCGTCCCCCCCCCTTGTCCTCCCCCCCACGTATTATTACGAGTTTGGGCTACACGTATACATATTGATTAGGTTAATGTTGCAAGGATGAGTTAGGTAAAATTGAGAGAAAATTAGTAAAGGAGGAAACCATTTATTGAAAACCCTCTCAGTACACTCAACCAGAATTCAAACCCCAATCTCCGGCAATGCATCCCTTTTGTGAGAGTAACATCTTAGACCATGGGTCCACCAAAGTGCGTCATATTGTTTTAATGTTTTAAGTTGACTCTAAGTTCAGAAAAACCATTTCCCTTACCCAAATAATTTAGGCGTGTTAAAAATACAAATAAATTATTAGATAAAATATAAAGTATGCATCTCAAAACATATACAAAATTATTTTACGCCATTCAGACAAAAACGTGTAGAAGTGTCATAATTTCAAAAATGTTTGCTATTTACTTTTTCACTATCTTACAGGTAGAGAAAGTATTGTGATCGTCAAAAAAAAATTGAACTCGGGATTTTGATGAATCTCGACGTTTCATGACCCCCCGAATCCGAAAAAGTTGTTTTTGAATTTCCTTATGTCTGTCTGTCTATCGGTCTGTACCTCCAACTAGAGCCTAAACTATTTTACCAATTGGGCTATATATTGGTATCTAGGGTTTTCATAGGGTTGCCCAGAGGGGATTTTGTAATTGGATATACAACCCTAAAATTAAGGGTAGTTTACTGAAGGGCAAAAAGAGAAAAATACAATTTTCTCAAAATTGGTTCTTACGATTTTGATTACATTTCATTTAAAAACATTTATAAATATTCCAAACAAAATGGCTACTCTCAATATTTTGGCAAAATGACTTTAAAGGCCCCGGTTTGACGCGTAAATTCTAATTTTTATCATATCTACGAAACTATTTGCGATATTAGATTACTAATCATTGCAAATATGTAGGTCTATCTATAATACAATACGTATATTTGAAACATATTTTTATAAAAACAATAACTTTCAAGCTATACGCAAATAAATATATATATATATATATATATATCTATATCTCTTCGAACACTAAAGGTAAAATATTGTGACCGTAAAAAAATCTAACCCGAAATGTTGATGGATGCCGAAGTTTCATGACTCCCCCGAACCCTAAAAAGTTGTTTTGGCAATGTCGTCTGTCTGTGTGTCTGTTTAACCCTAAAATTAAGAGTAGATTAATAAAAACAAAAATAATATAAAATATTTTCTCAAAATCAGCACTAACGATTTTGATTAAAATTGGTATCTAGGCGTTGGTAAAGATCAAAAATAATATGACTACTTCTATTTTCTTATAAAAATGACTTTTAGGGTACTTTACAGAAGTGGAAATTCCCGTATCTCCGCAACTGTTTGAGATAATAAATAACTTACCATTGCAAAATTGTAGTACTATTAAAAATAAAATACATTTAAATCTATTTTTATAAAAACAATAGTTTCTGAGATTTGCAAACATATTAATACAATTTTGTGAGCTTTAATTGCAAAGAGATATTACTCAAGTTTTAACGCAATAATTCTCCAATGCCATAGAGTAATTAAATATAAGTCTCTCAAAAAGTTTATGCTAGTTTTTCTTAAACCTCTTAGGAGAAAAGCTTATACAACAATGATATATCTCTATTTTAGACTCAATAGTCATTATTTACATTTTTTTATTGATAAAAATTTATAAATAAGGAATTTTTAATGGCAATGCGATGACATGAAGTTGTGCAACACCAAATAAAATGTCGAAAATCTTAACGAAGTCAAAATTTTAATAAGAAGTGTTGATCCTTGTGGACCCAATTTTATTGGTCCAGACATACAAATAAGCACATTAATTCCTTAAAAATTAAATTATACAATTTAAAACTGGCACTTAAAAGAATGTTTTACATAAGTATAGTGCAATTTATGATTGGATTTGCTAGTGTATATTATTTAGTTTCATATATATTACGAATTTTGAGTAAATATCTCCATTTTTAAACAATAGAGCGAGAAAGTTCGTGTGGAGTCCCGTGCCACTTATTTTTATGGTACCCCTCTTACCACAAATAATTCTTGACATTCCTCCCCTCTGATATGAGGGTAAGTGTCATAGCTCACAGCTTGAAGTCACCGTGAAATAATTTTCCCCCTCACTAATAAATAGAGGATCATTATAACCCTCCACAACGCTTAGCAATGTCTTACACTCATGTTGGAATTCTCAGAATGAAGGAGAGATGAAAGGAGCTATCCTATGGTTTTTGAAATATACATATCAGTTTAATCCAAATTTTATGGTTATTTTCTTGGATGAGACGTAAATGGGAGGTCAACCATGGATTGTGGGAAGGTCAATAATATTTCTAGGGGAACCTTGGTTCGATATTATGTCTAAAAGAGTTTGGTGCTACTCAATCTTTATAGGTAAGTTCTTTTACAGTTTACAAACTTAATTTATAACCAATATTGATAGTATTTCACTATTTTACCTGCTTTATTTGAGAGGCATTGGTAATACATATATAAAAAATGGCAGCTTCAGATCAAATGACTTGACGTATAAATACGTGAACGTAGATTTAATAACTTTTCTACCATCCTATGGAACTTTAAGCCAATTTCACGATAGCCTCCTCTAGTGTTGAATGTTTAAAATAAGCTGTATTGATATATTAATTATTTTTATTTAATTATTTATGCACTGTATTTTTCTAGACCTCCAAATTAACCGCATTTGGAAAAACAAAATTAGGATACATTAATACACCCAATTGGGATTTGAACTCTGATATCTCCGCCAAGAGTGACCAAAACTCAGTTTAGTCAAACGCTTCAGACTCCTAGGCCACCACAGCTGTGGTTTTAGTGGGTTTGTAAAGCGTGCTTTGAAATAATAATATTTATTTAAAATGATTGTTTATTCGCAAGGAAAATAATATTAAACTAATCATCTTATATTATTCATAAGAAACCTATCCCACTTCTCTAATTTAGGTAAGTCAATGACTTGTCCCATCAACATAAAATAAGTGTAAGATATAACATATATTCTGTTTAAAGATAGTGGGTGTAATGAGGTGGACTGGATAGAACTAGTTCAAGATAGGGATAGGTGTCGTACTTTATTTAAGTGCGGCAATGAGCTATCAAGTTCCTAATCCCAGACACTAAGTAGGTAATGATATGTATAAAGTGTAATAGTACATTAATACCTAACATTAGTTTTCGGCTATAAATAAACCCTACATGGAGCTATAAAGTGTGTATGCCGTAATTAATCATCTGTGATTAATATGTCTCTGTTAAAACCATCAAGTTCCCGCATATTAATGCGAGCACGCTCCCTCTTTTCTATATGCACGCCATTTTTCTTTCCAACCCTCCATATAGTCTAAACCACCGGAGAATAAACCTCTAATAAAAACCTTCCAATAAACAGACTACGAGGACAATAAATCGAGTGTCTCAGCTTCCAATTAAAAATAACATTTATAACGAGGAGTTGGCCGACTGGTGAATAAATACAGTGTGAGACATGGGTGTCCAATCAATGGAACATCAAATACCTAGTCGACATTTGCTATTATTATTTATTATGTTTCGCCCTTGTTTTCAAATGATGCAGGGATATGACTAGATTTGTACGCAATACTTTTTAAGGGTGTTTCCGAGGTGCACAGGCAGTCAGAAAAGGATGACTAAGTGCGCACCCCTTTTGACTTCAGCCAGCCAACATAACCTTGGAGGTAGGTAAAGAAACAACCCCCTCTCTTGGGGAATACCTCCCCCACTCCCTGGTATTCATAATATTTACTTATGGTTAGGTTAGGTTAGGCTGAAATTTGAATCACAGGAGATAAAAAAATAAAGCATTGATTTAGCACAGAATGAGTAGTCAGTTGGTTCTATCGCCACTCTGTTAGGTGAAACACCTGTCGCTCTTACATTGTTCCTGTGTTATGTAAATAACAACACGGGATTGGGTAGGGAGTCAGCCATGCGTTAATGGTCTCTGGTCCTCCTCCCGCGTACTTTGGCTACCCTCAGTTATGTCCAGGGCAGACCCTTCAACATTCCTTTGACGGTCTCTGCACTTAGGTGCTATCCCTTTCTAAAGGGAAGAACACATATTTTAATTTGTATAAGATAATTTAAGCCAAAAATTGTATGTTATATATTTTTTTAATAGAATCTACTTTCACTCATTTTTATAAGCCTATATATTAAAAAAAAAATTAAGTGTGTTATTAGGTTACTTGGAAGTGTGACAGAAATCAATTAATAAAACACAATGAGTAATAGAAAGGAAATACAGTAAAAGCACAAACATATATGACTTGACGAAAATGAATTGGTTTGGCATTAAATACATAATTTTTAAATAGAGAATGCTTCAATTAGGAGTCACAAAATTAAACAATGAAGTATACAACTTGTTGATCTTTCTTGTGTTATTTTTCATGTTAAAAAAAATCAAGATTTATCACTTGTATTACATGAGATACATGACTTGTTGGAATTTCACATCAAATTTGCTCGATACTAGTTACAAAATGGTGTAATTATATTATAACATCAGATCTCTAAAGTTCAAGTGTTGTTAATTTTGAAACATGTAGGCATGAGTGTATAAATAATCCTCTTTGCTCTTATTAGTAGTAGAAATTAAGAAATTTATCTCTGAAAGGTCTAAAATCAACTCATCCTAAAGTTTATTGATTCATTATTTATTTATTATTGATTCATCATTTATTATTTAATAACTATAAGGACTTGTAATATATCTCTGGTTGGAGGGAACTTTAGATATCTTGTCTGTATGACATTTAATATTTTAACGTCAACTTTTCGATAGTGAGAGGAATTGATTGTAAAACAATTTTAATCCAAAACCACTGGTGACATGGATATCATTTTTAATTTAAATTAATGGCAAAATAAGTATTTAAACAAAGTGTTTAAACATTTCACGAACAGAAACTGGAGAATATAAAGTAATCAAATATTATCCTGCTAAAGGGTCTGATATATTATTATCATCATCAATAATACCAACAATTTATGAGAACTTGAGTTTATGAGCACCAAATACATATATTTAAGACCATGGTTCGATCCCAGAGTTCGTGTCTGAGATATAAAGCTCCTTGCACTATTGATAGGTGTGTAATGTTATTTTTCTAAGCCAAAATATGTTTTTGTAGCTCATTTAAACACGTATGTTGTTGTTATTATTATTAGATACAAATAGTTATTTTAAATGGAGGCTTGCCTAAAAAATAATGAATTTAGTTGTCGGTCAAAACAGTTTCTAAAGACACAATGTTTTACATTAATTAGAAATGGATTGGTCATAATATTTATGTATTAATTAAATATGATAGTTTCTCTATCACGGTATACAATGTACATTTACATTTTTGAAGTTGATGACCTACAAATACAAATGTGATGTACCGATATTTTTTAAAAATTATTTAAAGACCACCAGAGAAACGCTAAAAAGATATCAAGTTAAACGCAAACCGAATTAAGTTCCCAAAACCCGCCACCATTGCTGCATGCTCCATCTTCTTCCTCCTCCTTTTGGTCCCTGGGAGATTTCGATCCACCCCGTACCCTCTGTCCTCCTTATTCCACTCATTCTATGCCCCTTCCCCTCTAAAGCCCCTCTATTTCCAACTCCAGCCCATAACTCACCGGGAATTTACGGGGCCCGATACGACAGGGAAATTGCAAGAATGGTCGAGTAATCTATCTTTGTTGGGAGAGGGAAAGAGAGAAAGATCGAGAAGGGGGAAAAAAAAGAGATCTTGGAAAGAAACGAATGTTGAAGAAAGTAGGTAGTGAGAGAAAGAAAGCGTACAGTCCGTAGAATAAAAATATTATACTCGTACTGGCGGGCACGAGGCACTAAATGTCAGGATCTAGTCCGGTTCATCAACTAGAAGTCAACGCTTCGAATCCCGATCCAGATGTACAGAGAGTTGTTTTCACTAAATGTGTTCCCAATATTTCTCTATACAAATCTGGATATTTCTCAAACCTCTCTCATTAGTGTTATAATGTGATTTTCCCAGTCACTCAAATAAATACGTGACTAGCTTTTTCTAATCACTTTATAGTGAGCACCGGTGCATCCCTGCACCTCTTATATAATCTTAAAGTCCAATTTATATAGGAATAAATTCTGCCTGACAGATATAAAAGCTACTAGCTCTACTTTTATTTACTCATATTTTCAAACATGTGACTTTTGTGGATGTTATCAATAATTATAAAACAACACTCGTACAATTGTAAAACTTTATAATACTAAAACAATATGTTTGTATTATATAAAAAGATATTACTATGAAATGTGTGGTCTTATAAAATGGATGATTTAAAAAAAGTATCTTGTGTCTTGGATATGTTTATAATAATGAAAATTAAATTCAATAATCTGGAGTATGTGTATCCAAAGAAATAAGTGATCTTCCATTAACCACGTAAAAACTATAGTAATATGATTGTAAATATTATCGCCGTTAATAGCTTTACCGGTAGATAATTACAACTTAAAAAAATATTTATATTCAATTTTTATTTTAAAAGCGACGTAACACAGGTTGAAGCTGGGTGAGTTCAGGCTAAAGGTATACAATGTGATGTTACATGGATGACTCTTAATGAGAGATAATATTCTGATTGTCAACGCCATAGTTACAGGACTATGAGACCTAACGACATGAAATCTTCTATTCGAAATAAAGGGGCTCTTGGAAAGGACATTAAATTTACCTGGGAATTATCCAGAGTTGGATTTTGGTTTAGTTTCTATATTTACTAATGGTTTAACCATTAGAGATAGTATATATATGAATTTATTTTTTAGTAAACACCTTGTAAATTTTGACGAAATACTAAATATTATGATTAGTAGGCCTATAATTACACTCGATTTGTCAGCTCCTAAAGTTTTTTTGTTTAAATGAGGACAACATTTCAATATAAATTGATCAAATCCTATTTCTGGAAGATATTAATAAAATGGTTTATTACAAAGTGTAAAACTTTGGGCTTAAAACAAACAGTAATGTTAAATCTATCAGACTGAATAAATATGACAGTACACATCCGTTGAAAAAAAAAGGCAAAAATCACTAATTGTCTTGCTTGGACTATGAAATCCTATTTTTGTTAGTTAATCAAAATCCAAACAAAAATCAAATAAATCAATTACACTATGTATTATCATATGTAATCCATTGGTATAGTTTAAATAGAATCCAAACAGTACTTCAAATAAGCAGCAATTTAGCTCCCCAAAATTAAGTAAACTTTCTTAATTAATGTACAACTTTTTACTTCCACGTGATGTACCGTATAATATCAAAACTAAAAGAAAAAAAAATAGGTAAAAAATATCGGTTGGATGTGAAAAACAAGTACGAGCAGAAAGAGACGAAGAAAAAAAAATATAAGAAGATAAAATAATTTGTCTTGTGAGGGGGTAAAAAAAAAGATCGGTGTGTTGGGGGAGAGATTGGGAAGGAGTAAGGGGTAGATAAAGGGGGTGAGGCGTTCCCAGTGTAAAGGAAGAGAAATAGGACTTAGCGTTCGGGTTTTAAGAAGGGAAGAAGAGTTACTGTTGAGGTACTTACCTCCATTGCGCTGTTGTAATTATTCGTCATGTAACTTGGAATGAGTTGAGACGTTTTCAAGTCCACCAAGAGACATTCGAGACAGAATTAATGTACTTGTGTACTTGAGGGAAAACACTGAGAAAAGGACACCATGTGACTCGAGAATTTCTTTATGGACTCCCACCTTTTCATGCATGACTAGGTCATGGAACATGAATAAGACATGGAACATGACTATGACATGGAACATGACTAAGACATGGAACATGACTAAGACATGGAACATGACTAGGACATGGAACATGACTAAGACATGGAAAATGACTAAGACATGGAAAAAGACTAAGACATGGAAACAGACTCTTTCTACATAATTAATGCATAGCTCCCCCCCCCCCTCCCAGCTTTACATTATAGACACTCTCAAAATTTAATAGAAAGAGCCTTTTAAAATATTCAATATATTTTTGTCACTAAGAATATTTATGATTGTTTAAAATTGGTTGTTTTACATATTAATTTGCCACAAAAATCGTCCAATATAATCTAATAATTATAATAAATGTTATGGAAAAATATTATTTGCATACATAATGTATTATATAGCTAACAGATTTGTGAATAAAAGATGTTTAAAAATTTAAATTTATAGAATTTTTTCTAACATTTTATTTCTTTCAATCAACATTTGATAAAATTTTACAACAGGATTGGTGTTATCTTATATCAATCAAAAGTGACAGCTTCAGAACACAATACCTAAAGTATGGAGATGTAAAAGTAGATACATAGATGCAATAACTACAATACATACATACTCGTACATACATAATACACAGTCATAACGATTTAGAGTCGTGTCACATAAATGTGAGATAATATACAACGCAAATATAGCAATTCTAAATTAAGAAAATATCGGTCGATATTCACGATTCATGAGAAACTATTTAATATTGATAATATTTTACTAAATAAAAGATTATGATTATATATTTCAACTTCACTTTGTGAAAAGTATAATATTGTATCAATAATGTCATCATACTCGGAAACAATTATAATTATTTGCTTAGTAAAGCTATATTATCACTAAACAGTGTTATAAAACGATTCTTGCAATAAAGAACCCTTTTGGTTGTCACTTACGTACAACCCCACCATAGACAAGCAATACTGAAGTGTGTTGTCCATTTATCAAATCCATTTCAAAGTCATTTTTAATAAACTCAAATGTGGGAAGGAATCTTATCTGTTAAAACGCAACCTCAAAACTTATAGCTTCTAGATGCTATAATTTTAACTCAAATAGTTTTAAATATTGGAATGTGAACTCGAGTTGGAAATACTCTTAACGATTGCTATTGTTTTCAATTTATGATCCTTTTCATTTTATAGTGTAACATCCTGTTTATAAGAATATTTTTATAAGTATAGTTAAATTCTTCAAAACCTGTTTTTTTATGACAGCAATACTTAATTTTTTCTCCATTTTAATTTGAGGTATTTAAGGTGAACTTTCTGAACCGACTGATTATAAGTTATTAACACACGACTTGTAAACTTAAATTAAGAACTGACCCAACATTCAACTATCTAGCTGTTAATTTGACACTGTGCAAGGAAAACCTACATTACACCAAAAATAAAATTTCCGTTCATGCCCGGAATTAAACTCGGAACCATTAACTCAAAAGAACAGACATGCTACTGACTGAGCTAATTTATCATTTTACCAAAATTTGGGGAGTAACATAGTCTTATTAATATATCCCAAAGTAATGATATTAATATAAAAATGTGTCTAAAGAAAGGCATGTTTTCGGCTTTAGGCCTTAACCAACTTTGGTCAAAATCATTGTAACGTTTTCTATTAGTAGGTCTATTTTTAAAATTGTTGACATATTTTATTACACTTAATATATTATTTAACGAGTTTCAACTGGTCTTTGTGATATTATATATTCCTCAACTAAAACACAACTAAAATATTAGGCCTACTAACACATATACAAGGGAAGGCTTAGCATTCCTTTTGTTAGTGCTAAGCATGACCAAAGTAGATACATTTTAAAACATTAGCCAATTTTTGTCCTGAGTGAATGTCTAATATAATATTAAAATCATCTGCTACGGTGGCCGCTTGCACTAAGGTGTCACATACTCAATGGACTACATTGCCGATGACGGAGAGATTGAGGTTATAATATCGGCTGAGTGGTTTTCCCTAAATGGTCTCGCACTCTCCNCGCACTCTCCCTACACGCAAATGCTGATAACCTGTATCTAAATTCAAACTTACATATCCCTAGCTCATTAGCGTAATTAGTACATATGCGTATAGCTTGAACAGGTAATAGACACGGCGAGAAAAATATAAATACAACAAACTGTTTTTTTCTAATACAAGATAGAAGGCTACGTGTTCTTCAAGTAGGCCTATTCTGGAAAACTATCATATCATTCACCAAAATACTGAAAGGATAGAAAAAAGTTTGAAGACCTCTATTTATTGCAATTATACCATTATAAGTTTTGCATTTTATTTTCTGTATAAATTCTTAATTATTAGACAGGGCTGCAAGTTTTAAAATTCAATTGATCTTGCCCTAATTTATATAAGTATATTACAAATTGTTAACAAAAATTAAATCTATTAATCTGACAGATGTTAAAATAATATCTTACAGAGAAGAAAACATTAAACTACATAAAATAGAAAGCCTAGTTATGAAAAAAAACCCGCACATAAGCCATCTGCTCTGTTTACGTCACTCTCATTATTTTTTAGTATTTTGGAAACAATTCGAATAGTTGTCCGACTACACTAACTGATACTACATTCTTGGTGAATATATGAAACTGTTTAGGGGAGTAAAATTTATAGTTGAAATGAGTTAATCAGATTTAGATACAAGGAAACTTTTTGAAAGTCACAGAAGTTACTAAAAAACCACGTTCACTTACATCATCATATTATGTGATCTGAAGTTGTCACATTTGATAGCCTTTAATATTAAATCTAAATAATAATACTAATAATGGTTTTTTATTTGTGTGGTCAACTGCTGAGGACGGAGAGATCGAGGTTCGAATCTTGGTCGAGTGAACTGGGGGTGGTTTTTCCTAAATTGTTTTCCACTCTCCCTCCACGCAAGTGCGGGTTCCCTTCCTCTAATTCAAGCTTCCCAATTCCTAATCCATTAGAGTAATTAGTACTTAAAGCGTATAACCGGAACGGGTAGTAAGACGCGTTGCTAAATATTAAATAAATGAAACTTTATATGTAAGGTGACGAGTCAAGTTAACTAGTTTGTTCCAAGCCTGTGATGCCAGGACATTAAAAGAACAAGCATATGTTAAAGATCTATGTATGGGAATATACTCGTATAGGAGATTCTGATCTAGTAGCGTGGTGTTTTCTCGTTTTATTTTATTTTACCGTGACTTAGTCTCCATTCGGACTTTACGCTAGCGGAGTAGGAATGAGAAATGTAGTTTTTTAGAAAAAAATCAACCCGAATTGGCATGAAGATTGGGAAACACTTTACGAACAACTACCGTTAGTAAGAATGGCGACTCGAACCCTAATTTCCTCGTCATTGATAATTCAGTCCAACACAAGTGTGACGCGTTAAAGCATGCGACCACCGATGCGGGTAATGCTATAGTTACACAGAGTTTCCCAACCTGGCGTTCGCGAAGAGTCGAGTCCTGTAGGGATCTCCGACACCAATCTAGAATTCTAAGTTGTTTATTTACATGCATTTTCACATTCAAACAGATTTTTGTTTTCATTATTGTCTAACTAAACATATTTCTTATTTTATTAATATGAAATGGGTTACGTAGAATACTAAATATGTGTGCGTGGGTGGTTAATTTAACCTCGTATGGTGGCGAGTTATCATGGGCTTTAAGAGGTCCACAATATGGAAAAGGTTGTGTATGACTAATGTAGTAAAATGTTATAAATGTTGATCACAAACAAAAATTCTTGTTTGTTCTTGTGTCTTCTAAAGGTTCCTTCTGGCCAGAATCCTACTAAATTTTAGGTTGTTTTTTTTACTTCACGTTCTTGTACAGGCAAACATTAGAAAAATAAGACTTATTCGCGTATTTTCATAGGTTGATTCCAATCGTGACAATAAATCTCAAGTGTCCAACGTATGATTTAGTGTGTTTCAACTCTTCGGTGCTATATTGTACCCACTACCGAGCATAATATTGTGCCACTGTTAGATCGTGATTTACCGACTGGTGTCAAGTCGCAAATTACCCGCGTCATCTCAGTGACCCCTCGGAGGTCCCGTGACCCCCCAAACCCCTCGCTAGCAGCGGCACGCCACACAAGTCATTGTGAGTACACCCAAGGACAAAAAACATGTGACCTTTAAAACATATTTTCACTATTACTTGGAATAAATGTGATAAAGTCTAATGTTCAAAGGAAAAAACATTTAGAAAATATAAGCTTTTTTCAATTTTTTTTTCTGATAACATTTTATTTTATAAATATTATTAAAGATATATAAATTAACAATTGCAGATCACAAGATGTGAGTTGTACTTACGTGAAAATATATCTAGTAACATTTATGGCTGTAAGATAAGAGTCTTTCTAAGAAAACTGGACCTTAGGCAAAATACATGACCCATTCAAGTAGTGACAATTAACTAAAATAAATTGGTATCACTTGAATAAATAAATGGTAGGCTTGCACTACTTGTAAGGCCTAAGTAGGAATCGAGTTACATTTTTCTAATTAATTTCTAAGTTGCATGTTTATAAAGTTATCAATGGTTTGTAACTCAAGAGCAGTAATAAGTTTATAAAATCAAGCTATTTATAATAATACATAAGTTAAAACTAAAGCTAACGCGATTGCATATATCGGTGGATACCTATGGGTATAATTTTATCATGGTAGTTTTTTCATAATAGTAGGCCTACGTATAACCCCTAAATATAATTTAATTATTTTCTTGTTTTTTTGTTGCCAAAACTATCATCAAAACTAAATTAGTAATGACTAGTTATTTTTCATGAAACTATGTGAGGGAGCTTGTAGCCTATAAAAATTAATATAAAACGAATAAAATGAATGTTTATATAAACAAATATATCTTATTACTCTCCTCATACTTTCAAATATCAAATTTCATTTTAATATTATTGATTTTAATTGGGCCACAAAATAATTATGATGATAAATAAAGTGTTTTATCGATGGGCAGAACAAAATATTTAAAAAAATAAAAATTGTTTGAATTTACAGACACAAATTTGTTTTATACAAATGTCATGGATGACTATTCTTTTGAGGAAAACCAACATTTATGTTTATGCAGTCCTATGATTCAAACTTATAAAATTGACACTAAGCTAAACAAAAATTAAAGAATTTCTTTTTAGTACAAAAATAAATGTAAAAAAGAAAGGTCTAATATGTTTTTTTTATTAAATACGTACTCTCTTATACATAATTAAATTTGATGAAAAACCTAGTTATATCTAAGTTTATTCTTGTATATATTATATTAAAGAGATCTTCAATCCGTCCATTGCATCAGGTATATCTATCATTGGATTGCGGCATTGCAGTGGTGGGTCAAAATCTCCCCTTTGGGTCCCTAACCCCCACCTCCTTTTACCCCCTGAAACCGACTTTCTTCTACCCTGAAGACCTCTTCGTGATGTCACTCGCCCTCTAAATTGTAGTCTTTATCGTTATGATCTATCTTTAGTTGACCGCAGAGAGACAAAGACCAAATAACGTTTAGCGTTCAATCGCTCCGTGGTCACGGCATATCTGGGCGTACGCTAGTGTGCATGGCTTTAACTCTAGAGACTGAGCTTCAATTCTAAGCTTGGGACAAAGATTTATTTGTTGCTCGGTGTGATTTTCCCTCTTCTCTTCAGCTAAGTTCCAAATTCGTTCACTTTTTCATTAAATTCACCCTCCTTACGTGTGTTTTTTTCGCGCCACCTATAAACACCAGTTTGGGATGAAGGAACATTCTCATTAATAGGGTAATGATGATAAAGGAAGATTTTTTATTTGGGATATTAACGGGCAATTTATGAGCAAACTGATTGTATCAGCACCTGCTTCGGTGGGGTCATGGTCTAAGGCATCGCTCTCACGATAGACTGTATTGTCAATTACAGAGCAATCAAGGTTCAAATCCCTGTCGGGTGTACAGAGAGTAGGGTTTTCCTAAATGGTTTTCCACTCTCTGTCCACGTAAATAACAGCACACTTCCTCTAAATTCAACCGTCACTATACAAAATTATTAGCGTAATAATTAGTAGATTGCATAGGAGTATAACTTGAAAAGGAAGTGAGATGCGGTGCTAAAAATATATTGGCTATATTAGCAAAAACCATTAATACTAACTTAAATTTAGGTGACCTGGTGTTCTCGGGGTAAGGTGTCGGACTTCTGTGCTGGGGTCCGGGGTTCAAGTCTTGCTCGTGGCACAGATTTATATGATTGCCAAACCCTTCCTTTCCCTCTGACAATACGTATAATAATCACAACTTGTGAACGTGTGGAATGTCAGGCCTCCAATGATGTCCGGATCCCACGTTAAACTTTAGGTCTTCCATTTCATCTCACAATCACCCTACCATTACACATTAGTGTAAGTGCGTACAACCCGAACGGTTAGTATGACTCGGTGCTAATAATAATAATTCAAAACTGACGGAACACCCAACCCTACACAGGTAGTTCATCAATGTGATAAGAAAAACCCTAGTCTGCACAAAATATACATTTTCCTGCCATGGTCGGAATCGAACCCTGTACCCTTATAATAATATAATACCGATTGAGACAAGTTGTTAGACATAGGTAGACTTATAAAGTAGATAAATCCGTAGTCATGTAAATACGTGAGGAAACATTTAGTTAAATAAAACATCCTTGGTACGTTTGGCAGAGTTCTTTGAGCCCCAACCTCCCATTATCAGCAATCTGTTGCTAGAGTGATGCCTTAAATCATGTGACCATCGAGGTGGATTTTACCATGTTAATAAACATTAAATAGCAACCAAAGGTCAACAAAAACATCAACTGGAAATAAGTCAAGGATATATATATTAACAACACTAATGCTTCAGAATGTAGAGAAATAAAATATAATTGTTTTAATTCATATAACGTATCGCAAATGGTCATGTGATGGTTGTCCCCAGGATCGGTTACGATAGCTGAATCATATTTAATTAAATTATATATGTAATCCTAGTCCAGGGTTGAATTTCCGTGTCCAGGTAATACATTTACAATCAATTCTATAAATGTTAGGGTTTTAGGAATGCAAAGTTAAACGCATTAAAAATACAATGGAAGAAATATAATGCGTGTACAATGAAATAAGTTCATGAAGGGTGAAGTTTGGGAGAACAAAATGATCTATATATCATGTACTAATCCGAATAAAGTATCATATTAGTAAGTTGATAAATGACACCTGTTCACGGAAATCGAACATGGTACCTGGGCTTAGTTTGTCAAGTATCTACCACTGAAGTAGCTATGATTCATCCCATGCTCAATAGCTATTTAAAATTCATATTTTTAAGGCAAGCTTTGTGATAAAAGTGTCTCGAATGATCGGCTAATATCATATTCCATTGGAACCATAAGTCACCGGTGACTCGGAGGTCAGCTTTATGTTGCCATTGGTACATGTAACAATGGCAATGAAATGGATATACTATAGAATAAGATATTTTAAATCAATCGATTAAACATGGTCTTCAGTATTGACATATTCGACTTCTTGAGTTTAGAGTTTAAGGGAGCCAACTAACGGAGCGCTGAAATTGGTCGTAAACGTCTCTAAATTATTATTTTTTTGTCAAAATAAACCAAATATTTCTCCAATAAGAAACAGAGGGTTCAATTTTCTTTGCTTGGTGACCTCTTAATTTTACCCGCCTCGTTGGCGTAGTTGGATAACGCGCTTGTCGTGTTGAGCTCAACCGCTGAGGAAGGTGAGATCGAGGTTCGAATCTCGGTCGGGAGAACTGGGGGCAGATTTTCCTAAATTCTTTTCCACTCCCCCTCCATGAAAATGCGGGTTCACTTCCTCTAATTCATCCTTCCCAATTCCTAATCCATTAGCGTAAATAGTACTTAAAGCGTATAACCCGAACGGGTAGTTAGACACGGTGCTAAATAATAACAACCTCTTAATTTCTTTGATATTTGTCAAAGGTGCTTTATAATTTAATGACGGCTTTTTCTCCTTCATTTAAAAAGTTTATCGTATAATGATAATATGCTCATGATAAATATTCAAGAAATGTTGATGCCGCCATATTAAGCTCTATGTTTCTACTGGAGCGTTATTTTATTTATTTTGACCAACATTGTTTTTCTGTTTTGCTACAAAATGGCAGAAACTCTGCCTTTACTTCGCTTTCCCAACACTCCCACCTTAAGGAGTACACAATGGAGGTTAAGTATATATCAACATGTTAGTACACAATTAAAAGTTTCATACTTTAAGCTTTTTTTTTAAAGGTGAAATTAGCTACAACGTTTCATTCGAAATATCGCAGCTCTAAGCTATCAATATAATATTTAGCCTTCATACAACAAATAAAGTAATAGAAGGAAGCAAAGCTATACAACAAAGTATACATGAAAGGCGAAACTTGGGGGATTCATATCGTTGCTTTCTTCAATATTGATTCGCTTGTAACTTACAACATAAAGTCATAACCGAGTCACCGGTGGCTGTGGTATCAATGGTGATATTCACACGTCCATCACAGACTCTTTATTAAAATATCAATGCGGAATGTCCCTGAGGACAGGATGATACCTGAATATTTCAGTGGCAAAGCATTGCCGCACTAAGACAAAGGTCCTGGGTTCGATTCCTGTATAAAGGCGTCATATTTCACTTTATTCGAAAATAAAGTAATGTTTTAATTGGATTAAAAAGGAATGTTTTTAGATAATTAAAGATTTTTTGAGTACTTTTGGAGCTTCAGAATTTACTTATGTAGCATGGCCGTGGGAGGACATATCCCATCAAGTAGACGGCGCTCTTGAGCCGATATTGCACGCTCTTCTTGTGGCAGAATGAGAGGTGGAAACCGGAAATTGAGAGCACTTCAGAGGATGAGATTAAGACAGTAAGAAGTGAGAGATAAAGAACAAAAGAGAACTAGGGGATGGGGGGAGTAAAATTATGTTAGAACAAAGCAAAGCCAAATGTCACTAACAAGTTATATCTTGAAGTTTATAATATCGCAGTTTAGTGAAACCATATTGAAAATAATAAAAGAAAACGTGCATTTGAGTGTTTACATTGGTCTAGAAATGCCAGAACTAAAAAACCAAGAAACCTGGAAAGCTATGGATTGGCATAAATAAATAAATGTAAATGTTTAACTCAATTGCAAGAGTGCCGTCTTAAATGACCTGAAAAGCGGGAAATATTTATAAATTTCATAATATACTGGATAGAATTAATTTGTTTTCTATATAACTTGATTAAAAAGGAAATATATACTCTTTTAATCCAAGAAAAAAAAATGCCACTCTTAAAAATATGTACTACCGAGAAAAGTATGTATTTGTTTTTAATCTAACTTGATCAGCGATAAAAAATATCTACTTCAAATTCCAGAAGAAATTCCAGATGAAATGCCGCTCATAAATGTAATTATATAACCTATCCAGTTTTTATGGATTATTTGGTTAAGAATATCAAGATGATATTAGTAAAACTTTAACATTATAATGAATTAAAAGTATTTAGACTTGAATCAGATTATCACCAGTTTGTTCTGTTAGTAAAGTAACTGAAAATATGAAACCACGTTCTAGACGTTAAAACCATGTAAAGATTTTATTTAACAATTGAACACTTCAAAGGGACACAGCTGTTGAGTAAATTAGGAAGATTTTATTTAATAAGTGAACACTTCAAAAGAGACAATGCTGTTGAATAAATTAGGTTCGACCAATATTAAACATTTTTAAGACCTATCAACATTAAAACACTACTTTAAACAGTATACATATTTAAAATAAATATAATGTACAGTAGTCCCATGGTTTCTTTGGTGCTGACTGACAGCTGACAGCTTTGAAAAGTTACCAGACCAAATTATGTATCCCTACGCCGAATCATATGATCTGCAAAAACATGTGTTTAGCAGCTGTCACTTCTACCCGTCAAAATTTAGGTACATACCTAAATGTTGACTGTCAGAAGTCAGCTGTGAGCTGTCAGTCTGCACCAAAGAAACCATGGGGCTACTGTAGTAGCATAAATAATATTTTTATTTTATATACAATAATAGAAATGTGTTAGGTTAAGGGCCACCACGCACTGGGCGACCAGCCGCACTACCCGCGACCAGTAAGAATGCTGGTCAGCTCGCACTTGACTGCGGCGACTACTGGGATAGCGAGTGACGTGCAGGCGACCGACCAGTTAGCCAATGACTGACGTGGCCGGTCGCTTCCTTGGTCGTGGAGCAAGTCGCCGGTGTCACAGCGGCTGGTCGTGTGACCTGGTCGCCCAGTGTGCGGTGGCCCTAATATGTAAGTTTTAAGTAAAACTATACAATAATTATATTGTGCTTGCTGTTCCTTTTAAAAAAATATCAGACCTGGTTGAGGACTGTAATATTTTTTCCAAGCAATACCAGTTGAAACAAAATATATTAATGGCTTACTCTGAGGAGAACCAGTTATTGTTTTTATAAAAATTGAGCTCACATTAGAGTAATGAGAGGATGAATGCATAAAGGTGACGAATAAACACCCATCAAAGCACTAGGGCTAAAATTCTAGTCTCGAATTACACTTCACAATTAATATACTGTAGCATATTGCGAATCTGACACCTTAGACCACACTACCCACGATTTTTTTGACTTTAAAAACGATGGAAATTGATGGTTAGAAATTAATACTAAGATCTTCAAAATTACTTAATTATTCCCATACCACACTTTTAATAATAGCATCGGTCCATTGCGCCGTTTCAAATTCGAATTTTCACGATGATGTGTTAATCTTTATTCTTTTTTTATTGTTTTGCAATTTTATTTTCGGAAACAGTTTGTTCAAGAATAGAAGCATGTTGATTAATTTATACTTTTTATTTACACACCTCCTCTGTAATTTTAACATTAATAATTTCGACATTTTTCAGTAGAAAACTGCCGGCTGCATAACAAAAAATCAGAAAATGTAGCCCCTAATAAACGTTGATACATTAACTTAGAAGAGGTGTTGAAAATATCAACATAAGAATTTCACTCCTTCTCGAGGAAGCTGATATTTCCAAACTTATAATTTTTGCGCAAGACCTGTCCGGTAGTTAGCGCCATCTACTTTTTCCGTGATCCATCTGTTCTTGTTGGCGCGGAAGGATACTTTGGTCGGTTGTGGAGCCACGCCCCGCCTTTCACACTCCCACCCACCATCCCATTAAAATAGGTTTTAGACTTGCACTCGACAACGCCAAAGCCTTAATACACGAGCCATGCCTTAAAACTAACCTTCACTGGTAACCGAAAATCATGCAAGATGAGAATAACGTATTTGGCCACATTTTAGTTATCAAACAAATCAAAGGCTTAATCGATATTAAAGACTATCGCCCCAATTTTACTGCTAAAAATAAGTCTACAAAAATACATTAATATGATATCAAAAGGATCTTCCGATAAAATTAATAAGCGTTCACGTTTTGATTTAATAATTTTCATCTAAACTAAAAGGAACATTTCCGAAAATGAAAATAAGGTGTAAACGCAACATAAACGTCATAAATCAAACAATCAAAGTACATTAAAAAAAAGGCAAATTCCAACACACGCATTTAAACATACACATACACACACACATATGCACTAACATATCGAACGGGTTGATTGGTGTGTGGCTTAATTACTGTGAAAAACAGGCGCTTTGTAATTTATCTGGCGAGCTACTGTTGGCCTGGTGGTGTATTACTCCATTCGTGGAGGGGGGTGGGGGGTAAAGAGGGGAGGGAGAATAACAAATGGCGATGCAGCTGCCACGCCAAATTAAAGTAGCCTCTAGTATGTGCCGTTATTTGAGGCTGGTCTCACTTTTTGCAGGGAGTTTTTTTTATATAGAAGATCTAGTTTTATCCGTATTCATAGACCAAATAAATGGTATATTGGATGTACAGAAGAATTGAGTAATATTGACAATATAAACATTGCTTAAAGCAATGCTTCTCAAGCTTGTCTGGTGCGGTGAACAGTCAATCTTATCCCCAGAGCACCAGTGACCGGTCTAGGGTCGCCAACTTGGGCAGATAATTAAATAAGATTTAGTTGGAAGTGTTTGTACATTTTATTGTAAATATTTAAGCAAAATATTATTTTATCTAAAATATATTTTTTTTAAAATATTAATAAGTATTATAGTAACTGTGTCAATATGACATCAATGCAATAGAAAACTGGCAGTGCCCTGCATACTGGCAACTAGTGGCTCGTGGACCATCCCGTTGAGTAGGACTCGCCTAGAAAACACAAATTGATTGTTTTTTTTAAGTAGCTCAATTTTATAATATTCACACTAAAATAGGCCTATCTATATATCGAATCTCTAAATTTCAAATTCGCATTTAATAATTTGAGATAGGGATTCACACGGCACAGTTACTTTTACAAAGAACGATCTAAATTGAATTAAGACTTATAAGTAAATGAAGCTTGACAATGAAGGGGGATATTGTGATTAAACCTAAATTTAATATTGCATTGGGAGCTATAAGAAATGCGAAATATCGCAATAAAAAAATCGCCATATTTATTTTAAAATTATAATAATAGGCCTACGTACACTCTGTTTGGCCTGAAGGGTAGAATTCTTACCTTATCAGATTACACAATGACCCTATCTTATAAGCCATTGGTTTCAAACATTTGTTTGGATTGAACTCCTTGGTCATGAATAAAAGTCTAATATACCCTTAAGATAAAATTTTCCCAAATGACAGGTCAAATGTCAGATGATCAAAAGAGAAAATTTCTCTCAGTTGATTCGGAAATTCCCTACCACGTTTGGTTCCCTTGTCTTTGCCTATTTCACCTTAAGAGCAGCTCGCATACCCCCCGAAAGTCGTTTGTACATGTGTATTACAATTTGAGATGCACCGCAGTACAATAGTGGAATAATGTAACGTAAGCTTAACAGGGTAAATATGAGGTACTGTACATGGGTGTATATTTATTAAACTATTTTCTTATTAAGTATGTATTTGAAAATTCTGTTCAGCGTAGGAATTGTTTTCTGAAAGGCCTTTTTCCCTACCAGAAATATATTATATTGTAGGATATTAGTAAAAAAAAGTCCTTTCAGAGAGTAATTCCTACCGTGAATGAAGTATATTTGTATAGTTTTTATAAAGCAATATGATCAAGGGAACCATGGTTTTTCTTTAGCACTACGTCTTTCTATCAGTTCGGGTTCTACGCTTATGTACAGTACTAATTACTATAATGTTTTTAGAAATTAGGGAGGCTATATTTATAAGAAGTTTACTCACATTTACGTGAGGTGAGAGTGAAAAATCATTTTGGAAAACCACCATCAGTAGGCTTACACCCGAATGAGATTTGAACCTCAATCTCCCCATCATCGGCAGTCTAGTCTACTGTGAGAGTGGTGTGTTGGACTAAAGGACCAACTAAGCGGACACATAGTTAAATACACATGCTAAAGGCTATATATATGCCGTTAGCATGTGTTAGCCGTTAGTGTATTCCTTTATGGTATTTTGTCGGCTTGACATTCCTGATCTTCTACTGGCAGTGGCAGATATATAACCGTCTTCTGAGTTCGGGACAACCATATAGGTAAGGTTACTTCGTGCCGATGAGATGAAGTGTTAATAATGATGAGAATTATGGAGTTCCTTTAAGAGTCTTAAACCTAACTTAAGCCAAATCAACCGGGACATGGAGAAGATAGGAGCAATTCCTCTTCTGGGGAGAAAAAACCAATCTTTGTTACTGACGGGAAACGAACGCAGGACCTCTCGGTTAGTAGCCAGAAATGCTGACTAATAGACCAAGCTACTAGCCTTCTTAAAGATTGAGTGGTGTTTGACAACTAAAGTGTAGAATAGAATACATAATATTTTACAAATAAAATTCACTTAAGCCTTTATTATTATTATTATTACTATAAGCACCGCGTCTTACTAGCCGTTCGAGTTATACGCACTTATATTAATGTGTAATGGCAGGGTGATTGTGAGATGAAATGAAGGACCTACAGTTTAACGTGGAATCCGAACCATGGTGGAGGCCTGGCATTCCTCACATTCACAAGTTGTGATTAATACACATCTTGTCAGAGGTGAAGGAAGGGTTTGGAAATCAGATAAATCTGTGCCGGGACCGGGGATTTAACCCATGACCCCCAGCATAGAAGTCTGACACCTTACCCCTAGACTGACAGGTCACCACCTTAAGCCTATTAAAAAGGAGTTTAAAAAATATTCTACATACCAATCTAACAATACTCTGCTATTTATATTTTCGTTGGTAATATACAAAGAGGACATTTAACGACAGTTTTTCTGTGGGGCCATATTTTGTACAGTCCTGACGTCAGTCAAACACCAACATCTCTATAATGTAAAACACATGAACACATTTTTTTCCACTTGACTTCCAGTAGACCCTTTGTTTTGTATGTAAGTGATGCGTTATTGTTTGTTTGGATGTTATTGCTCATATGCCTGTTCGGTTTGTTTGAATACATCGCCCCTTACGACCCCAACTGTCACATTGTTTTCTCTGTTTCATTCTCTCTCTCTCTTTTTTTATGTTTTCGTCTCACCTCCGTCTCTATCTCTCTTACATACGTGTCTTCATCAATTTTTACTTTATTTATGTTGATGTTTTTGTTTATTTAAATATTTATCTTTTTTCAACTTAATAAATACTTTTCTTATTACTTGTCTACGTGGTTAAGTATTTATTCCTCCTCAAAAAATCTCACTACCCGTCTGGGATGTACGCATGCCATTGAATCGGCCTCTCAGTCAAGTTGTAAACGCCTCTGGCTACTTATCTGGTGGTCCCGGGTTCGATTCCCGGGTGGTACTATGGGTATTTTCCCCGAAAGAGGAACTGTTCCTGTGGTCATCATGGGCTGGGTTAATTAGGCTTAATCTAGGTTTAAGATTTCCACTGGCTCCACATATTCATAATCACTGTTGTCACATTATCTCATTACGGGTTTGATGTGTAGATAACCTCCAAGGTATACAGTCCGGGCAACATTTTATTCCACAAAGTGGTTTAAAGTCTACAAACACAGTAAACTAGACAGATAGGACATATTTGACTGTAAGAAATGCAATACGTTAAACAAATGTAAGGTAGAATTTAGTGTACATGTAAGCTCATTTTTATGTAATGATAGTGAGAAAACATTTACTGAAGAATACTCAACACTTATCTAGTAATAGGCAAATAAGTCTGAGCTATATTATATTGAGGTTTGTAAGGTTTATGCTAGTTTACAACGAGAAAAGAAAACTTGGCTCGATTACAGATGATTCTAGCAAATATGTACTATTCTAAATTCATATTTGTAGCTCTTTGCTGCTAGATTAGTATTCTGGTAGTTAATAACTTAAAAAAAAGATTCAACCATGTTTTATTTGCGATCAAATTGGTAATTTTTGTTAGTATCGCATCTTGCTATCAATTTGGGTTAAGTTATTAACTAAAAAAAATGCAATCATGTTTTATTTGCGATAAAATTGGTAGTTTTTGTTAACATCACATCTTACTACAAATTTGGGTTAAGTTATACGCTTATATACTAATAACGCTAATAGGATAGATATGAGGTAGGTTGAATTTAGAGGAGGTATACCTGCATTTTCATTGAAAAAAATAGTGGGAAGCCATTTAGAGAAAGCAATTCTCATTACACCGACCGGGATCGAACAACAATCACTCTGTCAAGGTCAGTCTAGTCTATTGCGAGAACATTTCGGCCACCAAAGCAAGATTTTACTTTATAATTACAATAACTTATCCATTATTAATATTATAGTATATTAAATGTGACAATTGCATATCAAATGATTTGACATATACATACATATATGATATATGAACATTGTTTTAGTAATTTTTAATAACCGGCCAAAAATTCCTTTCTATTTGACTCAAACTATAGGTTATGACGAAGAGAGGAACTACAAAAAAAAAATAAAGTTAAAGCAATGTGAATTAAGTAGTTCCATTAGTCACTTATTCAATCCTGTTGAAGGGTTTGAAAAAAAAAGTTGGGCCAACAAATAAAGTATCCCACATGGTGGTAAGTTTTCAATTTGTAAATTAAAATAAAAAATATGTAAACAATATTGATTCGTTTCCTAGATGGAAAAAGTAAGACAACCCAAAAGTAGTACTTTTAAAAATATATATATATATATATATATATATATATATTCAACACAATTTATTTAATACCACGTTTTCTTAAGAACCCCTACCGCAACACCGGGAAGAACATTTGATTCATCTCAAGATAAATTGTTCTCCTTGAAGCCCCTGGCGTGTTCTTAGTGGCTGTGATTTTATTATCGCGTCGAAAATAAAACGCTACACTTATATTGATTTATTTTGTTGTTTCCACTTGTTTACAAATGTGTATATGATTTATCTAATTGACTGTCTACTAATATAAATCCAAACTCAAAAAGTGCTATCTATGGTAGGTTCTAACGACAATCACACACCTACAGTTCATTTTCCATGGGAAGGGTCTTATCTAACAGCTAGAAAAGCGAACGGATCTTAGTTCACGTATTAATACGTCAAGTCATGTGATCTTCAGATGCCACGTTCAATATGTATAGTCAATATATATAAAATAACATTAATAAAATATTAAAATGTTACCAATGTTGACAGCAAAAAAAGTACATATTTATTTTCTAAAAGACTTGTCCAATGAACATTGAACTGTATTCGTATCAGAGTAAATAAATACACCGTTGATGTGGAACCTGTATTGATGGCTGCACAGTCAATGAGATTAGACTTGCATTACACTTGGCAACCGTTAACAGTGATGTGGGTGTTTAAATCTAGGATGGGTGAACTGTGGCGTGGTTTCACATCTTCTTTACGCACTTACTAAAATCCTCATTCCTAATTCTTACAGTAATCCGTTAGGATGCAATCTAAGGGAACTAGTTAGTTTATCTCAAGAATATAGCGAGCTCTGGTCATTTGACTTCTAATTATTTTGCTGGAAATATATTAAAGCTTTTAAATTTAGCTAGTACTTACATAATTGAAGAAATAGCTATCATAGATTCAGCCAGTAAAAGTGGCATCTTACCTGAAAAAAAAAGATAAAAAATAGTTAGTTTTAACAAATTCTGCCCAAGATTGTTCTAATCTTAGATAAAAGAATTAGTACTAAACCTTAGAATTAATAGTAGGTTATTGTAATAGCAAAAGTTTCGGATAGTTTTCCTGAAATAAAATGTAAAAGTGCGATATTTTAAACGGCTACTGTAATATGGATGTATGCGGATATATTATGGATCATCCTATTGGTATTTAAATTTGGTTCACTCATTCAAGTTAATTTATTTTCATTTAAGGCATTTAAATAGTTACTGTAACACAATATAAAATGCGATTCTACACATTATATTTAAAATAATAGCCAAACAATTTACTGGTCTTTCATAAAGTATGTTGCCTAGTTGGAATCATGAATTTATAGTGAAAAATTCTAGTATAACGTTTAAAATAGAATTAAAGAACAATATGATTCAAACTAGAGATGGGTCTATTCTTATATTTCTCGAACTTTAACTCGAATCCGAATATTTGATTTTCCTTCAAGTCTCAAATTCAAATTCAAATTTTAGCAACTTTAAAAATGTATAATTATAATATAGCTAAATCAAAATATTTAAAATTGAACTTTGAAAAAATTGTTAAGCGTTTGGTAGGGCTATCATATAAATACATTAAATTATGCCCTATGTAATTTTGCCTTTCCAATTACACAAGCTTATATTATAATTATTATTATTATAAATTGCTTACAATTTTGATTTCAGTTTATGGTCTTTAAAATTGTATTCGAGTAATATTTTTGCAATTTTTACGAAATTTCAATCTATCCAAAACCATTGGATAAGAGAAAGGGTGGACTGGGCAACCAGGACACCAGGACACCAGTGTACTGGTTTGATTTGGGCTGCCGCAAATACTTTAAACTAAAATAGAGCGAAACATTCAATTCTAAAGGATTATTTTTATTAAATATTAATCAAAAGTTCCAGTGAAAAGATCTTAGCGTACCCAGAAATACATCTTTAGTGAACATACACGGATGACCTAAAATGTAAATGTTCGCTTTTGTTATTTCTTGGTGTTTATAAACCATTTATTAAGCCAAACGTATACACAATTGTTTCGTGAATACTGAAATTTTCTTGATTTATAATCTACACAAGTAGCGGCTGGTCAAATATTTTACAAGTTTAAATATTCAAAAATAGACTACCAACTATTGTCTAACAATTTACAATCGATTTTGTTCATGTCATTTGAAAATTGAAGTGGATGTTTTGCACGGAATAAATAGTGACGTTTTCACCAACAATGTAGCTGAAATGACCTCTGAATTAACTTTAATAGTAGTGAAACTACAAATACTTCACCTCGACACATGAGATTACACTGAAATACAGCTTCAGTGGTATTTAGGAATATATGTTAAAAACCGCTATTTTTTTGTAGTCTTAGGCCGTTTGGAGCCTGCTATTCCACCCCTGATTTCGAAAATCCCATCTCTAAATTTTAAACCTTTATATAAAAAAAACCAACCCAATAGGTATATAAAAAACTGTAAAGTAAATTCAGTGACTTTAACAGAAAATTGAGTAGAGCTTTGTTGTTTCTAGTTAAATGATAGCGGGATAATCTCGATCCATCGAGATTATGTTGTGTATTAATTTATTACTCAAAGCAAAAAACAATATTTTAGTTGGTTGATTCACTTTTAATAAATACTTTCCTTAAATTTAATGTAATGCTGTTTTAAAAATGGTAGAACTTGGTTAAATGTTAGTTTAATTACTTATGAATGCTTTAAATTGTTTTTATTTTTTTCCTAGTGATGCTAATTACGAGTTTTTCCGCTGGAAAGGAGTCTTTCATACTCGCCACGTTTTGGCAAGTAAGACATAAGGAAGGTTTTAAAAAACGTAACAGCACCTCATGCCTGTTTCTTTTTGGACCTTCCACTTAAATCTCGCCTTCTTGGCTGTTAGAATGAAGTATAAATCTACTTGATATTTATGTTTGCCATTTACTGTTCGTTTTTCGAAAGCCATTGATCAAAAGGCGTGAAAGATTAATGAGGATAAAATTAAAACCAGTTTTATTTATTTATTTTGTGTGAAAAAAGACAACAACGAAATCTTGGCTTGGATATGTTTTTATTTCGTCGGCAAAACCCAGATAATCGAGATGAATTTTATTGTATTAAGTCAAAAATTGAATGAGATATTTAGTTCTAGGTCATCTGTGAATGAGTATAGGAAAGATTATGTTTGGATTCAGTTAACCCTATTTTAGTTTAGGTTATTGATATTTTATACACAAAAGTTATTGATTAATAACTTACAACTTTGTCCAATTGAGTGATTAAATTGAGAGTAATCACATGAAAGTTCAATAAACGTTAATTTGGAGATAAGATTTAAAATCTTTTTCTTAATTAAATCATCCTCATTGCACCCAATTAAGATTATAACTCGTCTCAATTATCAAGGTGAATGTTAATCACGCGTCAAATACGCTGGCACTGAATTAACAAGGCCAGTAATACTGTTGCCAACAACTAGTCACTACATTGTATAATATTGTAATACTTTGTCTTACTAAATAAAATGTCATAAATAGTATCAAAGTTGTCTTGTTTACGGAGTTATAAAAACTTGTATATCTAGATATATGATAAAAAATGTTACCAGCAGATAATGACGTCATTGAAATAAATATATACTACGAAACAAATCATAATTATCACGACACTAATATAAACCATATCGCAGTTTTTTAAAGGTGATTTACTATTTTCAAATTTATTTTATTTTATTTCTTTTCATCATTCAAATATGAATTTAAAATGCTATCTGTGATAATTATTATGTATCCTAGATAGAACTAAAATGGCTCCAGCATCCACTAATGATTCAATATTGCCTTGGGGGTGTATGGTTGGGAGTGAAATAGCGGTAGGGTAATCTAATGAACGAACTGACAGAGGGGTAAGTTAAGAGGGGGTGGGGGAGAGGGATTGTTGAATAATGGAGGGGGTAAGGGAGTTTTTTCCATAGCAGCTGTGCCATATACACAACGAGAAAACTTTTTTTTTCATACTTAGCCCATCTTTCTTTCTATCTTCCTCTATGGGCAGGGGAAAAAACTTGCTTCTTTGCACGGGTTGTAAATGATTTACTACTGTAATATTATTATATATAGCAGACTTATGTACAAGGATATAATGGTAGAATATCGATTTTACATTAGCCAGAGCTCGACCCTACTAATGTATATTAGGACTTTTAAGAGGGGACAAGAAAAAATATTATAACACAAAAGTGAGGGGTTGATATGTATTTTATTTTTGTAAAAAAAACTGATAAAAGTGAAAAAAAATATGATGATAAACAAATGTGATACGGTATCTTCTACACGTACCTGCCTGTGATCTGCGATTTAAATATCTTATAATTTAAACACATTTTATTATGTTATTTGATATAACTTTTATTTAGAAATTACAGAGATCATTTTTGTTTAATTGTTGAAAAAAGTAAATGCTTGAACATTGATTTACTTTATATATATATATATATAATGAATTTGACATATCAGCACACACACGTATTAGCCTGAATCGACAGTTAACAACTCTGTCTAGTAAAAAAACAACAACACTAATTATCAGACTTCAAACTCAGAATGTGCCCGGGAGCTGCTGAGCTCTCACGGACACAAGTAAAACTACTTCTAGAAAAAGAACATAAAAACAATATAATTTACAAATTAAGCATATTGCTCTCTTTATCGCACCTACAGTGCGAGGTCTTTTCTTTAATTATTGCGAGGGCTGTAAACAAGCAAAGTGAATGTTATTCACCGTAGCCTACTTGCACGTGTACGGAAATAAAACAGCAACAGTAGAGTCAGACTAAATAAAATTGACACAACCTAGATTTAAATGCACTAGAAATCAATTTAATAAAACGGGAGCATCACATAAACTTACCTTAATATTTTGATGAAGAACCTAAATAAAATGCTTTATCTTATATTTGAAATAAGCTCTTTTAAGAAGATGGATGTAAAATATATTTATATAAAATACGCTAATAATTGATCAATTATTAAAAAAAGTCCCTTCTAAGAATCTCAAATTTATAACTTACTTACTTCATATGGCACTCAGCCTTATTTTTACTCTCCCAGTTAATTTATTTGTATTTATTTGAGCTATTTAACGTGCTATTTCTGAACCAACTGATTTTATCAGCACACGATAATTTCTATGAGTGAGGAAGAAAAGGCCTACCAATTTTGCTGGGAAAGGTATTTGCACATACCTCCCAGGATTCTTTTACATACCACAATCGACATGAGTTTAACGGCTTTACTTCCCCTCCGAAGTAAATTGTGCTACGTATTTTTATTGCTTAGGAAAAATCCGTTAACCCCAGTTGGGTTTGAACATAGGGTTGTGAGGTGAGCACTTTACCCCCAAGATAGGTCTGAGGTCGACATCTAGTTGATTTCTAAAGATGATGTGAATAATCACCATTTTTATTTAAGAAAGTGGATTGATAAGCACAGTGTCAAAGAGGAACGAGGTGTTTTTATTTTAATGTAGGGCAAAGTATTTGTAGGTGGAGATGAAAATATTTCAGTAAACTACCCGCAGTGTTGTCTACGAAGTATGTACTAATGTGAAAATATGCTTATATGTACTATATTTTGACCGATTACTCGACAATTCTAGAAAAAAGGGCTTATTAAATTTATACGGCTGATTTTTGGAATGACAACGGTGATTGAACCAGTAAAAAAAGATATTAAATTTATACGGCTGATTTTTGGAATGACAACGGTTATTGAACCAGTAAAAAAAGAATCACTGAGTGAACTGCAAAATCATCGTTACTGTAGGTATATGTTTTGTTCATTATTAAAATACACTCTCGGAGGGACAAATAATTTTTTTTAATACGATGGAAATTTATTTATAAAAACAAACCAAAATACCTAATTTATTAGTATTTAATTTATTTGGTTTATTATAACTCATAAACTTGTATGACCTGAAAGAAAGAAGAAAATTCTGGAAGCTATAGGAGCAGACAAGAGAAAAGGTCGCATTGTTGATCTAAGTTCACTGACAAAAGGCCACATCGTAAAACAGAACACCTAATAATATAATAAATAAAGTTAAAAAAGTAAGTTTATTTGATTATAAAAGTGCTGAGTCGTCGTATGGAACGCATCATAGCTTCAAATATTATATTATTGAGTAAATGGCCACACGCATTTCTTATTATGACGAAATTAGTTATCAAGTGAAGGATTTGTAATATAAAAATTTAAAACATTAATTAATTATTTAATTATTATTATTTAGATGTTCTAAACTTATTTTTAAAAGCCACACACAAACAATTTTGATCAAATAAATTAAAATATTTTAAAAATTGTGGGTTGTGCTATTATTGAAAACAAATGAATGTTATGTTTTCAACAGATTAAACTAACAACTAAATGTTAATAAAAACATGAAAGGCAAACCCACGCACAAATCCTTCACTTGCTAACTAATTTCGTCAACACTTCAAAGAAAGACATCCCACACAAACAGATTAATTTTGAAACTTTATTTTCGCCTCCCACCCCCACGATTTTTAATTCCATGCACCCTTCTTTTTCTTACTTTTCATTTAGACGAATTAAAAAGTCACACTTGTAACCCACCCACCGAGTTGGCGGGCCAAAGTCTAGGCTGAAAGGGATCAATAAAGAAAAAGGCGAGGACACCAACCTAATTAGTAACGCTAGCTATTCTCTATGTAGCTTACCTTTAACACCTAAGGGAGAAGAAGAACAAAGATACTCGTCACCTCATTAACAGCGCAATTAAAATGCTATCGAGAGAAGGTGAAAAACACTCAAATAAATTTACCTCTCTGATCTATAGTCACATCATTCGGGCACTAGGCTTCTTTCAGCGTCACAAAATCTGTGACTTTCATTGACGAATCCAAATCGTTTCAAGTAAAGTAATTCAACCAACGTCTAAAGTTCGACTAATGGCAGCGACCCTTATACGTTTGTAATTATGTTTATTGAATTGTACGTATTTGTATTTCAGACAGTTAAAACTGTTGGCACCATTAGTGGTTGCCAAGTGATCTAATGTGTTAAGACAAGCACATCGTATTTTGTATGGGTTTAAAACCTGGCCTTCTATATTAGAGGAAGTTTTAAACACATGATTGTTCACTGTGCATTTCCTCCGGGTTATCCTTTTCATCCTTACCCCTTTGAAAAATTGCTAGGCATAGTTAGTAATATTTCTGTATCTTTTGCTGTAAAATATAGTACTATAATAATTATTATTATTTATAAAATAATGGGAGCGCGTGTAAGAACAAATGATTGTGGCTTCGTTACACATACCCTTAGAAGTTACGGGAAGGCAGGCCTATACAAATTCACCAAATATACTAATGATATTGTATAAATTGAATTCAATGATGAATAGTCAAAGAACTGCTTATTACAAACATTAAGGGGTTCAGATTTCCCAATATCTTATCATTTTATCAGAGAGACCGGTTTACATTTTTAAGATTTATGACAGAGGAGGTGTTTGTGTACAAATATAAGTATTTTTTAATATTATCTTAAAATGTTGTAAATATATTCATATCGTATTATATATTATAAGATAACAAGTAAGCGACTGATAAACGAGAAAAATAGGTTTACTAAAACCACTATTTAATTTAAATTACATGTAATTTAATCCCAAACTATTTTCGTTACATCCCAAAAATATATTTACCATGGTAACAAATGTTTGATAAGTATTGAAATTAAACTATTATACTTTAAAGATAAATTAAATTAAACTCAAAGTTATCAAGTGATTGACCAGTTCATCTGATACTTAAAAGAGCGAATGATACTTTAGCTCTGTTGGCTACAGTTAGAACTTGTAAGTGCGAGAGATCAATTTATATTTTTCTTCTTCTTTACTATCAAAATTAATAGCATATCCATAAGTTCTACTTCTTCATCTTGTACCCACAAAAGCGTACACAGTAAAATCGAGAGATTAAATAAGTCAAACAAATTTTAAGTTAAGAAAAAAATCATTGTTTTAATCAATATTGAGTTTTCGAAAACAATCAAGTTAAAACAAAAGAAAAAAAGTGTCAGGCTCAGTTTAGGTGAACTTTAGCTTCCTACGTTGTTAATATCGATGCAACTTAACCTCGCCTCAAACTTACCCTTCAACAACATTTCAAAGACAAGCTATCTCCCTCAGACTCCTTCGACTAAACACTTCTCCAAAACTAGACGGGCAAGAGTTCGAAGGTGAAAACCCTCAACTTTGAGAGAAGGTCGAAACCTCTTTAGGAGCCACGAAAGCCTCCCTCTCCCTTTGCACCCCCTCGCCCCTCAGGCGAATCCCCTAATGAAGCAAGTGTCCGTCCAATTACCATCAACCTCCTTTACAATGATGATTCATAGGAGGGCGAACAGGCAGGTAACAAACTAACTAGCTAACTAGCTAACAAGGTGAAACCTTCTCCCCCTTCCATCCCCGTAGCATACGATGTTACATTACATGCGAAGGCGGGTCCCTACGGGTGTCTCCCTCAGTGTTTGCTGATACATACGACCGATGGTGACCCCTAGTGGAGTCGTGTAGCAACCACAACAGGTTGAGGGTAGCCCGGGTGCTGGGACATTTTCACGTAGGCTGCACTCAACATCTACAGTAATTGAAAAATTAGGATGATTGGCAAAAATATTAAAAACATTAGTACCATACAAGCAGAGGTACAATACAGTTTGGCATGATTTTATAACATTTATATTTTTTGTTGTTTGGAATAAATTTCTTTTCCCTTAGTTAATTTAACAAACTTCAGTTTTAAAACAGACATTGTATTACACCTCTACTACTAAGATTTACTTTATAATTTATTTAGTTACTTTATTTGATAAACTCTACTATAATTTGTTTCGAAATTGTAATGATCTATTAATTAAAAAATCTTAATAAGCCACAATAAATATTTTAAAACTGTTTTATAGCATTGGGAATGCAAAGGAAGATTCTAATAATACTTATTTAAGGACAAAAGTTTATTAATCAATAACGTACAATTAATTTGTTTACAAGTAGGCCTTCATAAATATGATGTTAAAACCCATTCCACACCCCAGAACATTCTTATTACGATCGAAATATTGTTTTTATAAAGTATAAACGTATGACATACAAACTAAATTCTTGTTTATATATTCCTTATGTACCTTTATCTGTAATTAGTACTCACGAAGAGATGTAGACCCACACTTAGTACCACGTCAAAGAATTCATACTAACCTAGCCTACGCCATACTCCAGGAACGCCCTAGTTTTATTGGGATTAAAATTTCAGATTTTAAAATATTGCAATCTTTTTTACACACTCCTTATCCTTAATCATGTTCTACTTTGTCAACAAGTAGGAAAAGTTTTTGGCTATACAATTAATTTTATCTGAAGATATTACTAACAAATCTATTTTCTATGTTTTTGATAATATTAACGATTATTATTATTTAACGATTACTATTATTTAATGAAATTTGAAATTACAAGAAGAAAATAAAAATTAGCTTCTTTTAGAAAATTGTGATAGATTACTATGCTAGCAATTATTTTTCAATTTCATTGTGCACATAAATATTTATTTATTTTACTAATTGTTAGTTATCCATAACAGTCTGGTTTTGGTAGCAAGAACAGTATCTGGTAGTTACTAAAATGACTAAAACAATGTTAATGCAATCATACATCAAGTCATATTATCAGTTAGCTCTCACGTTTGATGGATACTATCAATACCTATATATAAAAAAAAAGTGTTCAATGTTGGCCGCAAATAAATATGTTTAATTTTCTAAACTGTTCTTCTAACAAATACCAGCCTATAGCTGTGGTCCTCAGAGATATTGACTACACATTATAGGTACTACAGACACGGAGTGGAGTGTGTTAGTGTGTAGAATGGGCTTAATATTTAGTACACAACCAGACTTAGCGCTTAGGTAGCTACTAATTGGCAAACAAAGGTAAATTTTTTTTTTTGTCAGAACCAACCAATAACTTCAATTAGTCACGGTCTCAAACTATTTAAACTTAACATTTATTTGAGGGAATACAGGAAGAAAATAACTTATTTCTCTTTCTTCTAGTTCATCTTAATTAGATAACTTGATAAGTATATACTTCGTTTTGAATCCAATCCTGGTCGTGTTGCAAACAAAATATATGTATAGTAAAAGATTGCTTCAGAGTATAGTAAGTAAATAAATTTAGTATGGAGGTGGGTGTTAATAACCCCAATTGTATTAAAATCTTGATAGATTAAGAACAAACATTGAAACGTTTTAACAGACGTTTTATGAAGGCATCAAAATAATGTTATGACCAGTGTGAATATGTAAAAACACCATTACCGAATTTAGATATTGAATTTATAGTTAATTTATCCAAATGGATGCTTACTATCATGACAATGAGACTTAATACATTATAAAAATATAATAATATAAGTCTTTATAAAATATACGAATCAATAATATTTGTTAATATAGGTTTTACAAGAACTGATAGAAAAATATATATTTGAAATGTTCGTTCCGATTTTTGGATCAACATGTTACATGTAGCCCAAACATAGTTTTCATACTTCCTTACGTTTGAGGAATTTATGGAAATAAATTTTTAACTTTATTAACGATACAATTGTCTTTTGTGTTTTTGTTTCTTTGTTATTGTGCCGCTAATTGAAACAAGTATTTGTACTACTCAGAGGGGCTTTAAATGACAATACATTTACTCAAAAAATAGATTATTAAATCAAACAACAAATAACAGGTAATAATAAATTTATAGAGACTTAAAAATAATAACTTAATCAAAACATTATGATAAAAGGCTTTTAATTTAAGAAATTTTCATGATTTTTCGAAACAACAGTTTTAAACACCGAGCAATTTCCAGAAAAAAAAAGGGGAGAAAAAGTTACAAATTTCAGGAGACAAATAAATACATTCAAAACACTACTAGAACAACAACAAAAATAAAAACAAGAAAGCGAAGTTAAGTTGAAGAATTATTACCGGCCATTATAAATGAGACATTACTCACTCTGCTCCTAACATAGCACATCTGTACCAACAGTTTTGAGGACAAGAGGGTTTTTTTTTACAAAGAAAGAAGAAGAGTTTACCAAGGATTAGTAGGCAACATTTTTGGAAGAGTAGTAGATTGCGCATTTTCGAGAAAAGAAGGGAGTGCAAGGGGGTGGGGAGGGTTTTCAGCGTTAGTCCTCTGGAATTAACCATCGAAGGCGTTGGTGGGATCTGCATAACGTAAGAGGAGGGAGGGGATGGAGAAGGAAGTTAAAACCAGAAAGACGAAGAGAGGCTTAGAAAATGAAGAAGAGGAATTGAAGAAAGTTGGTGTGAATCTAAACAAGAATAAAGGGAAAGAATATATCTTAAAAAATAGCTGAATTACGGTAATCTATAAACATTTTTAAGTCGGACTCCTGTACAAATTAAAACTACAGGTATTATATATTCCAAATAAAACAATTTCAAAAAGAGCTATTTAATTAAATTTAAGAAAGTAGTGTGACATATTATATAAGATTGTAAACAAACATAAAATAATCATCAGTATTATATAAAATACACTACACTAAGTTAGGATGGATACCATAGGGGCCTAGCCAAGGTATGTTTAAGGATTAATTTTAGTGGAAAGTAAATTAGGAAATACTCACCGGTACTTGATTAGAAAGAAGAAAACATCATTAAGAAACAATTTAAGTCCAGGCCCTATCTTGCTTACAGAAAATAATTCATAATCTTAATTAACTACAGTAAAAAAAAGTGCGGGTTCATTAAACTAAGCCAAATCTACACACAAAATTAGGATATTGACATATTTTACAATGGGATTGAAATGAAACACTTAATTAATCGGTTGGACTAATGAGATTATTACGTAAAAAATCTGGGTAGTAGCTTATAATTAACATAACTATAAAGTTCAATTATATCATATTGCTAATTATTTGTCCCGTACTTAATGTATATCTTGTACTCGTTTGGTGAAAAAGAAATTTGATGGCGTCTATTCTACTTAGATTCTCAAGCTTATTTTTAAAAAATATTCTTATTTTGAATAAATAGCCTTCAATAATCAACTTTAATTATATTTTTAAATTTCTAGAGCTTAGCTTGAATAACTGTAAATTAAGTTATTTAATAGTTTCAAAACGAAATAAATCCTTAACGTACTTGCCTTACTATACATACCTATCGTTTGGTTTTGTGTTGATTATGTTAGTTTGAAAAGCGAAAGTATAATATGTTAAATATTATAAACTAAGTTAAACAAGTCCTAAAAACAATGCTACGAGGAATTATCTTGAATTTTAATTTGAGTACAAGATTTTTAGTTAGTATTAGTAAAAACCAAGCACCGTGAGAAAAAAAAGTTGAAAACATTATTTTGAATGATACAAGTTTTATGTTACTAACTAGAAATAAGAAGTGTGTGTGGGGGGGTAAAAAAATGAAAACCAACTTTCAATGAATAAATGGGTCAATATGTAACATATAGTGTAGTAATTTAAAACCATTTTACAAGGTAAATTAAGCCTGCAGATAATTATGTAGTACATTCTTTCCTTGTTGAGCTAGAACATAAAAAATCTTGGGTGAAGCTATCTAGTCATTAAAATGATAAGGTTCATGTTTAAAGTGCATTACCATGTTACCCAACAATTCAACATATATTTAAAGTTAAGGTTGGTTATATCATTGTGTCCTTAACCAATTTATGTTATATTCTTCTTGTATATCATGAAAATAGATTTCTTCAAGAAGCTCAATCAAAATGTGATTTGCATTTCTACAACATTTTTATTGAGTCTCATACAAATTTAAAATAAATTTAAGTTAATTATTGATATACCCAATCAAATAAATTGAAGAGTTAATTAAAATCTTCTGACTAAAGTTCGAAACTTTAATTTTCGCCAAGTCACACAAAACACAGTCCAAAATAAATAGAATTCCTGTCAGGGTTGTAGATTTAAGAAGAGTAAGGGAAAAAAAACAGTTTGAATAAGAAATAGTGTGATAAAGAAATGGAAGGAACGTAAAAGTAGAAAGTGGTGAAGATTGTAAGTGGTAAGAGATGGTAGATAGAGGAAAAGCTGAGAAAGCCATCCTTCACTGCAGCTACTTACAGCTATAGGAGGCGTAATACCACCCTCCCCCCCTTCTCTCCACAATCCCTAAAGTATTAAGGGGTGTGAGGGAAAAGGATAAAGGGATAGTGGGATGAGGTGGGAGCTCTCCTGTATAAGTCTGGCGGCTTTACGTGGTTTAGAGCTGCTCCTAACGAGGGATAGGCTACTTTATTTTGGGTGGTATGAGAGAATATGGAAGGAGGAGGAAGGGGGAATTTCCCACTTCTTAAAAGTTGCAAGAGTTATGTATTATGTATAGTATACATGCATGTTTAATTTATGGAAAAAAATGTTAGATTATATAATGTTTGTTTGAACTCTTGAATAAAAAAAACTGTATCCACACGGAAAGTTCTTGTTGTAAAGGGTTAACATGAAGAATTAATAAAATGGTGTGTAATCCAAGTACACTGCTGAGTTTTATTATATGGTACAATAAATAAAAAACTTGATATTTCAGTGGAGCAATTTCATTCAGATCTCGTGTTGGACAGCTCTTAGTCTATAAGTCGAACGTTAAAACAGTAAATTTAAAATAAACCAAATCAGTTGGTGCATGGGCTCAGGGATGAACCTAGTATGCACTGGACTGGTTTTTCAGTGCCTGGTGAAATGAGGTTGGCTTATTCCTAAATTGTTTTTCACTTTACCACCATGCAAATTAGGTAAATTTTATTTAACATCTTCCTTTATATTATCTACACCGTAAACATTGTAGTGACATTTATATTAATATTAGCTTTCAACGATTATAGAAATATATTTTTAATTTACTTAAAGATTACAATAGTTTATGCCCCTCCAACTAATAAGTATATAAGTGTATCTTATTGTAAATATCCAATTTTGTCAGTAACTATTAAAGAGGGAATGTCGACGTGAATTAGCCCCACTGTATTAGAATGCAATAGAATGCGAGTTTAGGTCCATATCAATGCATGTTTTAAATTTAAAAAAAACCTTTTTGGTCAAAATAAATAAAATATTGATTATATATACGTGTAGTAAAATTTTCTACTAATAATAATCTAAACTGTTCCAATATTAAAAAGAAAACCGATATTTGTAAATAAAATCTAGCTAAATAAAGAGAAAAAATGTCGTTCAAATACCACGATACTAATGAAAATTATTCAGTACTTGTTTAAATTACTCTATGTGGAGAATTAAACTAAACGTATATACTAAAGTAGTATTTTGTTAATTTTTAGCTTGAATGTTGTTTTTTTTCAACACGTGTGTAAAACTACTGACCTCACGTGTTCTTCCATCTTAACTTAAGGAACCCCATTTGTCATTGCTCACAGGCGAGCGGAGTGAGTGGTATGGATACTTCTTGCAAGAAGTATAGACGCTGTATAAGGCAGTTGCTCGTCGTAAAGCCTTCGTCGCCTAAGAGAACGGTCGAGGGAAGCTGGAGGCTGCACCAAAGGGAGGGGCAGAGCTTTGGACCAAGACCACGTGTTTCGTCCGGCCTTTTCCTTCTTGTTTCTCCTTCTCAGCTGGTTTGAAAGCTTCCAGCAAGTTTCGTTGAGACAGGTACAGTACAAAAACCGAGTAACTAACTTAATAAACATAGCATTTGATCATCCTAGCGGCCACGTGGTTGAATAATTCGAATATATGACCCGTAGCAGTGGTTGAATAGCCTCGAGAGCAGCTTGGTCACCATTGACGATGGAGCTGAGGTTAGAGGAGATTCGAACGTTGGTCCTGTTCATTGAGGATGGAGCTAGCTAGATAGTTCCTCTTTCCTAGTTAATGTGAGGGCATTTCTTCTAAGTTATACGTCTCACTAGTAGCTCATAATTTTTTTTATCACTGCCTCTTATCACTCGTTCGGGCTATAGACTACGAATAAGTTCTGGCTACCACACGCTAATTTATAAGAATTGAGAAATGTTGAATTCAGAGGAAATCTACCTGGATTTTTGTGGAGCAAGAGTTAATAACCACCTTGGAAAAATCCACAGTCAGTACACCCAGCTGGGATTCAAATCCCGATCCACCCGTCATCGGTAGTTTATTTAATCGCAAGACTGAAGTTTTATTGCTAGACCATGCCTCCCCCAAAGAGGGTAATTAGATCGTTAATAACCCTTGAACCGAGGATGCAAAACAAAATACAAGTTTATTGATTTTTTATATGATCCAAATAAGAAGGTAAGCTTACTTAAAAACTATAGTATTTGTCTTGTTACTAAAAAATTTCAATTATTTACGTCTATTTAATAGTAACTCAAGACACCAGACATATAAAAATATCTTTGTTTTTGAGCTTCGGCAAGAATAATTAGTGCTAGTCTGTATATGATTGATTTAGTTACAAGTTTGACATAAAGTTGAGACCAAAAGATAAAGTATCCCTACAGCTAAATACGCTAAATGTAACTTGGCCTTTTAAACTTTGGGGTAAAATTGCTGAAAGTGTGTGCCATGTTCAATGCAAGAAATTAAGGGCCTGTTCCAGATTCAGACTTAGCACACCTCAAGGGCGGTACTATTCTAAGTACAGGACGAACCTATATAGCACCAGAATGTAAACCGCCAGTTCATACGCGTGAAATTTGCCCATTCCATTCTGGTCTGGGTGTCGTCGTCCTGTATTTAGTATAGCACCGCACTTGAGACGTATTAAGTCGGACTAAAAAACTGGCCCCATGATTAACTGCTTTTACAATTATTTCACTTCTGATATGCTTTCATCGTCTTCCTCTGACAAAACCGGTTATGTACAAACTAGGTCCAGCAATTTGATCAAGTGACTTTCTTTGTCACCTCAACTAATCATCCAGAAAATGAAGAACACCAATAAAACAAGACTTTGTACGACCAAACTTGTTGAAAGATTGATGGAAACTAGAACCGTCCCTAAAGAAGTGTGTGTTGTTTGTCCGGTTTTTGAATCAAGAACCGAGACTAGTGGAGTGCTTGGGTATTTTTGGGGCCCCAATAAGAGGGTATGGAGTCTGGTAACCTGGGGAAGAGGGAGGGCAAACAGCGACTATTCTGTAACATTTTGGTGCTTCGCCATGTCGCTTGCTTACAATTCTCTTGGGCTAACATGGACGCGCAAAAGTGGTATAAGTTAAGTTGTTATAAATCACAGACCATAATTATTAAAATTTCTTAGGTTTAGAAAATATAATTAGATTTAAAATTCGCTTTAATTTAAGTTATATGTTGTAAGATATATTAAAATAAATAGTCCTTAAAATGCAATAACTTCTATTTTAAGGTTGATTTGACTTCTAAACTTAGGTAAAATATTATTTTTTTAGCAACACATCCTACTATACTTTCAGGCTATACGCATTATGTTAATTTGTTTAGGATGAGGAATATTGAATTTAAAAGAAGTGTAACAAAATTTGTGTTGAGGTAGAATAGAAAACAATGTAGTAAAAAAACGCCTTTAGTACACGCAACCAGGATCCTAAACTTGATCTTCCCTTCACTAGCAGGCCAGTATATTTCTAGAGTGATGCCTTGAACCAGTGGTTTCCAAACTTTATGAATGGCTCAGTGTTTAAATATTTTATTCTTCTGGCTAGACTTGGCGGTACCACAGTTTGGGAACCACCGTTTTATACCATTTTACCCCTGAAGTGGGTTTATATAGTAGGTCAATATTAAATTTGGCTAATCTAATATAGATTTATGATAATCTTCATAAATCTATGCAGGGACTGTGTTTTTGCGCTCGTAGTAAAAGAATTTATCATCGTTCCTGTTCACGATTCATGAAAAATGTCGATAAAACTTGGCATAATCCCGAATTTCTAATAAAAGAACGTCGATCTTCCTTCTATAAAAAGTTAAGTTAATCCTAAAAGATTTTAGTGAAAACAGCACAAATCTTAATTAGAAAAACATTATTGTTCTAGTCTAGATATTAAGAACTTTCCGAATATGGTGATTTTATTTTAATTATCATATTTTAAAGAAATGCGATTTATCAAAAACATTTAAGCCCATTATTTTATTACTAACCTTAAAAAGGTTTATTTTGATTACATTTATTATGCGTTTTATTTAACTAATATAGTTTGTTCACATTTTACTTGCTGATTATTTTTATAATTTAACCAAACAATTAATTGAAACTGACATAATTTTTTTTTAACAACATACTTTGTCTGGAACAAAGGATTTAATCTAAATTACGGATAGTACAAGAATCTAGACATCCAGTTAAAAGTTTGAAGAATTAATTTAAATAGCTCATAAGTGAGCAATAGAATTTTATCTGATAGAACACTTTATTTCAATACCAAATTTTACTAGACTACATAAATCTCTGTAGTTTTTAATTTTTTAAGACAAGACCTAAATTATATAATTTTTGGCTTGGCATAAATATACTGCGTTCATAAGAATTCATCTTTTACACTTATAAATAAATCTGGTAACAGTTTCAATCTTAGCCAAATGTATTGCGACGGCCACTCATTTCTTTCCAAAATAGATTTTAAAAATATATTTTGTAGACATAACTAGTATATAAATAACCAAACCATTCACAACTAAACATTGCGTCAAGTTTTTTTGCTTCGTTGTGTGAATTTATTCCGGCTGACTTCATCGTTAATTATTTAATTTATTGTATAAGCCTGCAACCGTTTTTTATACACTAAGTCTTACAACCTGTCTGGAATTTCCACTAACTTCATTAGTGGAATAGGCATGAAAGAAAGTGTAAAATTTTAGAGGAAATGTATACGTGTTTGAGTGGAAAGAGATTGAGGAACCATTTTAAAAAACCTACTAATGTGGATTCAATTTTTTAAATCTCTAAATTGTAGTCGTCAGTATCAGGTAATTCAATTTAGCAAACCAAAATCACACTAATTTTTTTCAACACTTTTGAGATCTTGGTTAGCCATGACCTCACTAGTAGGCCCATGTGTCATAAATGTAGAGTGCACAAGGACAAGTATAATTTAGTAATATTTTAATAGATAAATAGATGCAATATATATCTTTGCCAAAAACTTAAATAACGTATTTTTATGAATATTTTGACAGTTACGACTATCTTTTTAAAGTGTTTTGAAACATGTCAGATCTTAAATGAAGAAAGTAAATCTTTAAAATTATGAATGAATGTTTCATTTTAACTTTTAGACTATAATTTTTTTTAGATCATTTGTTTGGAAATTCCTTGACTTTACCAACATTTTCAAACCAAATGATATTTATTTCCCTAATAGGCCTATATGATATGAACCTTTATAAATAAACAATCAGTTATTTTCAGTGCTGTAACTACAAATCTTGACACAATAATAACTATTGTTTGCGATAATTATGTCAATACTCTCAAAAAAATCGCAAAAATTAAGGATTACACTCTTCTACTGTGTATTTAAATAAACGCAAATAATATCTTAAAAATTCCATATAATTTTTAAAATTCTATTACTTTCCCGTGTCACACCTAATTCCCTGTCTTTTCAAGGTACGTATATACTATGTTATGTGTATTTAAAATTTAGTGAAAATAAACCCAGCCATTCAAAAGTTAATAAGAACACACAGATTAAATCCTCTAGTCTCGGGAGAGAAAAAAAGTGAAAAGTACCTTTTTACGTCAATGCTAATAGAAACATAAAAATAAAATAAAACTTGGTAAAACCACAACCTACCTCAACGTGAACTTACTACTGGAACAGTAAGGCAGAGAACATGTTGTAAACATTAGTCGCAAGGGTTAGAGGTAGTGAAGAATGAGGGACAAAGGAGGGGGTAACATTTACTGTGATCATAAACTCGCCTTAACTACCGCGGGGAAACGGGTGTAGACGGTTACGGGGCAGAGGGGGTAGAGACAATGATAGCTACTCAACTGCAAGGGACATTTTCAACCATGGTCTTGGTTAGAGCGTATTCTGTTACTACGTCTCTAGAACCTATATTAACTTTCTCAGCTTAACCTCATTGTATTAATGATCTTCCTAAGAAGCAAAGATTGGTATTTAAGTTTAAGAATCAAATAGCCAAAGCTATTATTTATTAATTTTTTTAAGGATTACTCCATCTAGATATCATATTCTGAAAATTGAAAAATGACATCTGAACACAGGAGTCGAACCCGGGACCTCAGTGGTAAGAGCATTGACGTACCAGTCAAAGGTACCGGGTTCGATTCCCGAACGAGTAGTAAGACAGGGTGCTAGTAATAATCGTAATTTCATGATTGCTGACATATCAAAACATTTGAAGATAAATATAAACTTAAATAGCATATTCTGAAAATTGAAAAATTACACCTGGACACGGGAATCGAACCCGGGACCTATGGCTTAGTACGCCAATGCTCTTACCAATGAGGTCCCGGGTTCGATTCCCGTGTCCAGGTGTCATTTTTCAATTTTCAGAATATGCTATTTAAGTTTATATTTATCTTCAAATGTTTTGATATGTCAGCAATCATGAAATTACGATTATTACTAGCACCGCGTCTTACTACCCGTTAGGGTTATACGCCCTTACGTTAATGTGTAATGGTAGGGTGATTGTGAGATGAAATGAAGAGCCTACAGTTTAACGTGGGATCCGAACCACGGTGGATACCTGGCATTCCACACATTCACGAGTTGGGATCAATACACGTTTTGTCAGAGGTGAGGGAAGGGTTTAGCAATCAAATAAATCTATGCCGGGATCGAGGATTGAACCCTGGACCCCCAACACATAGGTCCGACACTTTACCCTTAAACTGCCAGGTCACCATAGCAATCATGAAATCTTTTACCAGTTTTTAAAAATAAAATATCAGCATATTATAACTATATAACAAATATAGATAGACCCACATCGGTGGCGTTAGCTCTAAATGCCAATCTCGTATTACGTATAACTCTTGTAAATATAAAACTTTGGAAAATACAAACATATTTTTTAAGCGTCAACACTTATGTTTTTAGTGTTATCTTGAAGGTATTTCTAATATCCATGAAAAGTGACATCTGCAGACCCCACGACAACGTATGCATGTATGAAAATTATTGTAGTTGTTTTTGTTACTATCAAAAAATTCTTACTTTGTTTGAATCCCAGTTTAGTGTACTGAGGATGTTTTTCACTAGATGGGAAAAATATCATCTCGTTTTTATTTGGAGGAAATTAATATGTAGTATTTTATAGTAGAGGTTACATTAATACAATTTTGGACAGATTTGTATGGAGAGCTTAGGCCTTTATTTTTCTTCATGTGTCATATAAAATAAAAATCTATAAATTCACATATCATCGACTCTTAAAGAAACAGTTACTGGTGGGAAAATGCTTTATGTC
Organism: Timema shepardi; assembly: GCA_902151425.1. NCBI lineage: Eukaryota > Metazoa > Arthropoda > Insecta > Phasmatodea > Timematidae > Timema > Timema shepardi. The sequence continues at coordinate 934,039 of CABFVX010000001.1, read as the reverse complement.
AATCTCATTAAGCTTTCTCCACTGATGGCGGGCGAGGTGTTTGGAGTTCAAATCTCGGGTATACTGAGAGTATGTTTTTAAAAATTGTTTCTCAACCTTCTTACACGCAAATATATGTTTATTTAATATAAGTCTAATTCATTTCTACTAGCGCAACGAATATATATTAATAAACATAAATTTATATGCATGTATATATAATCAAAGTTAGACATGTGAAGACTAATTAATACTATTGAAACCTGGTTTTTAATTAGTAGTGTCACACCATGGGCTCCATTCATCTTTTCTTTCATTCATTGATGCGTTTTTGGAAAAGAGAGCGTTAGGGTGAGGTGAAATCAAAGTTAGACTCGCGAATAATAGTTCTTATACACCTTGATTCTTAATGACATTAATACTATTTGTATCTCTAGATAAGATAATAATATTAATATATATATATATATATATATGTACATTTTCTATGTTAGCATCAGATTTATATTTCATTTACCAAGCTCTACTAGCTACCGGTTAATGTTACATGCAAGTGCAGCCAAACTAAACAAAGGGTGAGTTCTTCTCGTGGTTGTATCCCGATCGCGAATAGTTCAGATTGCGATCAGGACGGAATTCGTCAAAAATGCGAACACATTCAAAATGTTATGGCCACCTAAATAACCCAATGTCCAGACTGCGAACAAGTAAAAGAGCAACTTGCAGGAATATCTACGTGAGGGGGGTGAAACAGATGGAAGGGGCTACTGGAAGCACCCACTGGCGCTATAATCCTGACCAAGCTTAACCTAACTTAACCTAACCTTGAAATACTCGTGTATTTAATTGAGTTAAATTAAGACCTGCGTGGATTAAACAACGTACGACCTCTAGGCTCACGTAGATCACACTTATTATCAAATTGGCCTAGTAAAATAATAGTCCGCAATCTGGACTCCTCATTATGTATCAAAAATCTCATGTTCGCAATCAGGACTGTCCGGAATCAGGCAACCCTTCTCGTAAAATAAAAGTTTCTGTAAGACAATTATAATCACTTATTTTTTATCTTTCATATTATCTTATGATAAAAATTATTAATGAAACTAAAATAAAGTTGAAATAATACTAATCTTTACTTGTCTAACTTTGATTTCCCTCCACCCTAAACCTCCCTTCTCCAGAAACGCATGAATGAATGAATGAACGAAAAGGAATGAATGAAATCCATGTGGCGACGTTACTACGATGTGACGTCACGGTAGTAAACCCATGCCACCGTGCCGGTGCTGTGCCTGTACTTTATGTTATGGCCCATTATCAGCACGAGTTACGATGCTGCTAGAGCGAGAGGGGGGGATAGACATTCACACACATTATGTAACCTACTCTATTCTGGCGAGGTCTGAACGGTTGTCTTCTTCGTTGGACACGGATTGGAGGGCGTCGTTTTAGTACAAGGTGTCTTTTTTTTTTTTAATTACTAAAGAAATATATAGTACAAAGAGTTTAATCACTCTTCAATAGGTAGCACATACATTGTTTTTTTGCACGCCTTCTCTTACTAATGTTTACCGCCCTTTTGTTTTCATTTAGGTCTCCTTTCACTTGAATTCATCTCCATAGCTTCCTGTTTGCGCGCACACTTGCCCATTTTAAAGTGTTTACACATTTACAGCAATTAGAAAATTTACTAAAAAAATATGTCTAGTTCATAAAGCAATTAATTAGTACCATCATTTGTTTTAGGCCTTTATCTTACTTTATATTTAGATATTAAACTAAGATATAGGATCTACATATTATATAATGGAAATATTTACGTAATTATAACAATTTAATAATAAAACTAATACATCTATATTACGTATATCTATTAATTTAGTAATTTCTGGTACCCACATCAGTGGCCGTATGATCTAACGTGCTAATCTGGTCTTAGATTAGACTGCCGAAAATGGAGAGATTGAGGTTTGGTTCCAGTTGGGTGTATTGAGGGTTGTTCTCACTCCCCTCCCACGCAAACGTGGGTGCACTTATTCTAAATTAAACCTTCTTAATACTTAAGTCATTATTGTAATTAGTACATAGGCATAAATATATATAATTATTTCTCTTAGAAGTTAGGTGTTTCAAAATCAAGATTTAAAAAAATTAATATTATAAGCCTACAATAATGTTAAAATAATAATAATAATAAAGTAATTCTGAAATTCATAATTCTTGAACCTAATACTCCCACCTCCCATAAAAAAGATGTATAAAAAACAAAGATAGTTTTATTAATCTTTAAAATGCCAAAAGTTCAACATTTAAGTTATACAGAGTAAAAAATTCTCTTCAATATAGTGGTCTAGTGACATTTTTTGGTTACCGTTTTATATAAGGTGTCGCTCTCACAATAAATTAGCCTGATGATGACGGCAAGATTGAGGTTTGAATCTTAATCGGGTGTAACCCACTGAGGGCGGTTTGTCATAAAAATATTTTTGCACTATTCCTCCACGCAAATACGGGTACATCACCTCTAAATTTAAACTTCCTCATCCCTAGCACATTAGCATAATTAGTATGTCTAAATATTCGTGTTGCCCAACCAGGTAGTAGGACGTGGTGATAAAAAATTATTTCTAAAAGCATAGTTTATAAAACTTACGATTTTTAAGTTAATTTCACTATTAGGTATTTACTACTCAAAAGACCAACTGCTATTGTAGACCTAATGAAACCTGTTTCAGACACTATATTCTCCAAGATTCTGCGTTGTATCAAGATAAGCATATTTCTGCAGCATCCAATGGCGGCCCAGCACAAAGAAAACATCTTAGCAGAGAGAAAGCTATTCATCACTCAGCTGATGGCACGGCACAGGGACCATACAGAGTATGTTGAAGGTAATTTTTTACCAAACACCGCATTTTACTAACTTTTCAGGTTATACACATATATGAGGACAAATGGGGAAGGGACAGGTAAATAAGCATTTTAGATGTAATGCGTGGAAAGAGAGTTGCAAATCATTTAGGAAAAAACCAACATAAGTAGATCCGGATGGTGATTTGAACTCTGGCCTACCCATCTACAGTGGACCAGTCTAACATAAAAGTGATGCCTTAAATCATTAGGCCAATGAAATGGATGTTAGAGGTGATGAATGGCAATCTATCATATTTTAGCTCATTTAAACTATTTTATGTTTTAGCCTCGCATCGCTGCTATCATATTTTAGATGATTTAAACTATTCTATGTTTTAGTCTCGCATCGCTGCTATCATATTTTAGATGATTTAAACTATTCTATGTTTTAGTCTCGCATAGCTGCTATCATATTTTAGATGATTTAAACTATTCTATGTTTTAGTCTCGCATAGCTGCTATCATATTTTAGCTGATTTAAACTATTCTATGTTTAAGCCTCGCATCGCTGCTATCATATTTTAGCTGATTTAAACTATTCTATGTTTAAGCCTCGCATCGCTGCTATCATATCTTAGCTCATTTAAACTATTTTATGTTTTAGCCTCGCATCGCTGGCTTCAGTTTACCTTGATCAAACAAACATAGAATACTTCTTTATCCTTCTTTGATTGGCTTGGAAATATGTAAGATTAGCCTCTTTTTTTTATGTCACGTCTCACTAACCGTTGGAGCTTTTCGTATATTTTCACTAATGGAATAAGAATAATAAAGGTAATATTTAGAAGAATTGTATTTGTAATTGCATGGAGGCAGAGTGTAAAACCATTCATGAAGTCTATCCTTAGTACACTTGGATTTAATTTGTAACCCAACCACCCCATCATAGGAAAACTGTAGCCGACATCTTAGACCACGTGCCAACCAATATGGACCGGTCTTCTTTTCTTGATCAACTATTTACGATTGTCGATTTAGGTAAAGTTTATTTTATGTTGGCAAACATTTCCCTTTTTATACCTTACATATAATTTGTATCCTTTAAATTTGATATAAGCTATGTGAGATGGGAACACTATGATGATCTCTCTTTGTTTGTAAAAAAGTATTTTTTTGTTGTTGATAAACCTTAAGCTTGATGCCTTTTAAAATAGTACCGAATTGTATTTGAATCAGATGAGAATTAAAAACGTGCATATATGTGTTTACATTTGTGTTTGTAGTTTTAGATAAATTTTATATTTCATTATATAAAACAGTCCATTTATTTATCTAATAATCGTACCTAAATTATTCAAACTGAGATCAGAGATGTAGTTGTTTTTACATTTACTGTCTCTTTGTAAGCTAACTATTGCCTATGGGTAAAAAAACACAATTCAAACATCTCCCTTGTGTGTTTATTATATTAGTAAATAATTTTATCAAAAACAGTTTAAAATTAATTTTTACTCTTGGTGCTTTTTAAAATCTAAGGGGGTTATGTTCAAATAAATTGAAAATAATATAATGAAACAACTAGCAAAAAAATAGCTTAGATCTTCCATACTAAAGATTTATAATGATCCCCTAAAAGTCAAAATAAAACCCTAATTTTTATCAAAAGAAGTTTAATTGCTTCCAAATTAAGTCAAAATTAAAATATTGGATTTTTTGGTTGTAAACAACTCATGAATTCAATTAAAAAATAATAATGGCATGTATCTATTATAGTCTTCATACACTAAATAAAACAAATATTAAAAAAAGTGTGGCATGCTTTTGAGTGTATGTACAGTAGAGTTTATTCAAATTACATTGACACAACCTAATTTAACTAAGATAATGCAAACCATATAAAAAATTAGGAACGGTACTAGTCACAAATTTAGGTATAATAATAGATTAAACTAAAAGTATATAGCAATAGGTATTATAGTTATTACTGACACCAAATTGCATAACAACAAAATAAGCTAGCAAATAAAATATAATAATTGTACAAATGGAACACAACAAACCATTATAAAAGCTTTCTGTCCACATATCCTAGCAGTTAAGGACACCCACACACTTCAAGGATCCTTGTTGAATTCCAGGTGATAGTTTACATACACTAATTAAAGTTTTTAATAGGCTTTAGTACAATTTTCATGAGGCGAGCCTTATTTTTTAGCAAGAAAGTTAATGGATTTATTTTAATCAATACCAGGACGTATGATTTGCATTTGAAATTTTTGACCCATATTTTAATAACCTCTAAGATAACATTAATAAAATTTTATAAATTTGGTTTGCAAAATATTAATATTTGTATCTTTTAAAAGACTCTCTATACGAAATTGGGACGTTATATTTATTACACTGATTTTAAATTTTTATTAGAAAGGTTGAAAATTGAATATAAAATATGCTGTATTAGGTTAAGTTTTCTGAAGGTTGGGTACTAAGATTTAATTTTATGCTCGGAACTGAATATTAAATAGGCCATTTAAAAAAAATTAAACATAACATGTGCACATGTTTTTCCTACTACACTTTGAATCCATAATGAGTTTATTTGTTTTAATCTCAACACTAAAGTATTAAACCGCAATTTTTAATAACAAAAGAACAGGAAAACCTCGTGTAGGCCTTGTAATACACACAACATAAATGAGTACGTTCAAAATTTGAATTCCAACAGGACAAAACAAACTAAAGAGAGCTTGATTAATGGCTTGACTCCAAATTATTAGAATCAATTGCTTTGATAATGCACAAAAAACACACATTACATAATAGAGAGTACCTCAAAAATTAATTTACATACGCCGTGGAATCGATGTTTATCTCCAGTTGTCGCCGACAGAGGCGCCATAGTCGTCATTCTGATTCATTGTTTAGTTAAAGGACAGAAGGGGGAGAAGAGGGGAATCTGCAAGGGTTGAAAAGAGAGGACAAATGGGAGGAAGAGAAGTTGATATGGAAAGTGTTTTACGTGCAAACGATACATACCCTGTAACATAGCCATATCAAGTTTTGGAATCATAAACATCACATTCATGCTGACCATTAAATTCAATACGGAACACATTTGCTCATAAATTTTTTACGACGGAGTATATCATAGAGGTAAAAAAAAATGTAAACAAAAACACGGCCAAAAAAAATACAGGCTAGATGTTGACATGAATTTTTAGTGAGTAACTCTCATTAGAATATAAAGAGGTTTTTGATTTTTCTGATAAACTGGCACATAGCCCTCTTAATAATATTGCCTTGGGTTGAAAATGGAATAGGCCTAGTTTTACCCGTGTGTATTGTTTGTGATACACTTAAATCTATATCCATAGGTGACATTAACCTATCTTAGACACAACTTGTTTTTACATTTAAGTAAACTTGCCTTAGCTAAATAAAAATTGGGAGTAGCACAATATTTTTGATCCAATTATTCTCAACAACAAAAAATACACATATATTGTATATTTTTTGTTTTATATAAATGAAGCTATTTCACATATAAAACACTAAAAAAAATCAGCTTAAAAAAATTAACTGAACATACATTTTCGTTATAGTAAAAAACTTTGCTATGACATTTAGACTTAAATTTTTTTCAAACAATTTACAAACACCTTTCCTTTTTTCCACATTCTTTTGTCTATGAATTCCAATTAATCCTCTGGTCATGCAGACCATTGATATTTAATTACAATACTGATATAGGGTTGAAAATAAAATTGTTAAAGGAAATATAATCATGTGTGTGCGGGGATATTATGTGACAATTAAGAAGAGAGAAATCTGTAATTCTAACCATGTAAGTACTCATCACCAGAAAACCAAACTAGATGAGCTCTATATCTAGTCCACATACTCACCAATCCGGGTCTAGTATTTAAGAAAGTGTAAAGCTGTTGATGTACAAACTATATTATTTATTTGACAAGTAATTAAGTTGTTTTTAATATAATATATATAGAAAAATATATGTAATATTAAATTAATTAAAAAATTCAACATTTGTCTATATAAATTCTAGCTAAGTGTTATAATTAATTAATTATTTCACAAGATAAAGCTACGCAATGGTTATTACCTAGGTTAAAGTAGGCCTATTGCCAGTGTGTTTAAAACTAGCAACACGAAATACTAGCATTTTGTCCATTCAGTTCTTCGTACTGGTAAGCCACAACAAAACTATACCAAATTAGCAAGATAAACATCCAGCTGACAACAATTGGATAGTTCCTCTTTGCCAAATCCTACAAACCTATTACAGCAATTGATAAATTAATATAAAATAAGTTAAATATTTAAAACACAATATTACCTAGTCCACAAACTGAGTGCACCCCAGAAGGCAATCCATTGGCAACGAAATATTTACCTAAGCACCATCAGAAGTTAGGGGAAACAAAGTAATACATTGCTACAAAAATAGATTAGGGAAAAAAGAGCATCGCAGTTCACCAAAAAGGGTAAATGAAATTATATACTCTGTTACAAGAGTATATTTACCTACGAGTGTCTTTGTTTCCCAAAAGATAATCAGTGTTTACAGAGATATGTCCCCAGGAATTGTTTATTCTAATTGTTATGTCGTTCATAGATGGGCACTAATTTATCTTTTGATTTTTATCCTTGCTGTATTCGAAACGCTAATGGATTTCCCTAAATATAATCTTGAGTTTTTGTGTTCATTTAGTTTTTGATTTGTTTGTCAACATATAACGAGAAGGATTTTTTATATTAGCTAAGACATTTTGAGAGCTCCCCCCCCTCCCCCATTTTCTGGTGGCGTACTTGAATTGCAGAATAAAGTAAACCTGTTAGCCTGTGCGCATGAACGTAGAAACCTGTAATCACATTCAACTCCTAGCCCCTAGCATAACCTAACTTAAACTAACCTAACATAACCCAGCATAACATAATCTAACCTAACCTAACCTCAATTTTCTATTTTCAACAAAGTCATTATACATCTAATTTTTACTCCGCAATTCATGTGCATCATTTCCTGGCCAAATATTTTTGAATATAAAGGTTTACAACTTTTATGAATACTATAAGTGTCCTTATACCAATTTGGCAAATTTATATTTTCTTACATTCTTTTTGTATCACCACGTACTACTATTTTCTAATTTTACGCATATATAATAGTTATTACGCTAATGGGGTAGCGACGAGAAAGGAAACATTTAAGACGTAATTTACACCAATTTGCATGGAAGAACAGGGGAAAACCATTTATGTAAAACCACCCTTATTTGACTTGACCAGGATTCTAGCCTCAATTTCCCCGTATAATACGAGTGTGAACCTTATCTTAGATCATTCAGCCACTGAATCTGGCTCTTGCATGCGGAAAAGTAGATTTTCTAATAATTTTTGAAAACTTTCAAGCTACTACTCCTCCAATTTACAGTTATCACATTCTTATTTTGAAATTTTATGACTTTTTCGATTATCTAATGTGGAATTTTTTTGGGCCTGCCAATCATTTTTATAAACCCCACTCAAAAGTAGTTTTCTAGTTTCCTAAACTAGTGTAAATTTCAAACTCTTCTATGCTTCAATTTTAGTTTACATAGGTTTATACCTCATTTGTATATTCTAGAAGTTAGATATATGCCTACTTATATGCTGAATTTAAATCTTACAACATCCCAAAAAGCCTTTTTTTATATTAGCCTAAGATATTTTGATGGGGGCCCCTATTATCACTTTTAAAATTCTGGATGTTAAGAAGTGTATAAATATTTGCAGTGGTATTTACCTGCCTGCTAAATTTCAGTTTTATTTCATTCTGATAAGTAGGTTTCTACACATGGAAATATTCAACCCCATACCCCCCTTTTCCCGAGCTAACTCTGAGAAATTTCAAAATATATTATTTATTTGGTTTTCTGAAGTTGCCTCTCTACCTTTCTGCCAAATTTTAATCATTTAAGAAAATAATAATTCTAGCCCCTCTCTCCCATTTCCCGGAATCCCACTATAAAATTCTCATTTTTAGATTTTCCTTTCATTTTTTCGGCTGAGCTACAAGTGGCTTAACTCTTCCAGGACAACCATTGGGAATACAGATATACAATTTTAGCTATCTAAACAAATTGAATCATTGAGATGGAAGCTCAAGATACTTGTTTCTAAAAACCAAATCCTTCGACTTTAAATAATTAACTGCCGAGGATGGATCAAACAAAAATAAATAATCCACTTCATTTATTTTTACAGAAAAGTGGTTTCTTGAAATGATGATTTTGTGAAAAAAAAATTCGAATGTGAGGTGGTTTTTTCCATGAAATTGTATCTGTGTGTTGTGGGGAAACAAAATAGCGTGTGTGTGTGTGTGTGTGTGTGTGTATGTATGTATGTGTGAATTCACCTGCTAACAGCCAGAATAATATCTTGTTGAACAAAACCAGTTGGGCAACATGTCAAACGGGGTTAGGGTGGGCTAGGAAACCTTGGCCCAACCTTTCAGTCTTCGTCTTCTTCCTCGTCAACATACACCGTATGATATACATCCTTACAGTACTTCAGTTAGTAAGGTTTGTAATTTTATTCACACACACTGTTTCCCTAAGCAGAAGATTTCGTGACAACCAATGGGAAAATTATATTAACTTTCTCAACTCAAGCCAAAGCCCAATTTCAGCCGATTATATCAACCAAATCTCATTTTATTGTTTATTTATTGTTTTTTAGTTAAAACAATGACAGCCTTAATCTATTTGTGTTATCTAGGAATTCACATTAAGTTTAGTTAAATGAAAACATATTACTTTCATAAATAATTGTACTTCCTTGGCCATAATTATGTATTCAGATTGATTCGCACATCAATATTAATATTTTATTTATCTACCTGTGGCTTAGCTTGGCGTAGCAGTCCATAACGACAAATCGTAAGAAAGCTAATATAGAGTTCTACGGACCGGGACTTTATAGACATATTAATATGTTACTGTGGAGTCCATATCTTACTATAGACTCTATACTTTACGAATATGGAGTATGTAGGCGGAGATTTAGGCCTACATGTCCACATGAACCTAAGTTATATCAACTATTTATGATAAACTGTGTAAAACACTGCTCTAGTTCGGATTAGCTTGTTCGGAATTAAAACATTTTCGCCTTCTTTTTTTAAAAAGGTTAATATATAAATAAAAAACACAGAAGAGTATTAGGAAGGACTAATCTAAGAATATTAAATCCCTTGAAATATTAATATTAAAATTATTGTATTGCATAAAATCCGTGGTTCTTGATCAGGGTTCTATGAGCCCGTGTCCAGGGTTCCGTGGTAACTTGCAAAAGCTTTATTATGATTGGTCCTCCCATAATTTTTAGACAATGTTGAAATATGTTCAGATAACTCATGTCTTCAAGGAAGATAATAATGTTAAAAGTGAGTTTAGTAAGAATATTGACAAGCCAATTTCAGGTATCAAAGAACAGTAATTATCTCATATTTTATCAAAAACTACGAGTTAATTACTATTATCTTATCCAAATGGCTTACACGTATATTTTGTAATATACCGCTTACTTACTTCACGGCATTAGGTACTTGGAAGTTCACTTCCGCACTAACTGAAGTACACCAACTTTCCATTACAAGATCTAGCTCTATCAAGTCAAACCTAATGTGTCACCCTGGCAGGGGCTCTCCGATATTTTACAAAATATTTTAAGAGTTCCTCCAAACAAAATAGATTGAGAATCACTGCAGTAGACAACAAATTACTTAACTCATCCACTCAACATAATAACGTCCCACAAAGTTATTTGACATAGCCTCGTTACGTTAGGGGCTACTTAAAATACTAAATGTATAGCTATAATTAGTTTTTATATATTCGTTTATATGTTATGAATTACAAACTGACCTTACCTAATAAAACCTGGTCTTACAGGTCTCTCAAACAATTAAATTTAGGTTAAGTTGGGCTGGGTAATAGGCCTATATCCACATGTATTAAGGTCCTAGTGGTTTTTCTGCAACATTTGAAGCAAGGGTTGCCAAAATCGGGAAATGCAAATTAGATATCTTTTTGGTTGGGTAATTATTGCCTAATCCAAAAAAACTATTAATTAGAATATTGGTATGTCAAGTATCTATACGTGTTTATTATGGTAATCAACTCTGATTGGAAGGGTTTTAATATTTTATAAAAAAAAATTTTTATGAAATAAGGTAATTTTACACCTTGCTCACTTGTTATAATTAACAAATCCAAAGTTTTATTCTTTTATCATGACTCAAGATTTTTTTGTTTCTAAATTCAACGAGGTTCTGAAAGAAGCTTAGCCATGTGTGTTTAAAAAAATGTACTAAGTATTCAAGGGTCTAAAGAAATAGAATATTACACCCCCAATTTATTTTTATTTCTTACACAATATTGAATGTCCTACACATAAGGAAAAACTTTTAATGCCATGTAAAAAGAAATAAAGATAAACTTGAAAACTAAATAAACTTTCTGATCACGCAAACAATTGAACTTACGTAAGTGTTTAGCAAGAAATGTTCAATTAAATTACAATTTTCTTGAAGAATACTACAATTTAATATCAGAAGATGGTATAACCCACTTAGCGAATGACGATAAAGTTCACTATCTAGTTTCAGGACTTAAATTATCATTTTATTAATTCAGTAACGAAACAGGCTGGCTACAACAAGAGCTCCCAAAATGTTTAAGGTGATCGAATGGAAATGGTTCTTTTTATAGAAATGTAGTTCAAATTTAAGTAGACAGCTATAACTTCTTATTCATAAACCACTCAAGAACAGCTATCCACAGTTACCTAAAAATTGCCTTTAAAATAAATACAGGCATAGTTTAATGTGATGGTGTATGAAACGTTTAAAATTAAAAATTAAGTAATTTATATAATCTAGAATAAGGGTACGATTTGTTGTAGTATGTTCCACAAACAGTCTGTGTATTGAATACATAATATATTATAGTTTGATAAAAAAAAAGTGAAGCTTAAAAATACTATGATTAATATTTGTTAAGATCATCTATATTTTATTTTAATATAAATTAAATTAATTTTTTTAAATAATTAGATATGCCTAATTTTTTAAACTGCATAAACATTTTATTGTTGTCTAGGAAAATCACACTTGATAGTTAAGGCCTCAAGTATTTTATAATGAATATTAATTTACTATTAGTGATAACGTTTTCAAACTATATTGGTCTAATAATTCTTGCAAATTATATGAATTTTAACTCTCAAAATTGAAGCTAATATAAACACATGTCTGTTATAAAGGTTCTGCCTTCGCATCCTGATGATTAATAAAAACGTACAACTGTATAGTAAGGTGATTTTTTAATTTTATATAAAATTATCAATCCGGGAGTTTAATTATTATTATTATTATGTTTATTTTATGTTTAAAATGGCCCAAAACAGACGGTGAACAACAACTAGGTTGCAATGGATGGATTTTAGCTTAAAAACATTTTTTTAAACTAAAAAAAAACACCAAATGTTTGTAGCGAACACTACGTTCTAGACGCAAAATAATTCAGTACGGTCGCCGGAGTTATATTTTGCCGGTCAGAACGGGCCAAGTCACCGCCAAACCAGACTCTAAATCAGCCGCGTTTGCTGTTACACGGTGGCATAAAACTCTTGGACATTGAATTAGTGTTGTGGTCACTTCTGGAGAGGGCTCTAATCCCCCCCAATTGTCCTCTTTTCCATCCCTCATCAGCCCTTCTCCTCCAACCCCTTCCTCTAAATGGCATTCCTCTTAGCCACCCCGGACTCCCTGCGATTCAACGTGACAATTTGCTTCCATGCCGCTGAGTAGCAGTCCAGTCACTGAAGCGGTTTGGTGCGAAGACTTTTTATGCATACCTAACAATTTATTTATTAGTTAACTAAGAACTTCATCTGATATGTGGCCTTTCTTTTTTCTAAAACATATACATACACACATAAAGAGCGTACCGAACCAGGTCAGTAGCGGATTTAGGTTTGAGGACGCCCTAGGCCCGAGACGATATTGCGCCCTTTTTTTTTGTAACAGTATATATATAAACATATATATACATATATATGTGTGTGTGTATAAAATAATGAAAATAATAACAATAAGAAATCTAATTCAGATATAAATTAAACATTTATTTTTTTAACATAACAATTAAATATAGAATTAATAATAAATTGCCTGTAATTAAAATATAAATTATTTTTATCTAATTAATCATATAATACATTTTTTTCTTGCTTTCGTCCGTGCGAAAATATCAATGACCTCCTCATACTTAATTTCTTGAACCAATTGTGCTTCAATGGTTAGTAATGCAAGTGCATTTAGTCTGTCTTGTTTCATACTTGCACGCAAATAACTTTTCACTCTTTTCAGAGTGGAAAATGATCTTTCTCCAGAACCCGATCGATTTTCAATTTTAGTCATCTTGAAAATTTTGGCGCCCCTCAAAATTTGCCGCCCTAGGCCCGGGCCTCACGGGCCTAAGCCTAAATCCGCTACTGAACCAGGTGGAACCCGCTTCAGCGGTGGACAGGAGAAGTAAATCAATTAAAATGTTAATCTAAACATACGTCCCGTTTGATTATTTCCGAACTATAGTCATGTTTGTATTCCACTAATGAGGAACCGCTCTAACCTTTATAAGAAGCACTCAAAATGACCCTCTTCGGCCTGAATGCAAGCAATGCATTTTGAAAGAGTAATGTATTCTACGACACGCCGACAGCAATCTTGCATTATTTTACAATAAATATAAGTATAGGCCTACTACATACATACATATGTTTATAGATATATTTTAGTCTAAACAAAAGATTGAATTATAATATCTTATTTATTATACTCGACATTATAGTGCCATGAAAAAATAAACATTTTGTTTGACGATGTCAAAATTTCAAAGTATACATATGAGTTATATAATATAGGCCTATATATTTTAAAATTAGGATTGGGAAAATAGTTTTGTTTTTATCTTTTATTTCCAAGCGTGTAGTGTATAACTACTTGGTGAAATTTTTAGAAACCAAAATAAAGGCATTTAGTTATATATAGAATAAGCTGTATGTAGCTATAGAAAAAACTAAAGTAAAGATTTGAAACAAAAGGCAGAGAGGAGGCAATTGTGATTTAGACTATTTATTTTTAACTGAAATATTATTATGTATTAAATAACCAAGCTATTATAGTAGCCAAGTATTGGTATAGCCGCATCTAAATATCAAATATGAAATACTACGGCAAGTGAATTTTTTGGATGAAACAGAGATACACCTATAAACTTGCGTGCCAGTTAATAGTAAGCCCCAAATTTCGGTTCAAAGATACATCTCTTGTAACTACTGGTTTCTAGGCCTACATGTTCTCATTAGATAATATAACGTTATTAAAAATTTAGTTTAATATTTATAATACCACCCTTAATAAGTTATAATTAAGTATTGGACACTTGAAGATAGTCTATAATATGAGGCTACTGCTTTGAGAACAAATTCTTTTCAAACACAATCTCCACTCAACTAAACCATTTTAAGAAACAAATTCATTCATAGCATTTATGATACTAAAATAGGTTTATCTATTTATATTGGTTTCTATAATATTTAAAAAAATACATGTATATATATTATAAATGTAGTACAATAACTTAGGTTTAGTTATAATCGTAGAGATTCTATCTAAAAATCTTATTAAACATGAATATGAACTTCAATTTAAACTTAAAGATGATTGAAATCACTATGTGTATTTTAAAAATGAACAAACACAAACAAAAATATTACACTGCTATTATTTTCATTATTTATTAGTGCTTAAACAGTTTTATCAAAAAGTTAATGACACTTACCTCCAAAGTTTTATTTTTTATTTTGGAGGGTGTAACCATCGTTTCGAAATAAAACGTATCGTTAAAATGTTTATAGAATGATTAAGCCAACTTATTTGAATAACAAGCAGCTTTCAAACATATTTTATTTAGTATTGATTTTACTAGTTTGTATTCAAAGTTCATATCGCTAGTCAACAATATTATAAGAACGAAAACTTGGAATTTATTTCGGAAAATTTTAATAAATAGTTCTCAATGTTTGTGGAGTACAAATATGTTAAAAAGAGATATTTAAACACTCAAGTAAAATATACGTCGTGAATACTGTTCACTACTAAAATATGAACAACAGAGATAAGTTGGAAATATCCGCAAAGAAACATTGTCGATTCAAAAAACCTCACCCGTGAACGGGAGCTCACACCCTTACCCGATATTATAAAAACCGACATGAACACCGCTGTGAAAGTTCTGTTGGTCTGCAAAGCGGTCAGCCATAACGACTCCTGCTAGCCGCCACACGCGACGCCTGACTAAACGAAGGCAAATGAAACGCAAGTCGCTCACCGACCGACACGAAGAAGCTTTCACTGATAAACTCTTTCAAGAAACCAGGGACTCCAGGCATTTCGTTAGCGCCTAGCCTTCACATAAAACAGGGGTTATCATCATATCCTCGCTAGAGAAGGCCCTCCCTCTTTTAATAGGGGACCCCCTTAACCTAAAAATATAATAAAAAAGACCACACCCCTTTAAACGGTGTTATCTAGGGAAGAGTTCACACTCCTAAAGAGAGAAGGGACGTTTTAGTGAGACCATATTTTTGATCCCCCTTGGTGGTAGTCGGGCGGGTAAATAGGCGGGATCTTATGACCGAAGGACTATGGCGGAGAGCCGGTCATTTGCGGGCGGAGTCTTGAAGAGGAGAAGAGTGTGTAAGGGCGACGGCAAGATGGTATCTCGCCTCTTCTTTTTTTTTTCGTCTCTTCCTCTGTCTCTCTCTAAATGCCCCTATTGTGTGTGTGAAGGCAGGATACGAGTTTGAGAACCGGTGTTAGGCTTATTTAATTTAAGTAGAGGTATGCCAATCCTTACAACTTCAGTTCTTACCAATCAAAGCTTCAACACGTTGACAAAAAAAAAAAGAACATTTATAAAATCATAACTTATCTAATGGTCCTAAAAATTAATAGCCTGATTTTTAGTAGCTATATACTTTTATGGAAGACCTTTTTATTTATCAAAATTTTATTCTATAATGAGGCTCTTCACATAGGCTAAGGAAAAAAGGCTTTTCAAAATACAATGCGCCATGCCGCGCGTTATATTGCATGTCCGAATCAGCTTAGCTGAGCATCAAAATGGACTTGTCGACGCGCGGATAAGGTCCAAACACAGACTTCTTGTTTGTAGTCTGTGTCCAGGGTACTTAAGAAACTACAGGGTGACCCACTAGGGACTGAACACTTATTGTGTGGAATATAAGAAACATGGAATATTATATGAGCCTCGGTGGTGGGCACAGAATCTTCAATGATACATTCTTACTTGTCATGGGCCAAGGTATGTTTTACATTATTCAAATGCGACTTTCTAATGATGAGTTGATTTAAAAAAATAGTTCTTCAGTCCATAGTGAATCATCCTGTATATTCGCGTACACACAGTCCTGATCCTTAGTCACGTGACCATACAAGCCAACGAGATAGTCTGATAATTCGGCCAATAAAACTCTTCGAAAAAACAAGCTCCAATAAGTCATCTGATCAATTAATGAAACTAAAAACATATTTTTTTGATAAAATGTTCAAGATATAGTTTGATGGATTTAGTAAAAGTATAATTATAATACATAGGATATTTATAGCATCATCAAACCTATAATTAGTGTTTCCTTTTGCCTGAAAATGTAAAATAAACAATTGGTGGCCTGAGAGTATTTTGGATGCAAACAAAGCTGTAATTGGCGGTTTTATTAAGATGCGCGCGCACATATTTATTTACCTCTGATTGGTAGTCCGTATGGATTAGTCCTTAGAAAGAAGTTGGCCAACCTCTACGGTGTACGGACCAGGATAAGGATGCGAATCAGAAATATGTAGACAGAGCAATCTGATACTGTGGCATCGATTTCTTACGGACCACGGACCTACAGATATGAATTCTGTAGATCGGGCTTTACCTGAGTCTCAATTTGGACGCGTTGACGTAGGCCTATGGTTCAAGATGACTGTTGGCATTGAAGCACGCCGAGTCAGAGTGGAAGTTTAAAAATTAACTCGTGTTTGTTGATCTTTTAAATTATTTTAAGCACTTAGCACACTTGTTTGATTACTATTGTTTGCTCTGGTTAGATAGTTTGTAGTTGTAAGACATTAAATTACTGTTGGGCACCAATATATATAGTTCAAAGTGGGTATCTAGGGAGTGTTTAACATGACACCTAGCAATGTATATTTGTTTTGAGCAAGGTTGGGAGGGGAGAGTAATTGTTTAAGTGTATATTTAAGATAATTAATTTATGAATATTTTTTTTATAAATGGGTTTAATGATGTTATACAGAATGGATATCTGAGGAGCGTCTTACATTATAAATAAGAATGTATATTCGTTTTTCTAAAAAAATATACTGTTTGATTTTTGAAAATATTGACATAATTATAATAAACTTGTCTGTATAAGAAAGCATGCATGATTGATATTGAGACGTAACATGTTTTATTGTTTACCTCGTCTCGATACCTATTCGAGTTTCACGTATGTATTTTAGTATCGCTAATATAGCAGGGTTGCGGAAGATATTATTTAGAAGAATTGTACCCACATTTCGTCGAGGGAGAGTGAGAAACAATTTATTAAAAGCACCCTTTGTTAAACAGGACAAAATTCGAACATTTGCCTTATCTTACGCCGTCAAATTGATATTTACACTTAATACTTATTTAATAAGTCTCATATAGGTTTTAAATACCATTAATTAGTTAGACTATTATTTAACTAGGTACTTACATTGTAAAGAAAAATGTATTTATTGTATACATGCATTTTAATTAAATATTGGTAATACTCCTTCTTGTGCACTATTCTAGCCAAATTTAAAATAAATATAGACATGCATACAAGCCAACATAAAACACTTAATTTTAATAATTAATTACATTGTACAACACATTTATTTGTTTCCTATTTTTTCAAATGGGTGTTTATTTGGTCAAATTAATTTGGGTTAAATTAAATTACCCACTAAATGAACATTGTTCCCTGGATAGTTCTTATAGCCTATTTAAGATTAACTTTTTTTTTTCAAAATTGTGAAGCACTAAATATAAAAATTAATATAAAATATGTTAAAACTGATCAAGAGTTAAAATATATTTGATTTTAATTGCATAATTTGCTCATTACAGTCGTTATTTATCGAAATAAATACAAGCCTATATAATTATAAATAAAAATTACTAGCACCTATAATTTTTTTTAAATAGATTTAAAATAATTTTATTGTGATGTGTTAGCTATAAACCTAAGCCAGCTATTTTATTTAAAACAGAAAAAAAATACATACTAGAAGATAATTTACCAAAAATAACACTAGTCTTCAAAACAGGTGATTATCCAAGATTCAACACGAATGAGCACCCTGCTAATAAAAGCCTACTAACATTCCTCCCGTTGAGAAACAATAGAAGTTCTTCCAGCAGCCAGCCAGTAAAATATTTCCGAGATGCGCCCCTCCCCACTATAACTCTTTATTAGTGAACAATAGCGTTATGTTAATTAACATCACACGTCATATCTATAAATATTCATGTGTGGACTTCTTGAAACCTGGCTTAATATTCCCCTGGTAATGGTTAGGAACGAAACTTACTCATCGGTATGTATGAGACATCGGGGTTTACCTTCGCTTATAATGTTTATTTACTATCAATAAGTTAATTTGATATATTATTGGGGCCGCCGGACGGGCTGGCTTGGAGCCAAGTCCAACGTACTTAAAATCTCAAATCATAAGGTGTAGTTTCGAATAGGTTAAAATCGCCTGTGTAATATTTTGTTCTTCTTCTAGACACTTCGAAAAGAGAAGTATTGTGATCATATAAAAAAAATCTAATTCGAAATTTTGATAAATGTCGGCGTTTCATGACCCCCTTAATACGAAAAAGTTGTTTTTATGATGCCATCTGTCTGTGTGTTCTTCTGTACCTCGGGAAAGAACAGAAACCATTTAACCTATCGGATTAAGACTTGGTTTCTTGGATTTTAATGAGGTTCCACCGATGGATTTTTTGAAATTAGATCGCTAACAATAAAATTAATGATAGTTTACAAAAGGGTAAAATAAAAAATAATCTAGTTTTTTTAACGATTTTGATTAAATTTGGTATCTGGGCACTGTTTAACATTACTAACCAAACGACCACTTTCATTTTTCGGTCAATTTGAGGGTACTTTGCATACATAAGCTGAGATAACCAATTTTGATATCTTCTAACTATCTGCGATAGTAAATAGATTAATAATATAATAATATTAATATTTAGCACCGCATCTTACTACCCGTTGGGTTTATACGCTTTAAGTACTAACTACTCTAATGTATTAGGACTTGGGAAGGTTGAATTAGAGGAAGTGAACCCGCACTTGCATGGAGGGAGAGTGGAAATCATTTAGGATAAACCACCTCCAGTTCACCCGACCAAGATTCGAACCTCGATCTCCCCGTCCTCAGCGGTAGAGCTCAACACGACAGGCGCGTTAGCCAACTACGCCACCGAGGCGGGTTAAATAGATTATCATTTTAAAGTTTAGGTTAAATTAAAACTATAGATCTTTTATTTGAAATCTATTTTTGTGAAACGAATAGTTTCTGGTAAATAAGCAAATATCGTTTTTTTATTCAGGTAAGAACCGTGTCTTACTACCCGTTCGAGTTATACGCTAATGTGTTAGGGATGAGGAAGGTTGAATCTAAATAAATGTGTAACCGCATTATTGTGGATGTATAATGGAAAGATATTTAGGAAAAGTCACACTCAATACAACCGACATGGTTCAATCCCCGATATTCTCATCGTCGGCAGTCCAGTCTATTGCAAGAGTGACGCCTTACACCGTTAGACCACCGAAGCTGCTATAGTTACTACAACTCATTATTTCACGACTATAAGACTTAAGCGAAAGAAAATATCAATGAAACAAATAGCCGAAACTATTTTAATGCATATTAGTGAGGATAACACCTCTTAGATATCATATTCTGAAAATTGAAAAATGACACCTGGACACAGGAATCGAAACCAAGACCTTCGGCTTAGTACGCCAATGCTCTTACCACTGAGCTATCCAGGATTCGTCCCATGCTCATGGTCATTCTTCACTCATAGTTTATTGCCAACTACCGAGTCACAAATGGCTGCGTTGTCTGATGGCTGTGATCTTATATAATCACATGTTTATAAGCTGACGACCTCCGCACGTCCATCTTAGACTTTGCCTTAATCTATGAGTGAAGAATGACGCTGGGCACGGGACGAATCCTGGATAGCTAAGTGGTAAGAGCATTGGCGTACTAAGCCGAAGGTCCAGGGTTCGATTCCCGTGTCCAGGTGTCATTTCTAAATTTTCAGAATATGAAATAAAATATGTTTCAAATTTCTGAAAAAAAATTATATAGCCTAATTAATTTTCTTGTTTGAATGAGGATTTGAGCCCCCATGTGCACAACATTAATAGGCTAGTTTAACACTTGAGTGACGCCTTAGATCATTTGATCACTGGAGTGGGCTACTCTTTACTAACGAATTTAATATGAGGTATTCTGGCCTCTCCTAAGATTATCCCGTGCGCTAACCTCTCATCTAATACTTCCGCTGTCTATTATTTCAAAAATTTCTCTAACAACGCTCAATAAATGAACATTATACAGTAGGTGCAAGAAAGATCCCCTTTTATAAACCCGTTCAAAAGTTTTAAAAATTAATTACCCTTTTAGAGGAAATATTTGAGGCGAACGCCCAGAGAAGCCATTGAGGGTTGAAGGCACGGAGAGTTAGGGGAAGAGGGGGTAGGTGGTGGGGGTGCTTTTTGTACACTTGATAGCTCGTCCATTATCAAGACTGGGGAACAGTGTATTAAGGTCCTACCCTGTACCTTCATATTATGATGGTACAACATTATTTAAAGGGAAGAGCTTCCAATAATTGCTTATTGAGTTTTTTTAAATTTCTTTGAATGAATGGTGAAACGTCGTCTAGTTTAATAAATTAAACAAAAATTGACACCTCCCCCCCTTTATAAAAACACAGAGTTTAATCAGGTTTTATCAAGCTAAAATAAAATAATAAATTTAAAAATGACATTAAAATTAAATACTCACAGTATTATTGAATGATTTTAAGGAAACTCGCTTAAAAACGTTAAGGAAAAAAAATGTAATTAAAAATGAAAAATTAATAAGCTGTGCCTATTTTAAGTTAACTGACCACAGCTCCTTTACCCCCATCCCCTTCTACTCCCTTAATTCAAAATAAACACACTTATTTAAAAAAAAAAGAATGATATAATTTACTATAGTTTGACTATTTACAATGATTTCCAACAAACAGCCGATGAAAAGATTCAATTAGGAGGCAAGTAAAATAATAATAATAATAATAATAATAATAATAATAATAATAATAATAATAGGCTCTTGAAAGGGCCCCATTAACGGTCTGGAATTTAAATGGCGGTTTGAGTTAGACAAAATGGAAGTTGTTACTCCCAGATAGTTTTAAGACTTAAATTTGTTACCAAAGATACATACATTAAAAACTTTAATGTCTTTTACATACCTACTCGTTATTTTGACCTAAGAGGCCAGAGATGTCCAAGAAATTGGTTTGAACCAAACCGAGGCCCATTCCACTGGTTTTAAAATATTTTAACGGGCTAGTGATTTCTTATATAACTTAATTTAAGCATGAAAAGCATAAAAATAAACTCAAATTCAAAGTCACCCATTTATCTCCTTTCCAGAGATTTCACACCATACTGAACTACACAAATATTATGTCGACTGTTATCGAAAGAGCAGGGTGTGTTTTGGTGTCAAACATAAGTAGAATTTATTTTTATATTTTTACGCCACTTATTTATATCGCCTCGGGCTATACGTATATTTAAAATAATGGAAAAGAGATTGAGAACGTCGGAAAAAGAGGAAATATACCCACATTTGCGTGTAGGGAGAAGAAACCTCCTTTAATATACCTATACATTATTCGAGACTTGAACTATCTAACATAGGAAATCCCATATACTGCTAGTGACGTATTATACCATGTGACCAAAAATGGAGAATGCTTCTGTTATAGATTATGCTTCAACATCGGAAATCTCGTATATTGCGAGAATGATGCCTCAAACCATTCAACAACCTATGCAGACTGCTGCTGTTATAGGTACAACTGATTCTGAAAGCGTGTGCTGCTATAGCCCTTTATTTTTTAAAGTAAAGTGAAAATAATCAAAATAATTACATATTATTTCGCGTAAGCAAATGAATGACTTTCAATGGATTCTTGTTGTCAGCTTGGAGGCGTGTTGGACAAGGTAGTAACTCTACCAAACTGAGGGGCTAAGCCTCCAGTGAAGGGGACCCCATGCAGCGATCAACAACGAGTTAATTACCACGCCTCAACATCACAGGAGGTGTCTAAGAAGGGTGTTTCGAGAAGATCGATGACACTTTCCACACACAACTCACTTGCAAGATGAGTTTGTGGTGATTCGCTTCTATTAGACATAGGGTTAAACCGTTTACGACTGCTATTGTGTCCGAACCTGACATGTCTCGAGAGTAATCTAACTGGAGGTTCTATGAGGAGTCCGCTAGAAAGTAGTCAATCACTATACCTTTAGAACCTAATTATGGACCGCCCTTAGGCAGTGTCTATCAAATTCCAGGAGGTGTGGGGACCCTTTGACACACCCTTTCCACCCTCAATTCTACACCCTTGCAATAAGCCTACGACTAGATGCAACCCACGCACGTAGGTAAGCGTATTAAATTCCATGCTATTTTTGTCTGGTTTCTAGTGACTGAAGGTCATGATTCGAATCGCAGCTGAGTATACCAGTGTGTGTTTATTTTTACCGAATAGCATACCACTGAAAATGAAGGTGCATTGTCTATAAAATCCTAATTTCCTTATCTCTATCACATTAGCGTAATTAGTTTTTGCGTATAAACCAAACAGATAAGTACGGTGAAAAACCACCCAGATGTAAGCGCACAACACCCGATTTTGTTCTATATAGAAGCGGTACCAGACAATGAAAACGCTTGGCTTAGTTTGGAGAAAACATTATTGTAGACTACGGGGATAATGACGCCTCGTTTGGTCTGATTTGCTGCTAACGAGGAGCCTGGAGTTGGAATCCCTGCCATGTATACTTATGTGTATTTTTCTAATTAGGTCCCACTTAAAATTTACTTTTTAAACCTCCATCCTATTGGTTCGGATCTACCGGATACCGAAATAGTAATAAGACAAAAAAGTTTATATGTGTATTAAAAAAAAAGTAAATTAAAACTTTAACTAAACTGATGACATAAACTATTATATATAAATTAGTGTATATTACCAATGGCAGCACAAAAATTTAAGATTTAAAACAAATTAAACTAATTCTAAATAGCAGGAAATAATAAGTTACATGGCAGTCATACTCAGGTAATTACATTTCAATATTTCCCCCCTGAAATTTGGATCTGATTCTTTTTCTTTTAGCATAATACTTTATAAAGACGATGTTTGGTTGTAAAATAACTACTATGAAATCTTTAAATAGTAGTATTTTATATAATGTGCAATTGTCAGATTAAATAAAGCGTATAGGGCCTATAGCTTTAGATTTCATCTTAGAATAACATTTTAATCGTTTATTAAGTTTTATTATAACTGGTTAACATCAACGACTCAAAGTTTAAAAACATTTTATTTCTAAACTATGCACATTGGCTTGCTCATAATGTTTAGCATAAGTTTGGATATTTGTTTTGTGAAAAGAAGTCGATAAATTAAATAATCAAATTTATATGATTATATACTTTCTAGTTATGACACCAAACTTATCTTTAATCCTTATCAAATTGAACAAAATATTATCTTTTGGTTTGCGATTTTCAAAATAATTTATTCAATAAATAGCCTAAATAATAATCTAGTGATATCTCAAAATGATTTTTTAATTCATAACAGCACTTAATTACTTCAATTTATAGGCGGCATGCTAAAAAAAGGTTTATAAGGTGCAGTCAAATTTTTGCATTTGACTGTTATCTATTAGGTACAGGCTCAACAGTTTTTTTCCCCCTGCTTCAATGTTCGCTGCTAATAACTAACCCGTTATTTTATCAGTATAAACACATGAATCATTCTGAAGCAGTAGGTCCAGTCATCTGTACAAACGCTCACATTTCCCCGAGTCCACCCTTTCCCACCCATAAAAGCTCTGCCCGGTGTATGAAATACCAGAGATAACTGAAGTTAATTCGTTTGTAGCGTTTCCGAGAGGCATTACATTGTGACTACTCTCCCTTCTAAATGAAGAGGCCGTGGAATTTTCCTCAAGATCAGAATGGACTTCTAGAGGTTTATACATGTTATTTTAGAAATTTTCTTACCGAAATATCTATGTCTAAAATTTAGAATTTAGCGAATTTTTTTAAATATTTAATAATTAGAGACAAACACGCTTTGGTGGCTAATTAAGTTGGTGGTGGGATGGAAGGGGACGCAAGAAAAGGTAATTGTTTTGCAGTTTTATGGCAAAACATATTTTGGCTAATGTAAATAAAATATTGCTCTAGTACTAGCATATAGTTTAATTTTCTTCCCATGTTGATTTAAAAAAACAGTTCCTTTTTATAAGTTTAATTTTAAATATTTTACTTTTAACTAAACTCGTATAATTTTTTAAGATTAGAGGATTTGGATTTGAGATTTGAAAGAAATTTCAAGATTCGGATTCTAGAATTTATCCTATTCGATATATCTACAAATCTAACTTCTATCTTCATTGATAAAATGAAGAGTTTATTTGTCTGTCATGAGAATTGCACGGGAATTTATAAGGGCTTAAGGACTACTATAAGACCCGCCTCGGTGGCGTAGTTGGCTAACGCGCTTGTCGTGTTGAGCTCGACTGCTGAGGATGGGGAGATCGAGGATCGAATCTAGGTCGGGTGAACTGGGGGTGGTTTTCCCTAAATGGTTTTCCACTCTCCCTCCAAGCAAATGCTTGTTCATTTCCTCTAATTCTAAACTTCCCAATTCCTAATCCATTAGCGTAATTAGTACTTAAAGCGTATAACCCGAACGGGTAGTAAGACGCGGTGCTAAATAAAACTAGTATAAGGATAAGGAGCATTACTAAAGTATGTTGAATACATACGCCCCTTCCCCATACCCCCATTTTGAATAAAGTATTTGGCTTCTGAGTTTTCAATAAACCTCTATACTCCTTTTGGCGGGAAAGGTGGACAAGTTCTTCAAACAGGGTTGCCAATATCTTCTTATGTCGATCTTAGAGTTTTCTAAACTCACAAATATATCAATTTTCAAGTAATATTTGAGTGTGACCAAAATTAGCTTGATTTGTCATAACCAATAAGGTTATAAGAAATTTTAGTAAATTTATATGAAAATATACATTTGAATATAGGCCTATCTATAAATTTTTACTTAAAATGTTGGGACATACTTTTTTGGATAAAGATTGAATTTATTTAAGACATAAATTTAAGATGTAAAAAAAAGAGGAAGTATAGGTATAGTTGAGAAATGATGGATGATCATGGAACCTTTGATAAATCTATAGGCTTATAGGGGCCTAAAATAGGTTGCCGATACTTGCTTTAGAGAGTATCAGAACAGAAGGAAATTTCTTTTTTTCATAAAATTGACTAGTGTGAGATCATCGTCGGTGTATAGGTAAGTAAAATTTTACCTTTGTATTTATGGATATGCTGTCTCTACGTAACACATGGTTTCAGGGATAAAGGGAAGAGTTTAAGGGGGAGGGAGAAGAGGGAAAATAAAATGTGTGTTCGCATTAGCATTCTTGGTTTTTCAGTTATATGTCGTCCCAGCAAAGAACAAGTATTTAGATTTTGCAATAAAATGCTAAAATTCAACAAATCTACTAATAATGTAAGAGCATGATTATTTTAAGGCTTATTCTGGAAATATGTTAAGCCACGCTTATAAATTTCCTTGGAAGTCAAGAGTGTTGGGTTGCCATCCTTCTGAGAATAGCATATATCTCATATAGCTTACATCCTGTTTACGAGCGAGCACGGTGTGACCGATGGACCTTCCTGGCTGGTGGAAACTGAGATCAGCAAGTGTGTGTATGAGAATAAGGTTGTTGAGTGTTTGGAGCCATGTGAAGTACATGTGGGTCGGTATCTAACGACTGACGAAATGACGGAATAAAATTGTGATCTGGTGGTTCACCCCTCTTGAGGGTCGATCGCGGGTCTATCGGGAGGTTTGCGAGACCATTATCGTGCCTGCTCCCTCGTCACGGGAGACCTACCCGTTTATCTCTGTAGTAGCTTTGCTATCTGAATCGATTAATAAATATATCTTATTGGACTACTCTCTGGTCTCGCTCCCCACGAACCATCCATCCCAACCCTTACCGCTCGGGGCCCATCCTAACCATGTAAGTCCCTAGGGTGCCCCGGTAGTGCTGTAGTAGGGTTGTCTACCAGGCACTCATATAAAACTAGCGACCTTACAGTTTTGTCAGAAGTAGGACCGGGCGTTACAATATTATATTTAAATATTTATTTTGTGAAATTCCCCAACTTGGCTGCTTATTTATGCCTATTCGTTGTTGTTCTCAGATATAAAAATGTCGTGTATTTTCAGGGTGTGTTGTAGCTCCATGCACAGGTTAGATCCAGCCCAAACTAAGAATTTAAAGTAAAATAGTTTGTTGTATTTTGTAAACCAAATTCATTTATGACTCTACCACTATAAGAAAAGCTTTGTTTTTATATTATAATCAAATGCAAAACTCAAATATTTATCTCAATATTTTTTAACACCCCATTTTATTACCTGTTCTGGTTGTAAGCTTTGTACAAATTACACTTACGGTTTTATGGATTAGTGAGGTTATATTTACATGAATTTTACCCCCATTTGTGTAGAGGGAGAGTGGAAAACCTTATTGGAAAATCCACCTTAAGTACACCCGATGGAGATTCGAACCTCGATCTCCCCATCATTGGCAGTCTAGATCTACTCAGGAATAGCACGTTAGAGTATGCAGACACTGAAGCGGGTTGTTATTGTTATTAATTTATATATATATATATGAAACAGTCCAGATTTATGACCACTAAATAAAATTCATCTAATAAATATTTTTTAAATTTTTTTTTATTATGTCTTGAAATATTAATTGATATAACTTATAAGTTCTTCCGCCATAGTGAAAAACTTAGATTAAATTACATTTCAACCCACTTCAAGTAAGGTTCAACGAAAAAAAAAAAGATCAAGCTTTTCTGTACCCTCTTTCTATAATAATAGCTCCCAAAAGGGGTACAGGCCCCAAATTGCCCACCACCCCCACAGTTTGGGTCGGCGCCGCCCACCATATGGCTCGTGGGGGAGCCGTCAGAGAACATTCTTGTTATTTTATTGTTTCCAATTTCATTACTTCCCCTTTTTCATTCCAATAGGGAATATATAGACAGTAATCTTATAATCACAAGGTGAACAAAATAAAATATTTCAAAACTAGTAATCTAAGAACTATCAAGTCAATTAATACGAATTGTACCCGCTCCGGTGGTCACATTGTCTAGGGTACTACACTCATAGTAGATTAGACTGCCAATGACGGGGAGATCGAGACTCTAATCTCGGTTGGGTGTACTGAAGGTTGTTTATCCTAAATGGTTTTCATCTCTCCCTCCCCGCAAACTCGGGTACACTTCCTCTAAATATAATCTTACTAATTTCCTAAACCATTTGCGTGATTAGTACACAACATATATTTCGAAAAGGTAGTAATACGCGGTGCTAAAATTATAATACGAATAGTCAGCAATAAAATAATGATCAGGTTGGTTTTCTATCACAATTGGGAACCTTGATTCACTCTGTATCTGAGTGTTATTAATACCCAACTTACCTACTACAATGGCCGAATGGGCTAAGGTGTCATTCTAATAATACACCGGACTTATGATGACAAGGGGATCGGATTTTTGATCCCAGTGAAATGCACTGAGGTTTTTTTTCTAAATGGTTTTCCACTTTATCTCCACGCAATTGCGGTTATCCTTTCTCTAAACTCAATAGAGTAAGTAAGAGTAAAAATACATGTTATCACTTCTGTTGGTTCTTGTCCAAAAATTCCCTGCTTCATACTCGTACCAGCCTTATCAAAATTAGAGGTAATTAAAGATGTGTAGGCTATTTGACCCGCCTTGGTGGCGTAGTTTGCTAACGCGCTTGTCATGTTGAGCTCGGCTGCTGAGGACGGGGAGATCGAGGTTCGAATCTCGGTCGGATGAACTGGGGTCGTTTTTCCTAAATGGTTTTCCGCTCTCCCTTCACGCAAATGCTGGTTCACTTCCTCTAATTCAACCTTCCCAATTCCTAATCCATTAGAGTAAATAGTACTTAAAGCGTATAACCCGAACGAGTAGTAGTAAGACGCGGTGCTAAATATAAATGTAGGCTATTTGAAGGCACTTGATGGGACTGTTTGAATGTACTCGACTAGATCTCTTAAGGTGGCTGCACCGGTCAGTGAGAAAGTAGACTTATCAATCGATGTCAATCAATACTGCTCAACATACAATGGCCTGTTTTGTTTTCTGGGACTATTTTTTCATCTATATCTAAGCTTACACTCCCTTACGCCCTTTACCAGCAACCTCACTTAATCATATCAATAGGAAGGACGGGGAATAAAACGACACCTAGGCCTATCTAAATGTAAAAAAGGAATGCTTACTGCTAGTTCTCAAATATCACATGATGTCTTGTTTCAAGCTTATCAAAAATGACCGCACTTGTTGGGATAACGCCAAATTTAGAGCTCTTTTACCTTAAGCTGAGTCTCATAACTGAGAAAATATGCTTAAGAAATCGCTTGAGAGGAGCTAATAACATATTTTAACATATTTTTATACTAATATAACTCATACGGTTACTATGGAAAATCAGCCATTTTGAAATCTTTCAAATTTATTTTGGCTAGATTCATATTTTGAAATAACTCAAAGTAGAATTAAATATTGCGTTAGAGCCGAACGCCTTCACGGTAATTTCTCGCTTACCAAGGTGAGACGCGTGATAGTTTTCCGTCATCAAGCACCTATAAGATTATAGGACATATAGGGATTTTAAATTGTTTTTAGACCAAAAGATACAAGGAAAGATATTTTAAGCAGGAAATTAATAGTTCTGGCTGGATATTCTAGGGGAAGTACACTAAGTTTACTTTAAAATGTATCAGCAGTCTTTTTTCAACGGATTACATACTTAATGGTATTTAACATAAGCTGCAGCATGATGGGATTGTACAAGGCAAACTTACGGTCTACATAAAGAGTACCATTCGTTTTAAACTCTGCTTATTAAAGTGGTGAAAAAAAATATCCTTTAGTTTTTAAAAACCTACCTAAACAGGTCCGTAATTATAAAAACCAGATAATACAATAACCAGATATATAAACTAAAATTAATCTTTCTCCTGGATAAATTTTAATCTTAAAGGTCTAGAAAATTTTGATTTAAAATATGTATATTAATTAGTGTCACGTAATTTGGACTCTTCATTTTACATAAAACATTTTATGTTTTGGTAAATACATGTTTTACTAGGCTTCAACCTATGGATTAGATCTTGCTTGAAGTTTCATAATAAAGTGGTTTTAAAAATATAATAAAACACACAGCTTATTTAGAAAAGGCAATGACGTATGAAAAAGTAGTTTTATCAATTTTAGAGCTATATCAATAGATTACTTAAGAGCCGACAGAGTTAAAGAGATCACATCACCACTACATGTTTAAGCCTTAGTGCAATCACTTGTAAAAGCTTTCTAGTGTCAAACAAAAAATGTTCATACCTATTTATTCAAGATCAAGACGGATTTAAACTACCAACTTCTAGATATATAATAGAACATATTAATGCTTCAAATATTGCTTATAAAATAAAAATAGAACAGTGACACAGTTTAACAGAACTAGAAGCTAACACTTCAAGGTACAGATCAATTTAAATAGGAAGACGGTGACCTGGCGGTCTAGGGGTTCTATGCTGGCGGCCGGGGTTCAATCCTTAGTCCCGGCACAGATTTATCTGATTACCAAACCCTTCCTTCACCTCTGACAAGACATCTTGTTGTGAATGTGGGGAATGCCAGGCCTCCACCATGGTTCGGATTCCACGTTAAACTGTAGGTCCTCCATTTCATCTCACAATCACCCACCATTACACATTAGCGTAGGTGCGTATAACCCAAACGGGTAGTAAGACGCGGTGCTAATAATAATAATAATAAATAGGAAGACATAATTTTAACAATCATACGAGTCACTCAAACAATCTTCATATAATTATACGCAAGGTAATGTGATATACAATTGTAAATTTTCATAAATAATATCAGTAATTATGGTATTAAACAAACAATAAAGTAGAAGAAATACCTGCTTCGGTGGCCACACGATCTAAACAACTACTTTTACAAAAGACTGGACTGTCTGAGACAGAAAGTTTGGGTTTCAATTTCGGTTGTATGTATTGAGGAAGGAATCTCCTAAAAAGTTTTCCACTCTCCCTACACGCAAATGAGTGTGAACATCCTCTAAATTTAACCTTCCAAGTCCCTAACACATTAGTGTAATTACTACAAAGATGTATAACACTAAAGGGTAGTGAAACGCATTGCTAAAAAAATTAAGTAAAATATAATCTATACTGACAGCAAGAGAAAACAAGTTTGTATTTTCTAATAGTTCCTTCATACAAGAATCACACTGTAGTTTGCCAAGAGAGTGATAAATCCAAGCGGTGATCATTATCTGTGCATTAATGTTTATATTCTTGTAGTCTTTGAGTGTAGAGAATTAGGAAAACCTTGCTATAGTTTATGACAGAGGCTGTGGGTTTAAATATTCAATTATCTTCTCCCAGTCTTTCATTATAACCACAACCTGTAATTTTGTATACGCTTCTTTATTAAAAAATATCATAATTTTTAACGTTGGAATGACTCTATCAGTGGTAAATTATGTTATATGCATTTAGGGAAGGGTTTTTTTGTAGGTTTTTTTTTGTAGTGTTCGTGTTTATAGCATGGCATTGAAACACATCACCTAGCTGGCAAAAGTATTTTACATATAATATACAAACTAACTTACTTAAGCTATAGCCTATGTAAAGGATAGGCCTATGTTTGTACAACCCCTATTTTAATTCATCTCGTAAATTTATGTTTATATTCTAACGCTTTTAACATGATATTAGTGTTACTAAACACTGTGAGAACACTACAACTAAGCAGTGAAACTTTCGCCTACCAAACCAAACGTTTACACAATGTGAAGTTAATTAAATATGAACAATTCTTTACTAGTTTTGGTTTGTATATAGTCTAATATGAGTTTATTTTTACTTAACTTCTACTGAAATTATTATAAAATAAAACTTGACTTTACTCTACATCCATTATTGTTTCCAAACTGTGGCTTGGGTAATTTTTTTTTATTTAAGCCATATATTTTCCACTAGTGGCTTGCTAGGCCTGTCGTAGCTTCATATGGGTTACCATATAACTTAAGACTGGGACAGGCACAACATCCAGTCCCCGACCATTAATGTATCATGTGAAAGAGTAAACTCACATTTCACCGATATTTTTTTTTTCCAGCCATTCATGAAATTGAACCCGGGACTTAGTAGGCAGACACGGTACCGACTGAGCTAAATTGTCGGATTATCACATAAAACAATGCAAGCTATACTAAACAGACAATTATGGTGTTAAAATATGTATTAAAACCTTTTCAAATTACATAGGTAAGCAAATATTCGCATTCATGAAAGAGTAAATACAAATGTTTGCAATTTAACTATTATTATTATTATTAGCACCACGTCTTACTACCCGTTCGGGGTGTACGCACTTACGCTAATGTGTAATGGTAGGGTGATTGTGAAATGAAATGGAGGACCTACAGTTTAACGTGGAATCCGAACCACGGTGGAGGCCTGGCATTCCCCACATTCACAAGATGTCTTGTCAGAGGTGAAGGAAGGGTTTGGTAATCAGATAAATCTGTGCCGGGACCGAGGATTGAACCCCGGCCGCTAGCACAAATTCTGACACCTTACCCCTGGACCACCAGGTCACCTGCAATTTAACTGAATGGAGAAATCATACGGTTGTACATTCCGATCTATCTTGATAAGTAAAGTAGTCCCATTGCTTCTTTGGTGCTGACTGACAGCTCACAGATAACTTCTGACAGTCAAAATTTAGGTATATACCTAAATTTTTGACTGTCAGAAGTGACAGATGCTAAACACATGTTTTTGCAGATCATATGGTTCGGCGTAGGGATACATAATTTGGTCTGGTAGCTTTTGAAAGCCGTCAGCTGTCAGCTGTGAGCTATCACTCAGCACCAAAGAAACCATGGGTTATTGTAGCTTACCTTAACAGACTACATTATGACCCTATATTATAATCTATATAGGATTACCATAGTGGATTAATTCAAGGTAAGCTTGATACTTCACAAAGTATACAAAGATTATAATTTATTGTATAATACTAGCGAAACCTTTATCGATGGTTACGTCAAAAATTATAGTTAAATAGGTCAAAATAGGAGAGCTACTATTCAAGGTGAATGGCATAAGCGTAAGCAGGGTGTGGCTGATGGGGGGTGACATTTTTTGGAGGAGAAAGAGGGTGGAATTAACATCTCACACTTCCCTTAAAATCTGTTTGACTTTATTTTTAACAATAATTACAATAGATTAAAAACAAGAAATAATCAATGTTTTATTCTACAAGAATATTCTTTGAAAAACAAACATAAATTATATTACAATGTCATCCATCAAGCTAGAAACAGCTTCTCAAGCCTACATTAACCACTACACTTGGAATATCCATCGTAGGGCCAACTTCATTCTTTGGTTACCCTTTGTTGTTGTTGGTTGTGGGGCTGCTCCGGCATCCATGAAACCCACACCTATGGTGAATGGACTGTACACTCTGTTTACAGTAAAAGCTTAGTCTAACCATGACGGTATCCACTATGGCCCTATAATATGAGCTGCAAACATATTTATTTTTCAAACCAACAACGTCTTACTACACGTTTGGATTATACGCTTATGTGCTAATTACGCTGATGGTTTTAGGGATTAGGATGACCAGATTTAGATGAATTGTACCCGCATTCGTGGGGAGGGTGAGTGGAAAAGCATTTTGGAAAAACAGCCCCAGTACACTCGACCGAGATGCGAGCCCCAATCTCCCCGTTATCGGCAGCCCATTCTAACATAAGATTAGCACTTTATACCATATGGCCACCAAAGTGGTGCACCATTGTGGAAACTAGCATGGCTAGCTTGTCGTCTTTCAGGATGAACGAGCAGTGCAGAGTATATTACCAGGCTTATGTTAACTATAGTTATTGGCTAGATTAATTTTATAAAGGCAATCGATTATTTTATTTAAAGTCGGATTTTCCTTTAAGGTTAAAATTAAAGACACTGTCGCCAAGCACATAATATTTCAATGCTCATGCTCATTTTGACCGGGACATTCTCAAATAATTATTAGCGTTTTTGGAAGGTTCTGTTGAACTTTAAGCCTCGACTAGTGAGAATATATTTGTACATCAAAATTAGGATGAGTTGATTCGTCTTACAAAGCTTTATTCGATAGTTGGGGGGTGGGGGGTGGGGGAGGGAATAAGAGTTTGTGGATATGACTGAAGGTTGCCTACGTTGGTTTGCAAAGCACGTATCGATCATCATGAATAAAACATAGATCGGTGTTTCTCTTGACTTTTCAGTCGATTCCGTTTAAAGATGTAAATATTCCGTATTGCAGAAGGAAAATGTCAAATGAAATCATATGAATACTACCTAAAAACTAGAAAGCCTACTGCACAAGGTGGTCATTCATAATAGTTATATCAAAATTATGTATGAGACCAGAGAGAGCTTTTAACTACGTCATGAAAGGTTGGGGTTCGAATATGAAAAGGAGACGTTCAAGTTTTATGAAGCACATCAGGGGAAAAGGGGTTTTTTGAGCTTTGCTTATTTTTTCCGACAAAGGGAAGGAGAGTTATAATAATACTTACGTAAGACAAAGAAAGACGGGCAAAATTGAGGGAGGGCGCATCGCAAGCCGCTTGGACTTAGGGCAGCAATGAGGATGCTGAGTGACTAGACGAGGAAGAAAAGGATAAGACTATAGAAGTAAGCCAAATCTTGAATAGCCCAGCCCCCCCAAATAGAAACACAATACCTGAAAGTGCTAAAGCGTGGATTCCAGGACCTTGGTCTTCGTATTAAATGGAATTTAGGGAGTTTTTCTATAAATATAATATTTATGTATTCACTAACAACACTTTTTTACAACTTTGATTAAAAGTAAGTAAATTAAAATTTATAATGTCATAACTTGTTTTAATGTAACCTGTTCAATAAATGTATATTCATTGTATACCAGTGTTAATTGTCAATTATTTTGTAATATTAATTTAAACCTCTATTTAATAATAACCAACAATTTATAAATTGCATGCATTTTTTTTATCATCGCGTCTTACTCACCTGTTCAAAGTATAGACAGAATTTCATTTAAAAAAAAGAATGGTTATTCTTATAAACAAATTTAAAAAAAAGTTTGACAAATCTTAGATAAGCAAGAAAGGGGAGTGGGGGAGGGTTCAAGCATTTGCTTATGTTTGCTTACAAGAAGGGGGTGAAGGTTAAAAATGTCTGCCCCCAAAGGTCCAGACTATCTTTTTATTATGTATTAGCTTGGGATGATTAAATTGCACATGGAGTAAAATAAAAGCTACTCTTACTGTTTCACGAAAAAAGAAAAATTATATTCATAGCAAGCCAGTCATTAAATAAAATAGAAGTAGGCCCTACCGTATCTGAATTAGATCTATCAAATGATAAGTTCTTTACCTGTAGTATTAAAAACTATATAATTATGAAAATATTCAATAGGAGTTTGAAGGTTTAAGATAACTAAAGTTATTGTGAATGAAAAAATTCAAGATAAAATAAAAGATGCTTGATCATAGTTTTTTTTAATAGAAAAAGATAGCTCAAAGAAAGAATCAGAACATGTGTGACACTTAAAACCTTTTCTCTTCTCTCTTGCGAGACAAGTCTTCACCTTGCTCAGTTCACAAAACAGTGCCCTTGAAGGTCTTGAGTGCCCCATAAACTACGGAACAAAAGACCCCCTTATCCCTCCCCCCCCCCTCTTGATTTTACCTTAAACCACAGCGCAATAAGGGCTCCCAATCGCCACAAGCGGACCGACCTTAACCATAAAGCTAATAGTCGCACCACCGCTCTCTCGGAAGAAGAAAGAGCTATTCTGTGGACTTCTGTATTAAGGTAGAAGTGTAGCAGCCGTGAGAAATGGCTGTGTTTTTGCAGTTTTTATACTAAAACACTCTTTCTGGTAAAAATAAATTCCAATATTTCTTCAGTACAAATATAGACTGTAATTTTCTTCACATGGTGATATCAACATTTGTTGAATCTATGTCTGAGAATATCGGCAATAGATGACAAACTTTATAAATGACTAGAAAAAGTTGTCATTAAATTCAAGGACACCGTTGATAATTATCCAAGAATTGTTGATATCACCATGTTAATAAAATTAAGTTCTACGTCTGTACTAAAGCAATAGGCCCTACTTGATTTATTTTTGTCAAAAACAAGTGTTGCTATAAAAACTGCAAAAAACCCTGGCCTTTTCTCGCGTTACATACTCTCCCACCTTAAGGGGCCACACACCTTTCACCCATAAAAGGAGGGCCACTTTTTAATTGATAAATTATCTTGTATATTTAAACGTTCTTTTGTTTGTGACCCGCCTCGGTGGCGTAGTTGGCTAACGCGCCTGTCATATTTAGCTCTACTGCTGAGGACGGGGAGATCGACGTTCGAATCTTGGTCGGGTGAACTGGGGTGGTTTTTACTAAATGGTTTTCCACTCTCCCTTCACGCAAATGCGGGTTCACTTCCTCTAATTCAACCTTCACAATTCCTAATCCATTAGAGTAATTAGTACTTAAAATCGGATAACCCGAACGGGTAGTAAGACGTGGTGCTAAATATTATTATTATTTTGTTTGTGTGTTTTTTTCTCACAGTGATCAACTCAAGGAGGGCTGTTTCCTTTTTTTAATATTTTTATCTACCACCGCCTCTTACTACCCTTGCAAGTAAAACGCCTATGTACTAATTAGGCCTGCGCTAATGTGTTAGGAATGAAGAAGGTTGTATTCAAAGGAAGTATACTAGCATCTGCGTTGAAAGAGAGTGTAAAACCATTTGGGGGAAAACCACCCTCAGCCCACTCAACCGGGATCAAATCCCTATCTTCCGGATATCAGCAGTTCAGTCTATTGCGAGAGTGACGCCTTAAACCATGCAGCTACCAAATCGGGTGGGCTATTAGTGCATCTGAATAAAATATAGACGCATACGTATTCAGGACTGCCAATATTATATTAATACAAAATTTTCTATATTTTCCAGGTTAACCAGAAGGAAATACCAATTTTCAAGACACTTTAGATAGTGGTATGAATGAATATAATTTAATTTCTATAAAATTGACTATTGTTAAGTCATCCTATTGGTGTATAGAATATGATTATTAGACCTGGGGAAGTTTATGCGAACCCAATGAGAAACGGAGAAAAGTACTGTCAGTAAAAAAAAGGGCGGGTGGATGAGTGGCTTGGGACTTGAAAAATTCATGTATTTGAATTAGTGCCCATTTCTTATCCTCGCTTTTCCATTTTTGCTATCTTACAGGTAGAGAAAATATTGTGATCGTCAAAAAAAAATTGAACTTGAGAATCAGGACATTAATTCTTTAAAAATAAAATGATAAAATTTTAAACCAGGACTCAAAAAATGTTTTACATAAATAAAGTGCAATTTATGCTTGTGTTTGCTGGTGTATATTATTTCGTTTCACATACTATATTACGAGTTTTGAGTAAAACACTCCATTTTTAAACAATAAAGCGAGAAAGTCCCTGCGGAGTTCCGTACCAATTATTTTTTTATATATTAATAAGTCAACTATTTAAAGCTTGAAGTTGAATATTGTCAAATTCACAAATATGTCAATGTTTTCTTATTTTGTTTTGTAAAATCTCCTGTTTTGCGCCTGCTTTTTCCAGACTAAAGAAAACCTTAGTCTTTTTCGGATCTTCGTGTTTTACAATGTTGCAAAACTGGTATTCAGCTCATAATCAGCCGTGCCACACCCTATTTATTAGGCGTCTTGTAAATGTTAAAAAATAAAAATTACTTTATCAAATTCAGAACAACCAACTTAAGTGCCAAGACCCTATTCCATAATTAATTAATGTAAATTTGAACTTATATAAATGAATACTAAAGGTTAAGGGGCCTAGGATATAAGTAAAAACAATAATATATTCCAATGAAAACCCAATTTTTTTTAGTGAATATAATATTTTCTGTTGTGTGTGAAGTGGCTCATCTGTAAAGTAATTATTTTTTTACATCGCAATGAAAACCCTGATTTGTTTTAATATTGATTGTATATCGGTAAATAAAAGTTTTTTAATTATAAATAGCAGAAACTCAATTTGTACTTAAGTGGCATGGTACAACAGTTAGAAAAATTACGACAAAAATGTGTATACACCCAAAAAGTTAATAAAACACATAGTTTTGTTTGCATCATTTAAAAAATATATATATTTAAAATTTGCCTTTGGTCACAATATGAACGTTATAATAGCCTGCAATACATATTTTACCAATATCCATTGATTAATTTTAATGGATGTAACTAAACTAATTAATTTACAGGAAAGGAGAAGAATTTTTAAATGAAATGCTATAATCGTTATTCACATTTATATCAACAACATTGACCACAATTCGTATTTAAAAGATTTTGGTATCAATTTTGAGGAAAGATTTTATTTCGTGCATGTATT
The DNA here is from genome assembly GCA_902151425.1 of Timema shepardi. Classification (NCBI taxonomy): domain Eukaryota; kingdom Metazoa; phylum Arthropoda; class Insecta; order Phasmatodea; family Timematidae; genus Timema; species Timema shepardi. The sequence goes on along the minus strand of CABFVX010000001.1, from coordinate 896,006 downwards.
ATAAACTTAATTAATCTTTTAATCAACCTTTGTTTGATATTATTTAATCTTTATCAAATATAAATATTAATCGATTTCAGAAGTAAAATAATGTTTATATTTACACCACCCTAGAAAAATACGCGAACGCATTTTTAAACATAAATCAAGGCATTGTATTTACAATCCTCTTGAATAACTCTATTTATAAGATAACAATAATATTGTCGAATGATATCAATGTTGGCAGCAAATGAAATTTGTATTTTATAAAAGTATTTTCCTACCTATATCTCACTATTGTATTAATTAAAAAGAAAACCAATTGACTGTTAGTTATGATCCTTGTGATGTGAATAAATTCAATGATTTATTATTTTGAAATCTGTATTTCATGGCCAACGAATGAACCAGTTAACTCATACTGTTCCATTTAACATTATTAAGGCATGTGGAAGCGTATAGTGTCAACAATATAAGAGTCCTTAATTGCAATATTTAAATTGATATCAATATGTACTTCTAAATTTATACCAGCCGGAATCTTGCTCGATAAGCATATATTTGAAATGCACCTTTCTAATCATACTCTTTTATATTTAATAGCTCAGAGCCCTTACTGGCACTTAAAATTACTAATATAAATAAATTCGGAGTCAATCTCATATAACAATACCCAACTTAAGACTAAACAAGATAAATAATGTATGTACATTACTTACTGGTTCATCAACAATGACGGCTTGGATTTCTATAAATTATAAACGAATAAAAATGTTCACAAGACCTAAGATGCACGCACTCAAGACACAATATATTAGTTATTATAAAACCACATTTTTTGTGGCACTAGCTAATTTATTTTCGATAGAAGTAACTTTTTTGTGGACAAAAAAAAAACGCGAACACGGTAAAAAGAACGATCACAATAATAAAACTACCTACCACCTTTCAAAATAAATGTAACTAAAATGTGTAAAGGTGAAGAAGAAAGAAAGCCCTCGCTTATCTGTGATTGGCTAACTGAAACCCTCCAATAGGCTTGATAGAACTATGTCTCAGTTTGTTATCTTGTTGCCAACACGATGAATAGTCCGAGGAAAAGTGTCACAACGTCGAAATCAGAATATGAAAGGATCATAACAATTTAAAGGCTGTCTGAGTATGTCAAATAACGATTTGTATGAACTCTAATTGGAGCCATATAAACTATAAGCACGTTTTGAAATTATTATTGAGGATAAGCTCTATTAAAAAAACTCGTTTTATGATTTATCAAACTTTTACTAAAATCAAATATATTTGTGATGTGTGTTAGTCTTGCTCGCGTATCTTTGTGTAGGGACAGCAGTCGGGCCACCCGTGTGATGATATGAGGGCGAGAAAAGGCGCACAGGTCTTCAACAAAATTAATAATGATGACGCAGTTAAATGGGGTAGAATCTTATTAAGAACTCTGTCTGTTATCTATAGAACTCAGGTAGGACTGATAAATACTAGTAGAGAGCTGTATTCAAGAGATAATCTATATAGTAGCAGTTATTTAGGGCCTGTCATGAGCTTTTATCAAACATCCCAATAAGGTACAATGCTTAAACTTCATTCACTGATTAATTTAAGTGTTGCATCTGCCACCAAAATAATTCTAAGAACTGAATTTTTTTCCAGGGGGGATTCAGCCCATCATGATCACGTGGTTGGCTAGAGTCTTAGATAAGTTATGGCCTATTCAGCATACTACCTTTATTATAAAAGTCCGAAACGTGAAAAAAATACATCTCGATTACCTTGTAAATATAACGATACAAATTACGCTAGCTTCTACTTTGAAAAAATAAATCAAAACAAAATGGTGAAAACTTCGTGTGAAAACCCAAATGGTGCCGTTTGGAAACAGGCTTAGTCCTTAGTTGCCTCTGTATATAAAGCTGTCAAATATTGTATTGGGTGACAGGGGAAAGAAAGGGGATGCGGGAGACCAAGTTGATAACAAATACTTAAGGTGGGCGTGTAGGGAAGGCGAGAAAGGGTCAGTGTTTTTGCAGTTAATAAATAAAAAAAAAATTGTACAAATAAGTAAAATATTTCTCCACTAGAAACATAGAGTTTGATTTTCTTTACATGATGATATCAACACATTGTTGAATATTTGTCACGAGCATAGCGGTATTAGATGAGAAACTTTTTAAATTAAGAGAAAAGGTTTTCATTATATTCCTGGAAAACTTTGGCAGATATTCAATTATAATTGTTAATATCACTTTGTGAAGGAAAAAACACCTCTATATTTCTACTGAAAAGATATTCAATTTCTTTTGACCAAAAAATCTTCTTGATACAAAAACTGCAAGAACACTGAGCTTTTATTGCTTCCCCTACACTCCCCCCTTAAACCTATATTAAAGTCTGTACTTGTGCCTTGAACAAGACCACTGCCTGTTCTAATAGATTAATGAAATTCACCAGAAGTCCCAGTAATTTGTATAACAATCATTTGGTTGGATACAATTGTTTCTATTTAGCGTTTAGATACTTGTACTAGAAAACTTTTAACATAAATAAAAGTGACATTATTATTATTATTATTATTATTATTATCACCACGTCTTACTACCCGTTCGGGTTATACGCACTTATGCTAATGTGTAATGGTAGAGTGATTGTGAGTGGAAATGAAGGACCTACAGTTGAACGTGAGATACGAACCACGGTGGAGACCTGACATTCCCCACATTCACAAGTGGTGATTAATATATGTCTTGTCAGAGGTGAAGGAAGGGTTTGGTAATCAATTAAATCTGTGCCGGGACTGGGGATATATATATATATATATATATATATAT
>CABFVX010000001.1:797898-891310 GCA_902151425.1 Timema shepardi | reverse complement strand
GGGGGGAGGGTCTAGTCTAATAATATTGGATGATGTTTTGCCATGATCAGAGGGTCTCGTAGTAGCCAGCCCATTGAACGAATTACTATAAATTACTAGAGGGTTTGACTTTTCATTTAAAAACTATTTTAAGTGATTGTCTTACATTGATACCAACCGAATGATTGGTGAGAAAGCTTACTGTTGCCTAGTTTGATTTAAAAAAAACTAAAGTAAAAAAACAATGCATTGGATCAGAGTCAATACTTATCCTTCATTTAAAATTTATCAAAACTAAATTATTAGTTGTTTTGTTAATTTGTTAGTTTAATAAAAACATATATATAGTGAAGTAACGAATTTATTTGTAGAAAATAAGATTTTAAAATTATTTTAATACAATTTAAGCATATAAACTCTAGTAATCCATGTATTTATTCTTGTTTACATTTTTCAAAATTTAACTTTAAGACTATTAAGATGTATAAAAGTTAAATTATTAACTAAAACTGCCATGAAGGTATTAAAAGGATATATATATAAAATAATCCTTATCAATATATACATATATCTTTTTAAGACCTATATATATATAGTATATTTTCTTTATAATGGATAAATAGTATATTAAGTATTAATAAATATCCTAGTAAAGTTCTGTTCTAAGTTATTCCTCTTAGCTATGCATGTTTATACTCAGTTTAAGTACTTTACAGGAAGATATATGTATAACCAGGAAAGATTAATATAACTTTAAAATTACATATAGGCCTATATATTACTACTTAACACGGTCTTGTGCCCTTCATTAATGTTTTTTCTAAGAAAAATACAACATTAAGGAAAAAAGTATTTTAAATATTATCACTAATAAATAAAGTTTTGTCCCATGATCATATGTTTTACTTTGCTATTGAACATTTTAATTAATAAATTATTTAAGTGTTTAGCTATTATGGCGTCGAAAACACTGTGTTATACTACAAATTATTTTATTGTGAGAGAGTGTGTGAAGTGAATGAGTAAAATAACATTTAAATATTATTTTGGGTACGAAGATTATTTAATAATATCAAAACAAAAAACAACTATTATCACCTATAAAAATACAATTTTTAGTTCACTTACATTTATAAATACAATTAAAATAGTGTTTCAAAAAATACTTTTAAACTTAATTGTTGTTTACAATTTTTATGCACAATACATTGATATAATAATTGGCCTCGACAAACAGATTTTTTTTTCAACTCGCCAACATTAATTCAGTGTAAACCTACACGTGGAAAATAAAAACTAACAATTTTATGAAACACACCCATATAATTTAGATTCCTAAATCAATCCATTTCATATTTAACAAATGTAAGCCATTTATTTTACTTTATAATGAACAAAATAAAGGTTATCAATGTTATCTCGCAATTTAAATATTCAACATTGTAATAATAAATATGTTTAAAAAAAGGCCAGATAACATAACTTAAAAAAACTTTAAATTATGTATTTGTAAGTAAATGTTTACATCAGAGCCACACCTACATTATTGATTTTTTTAAATGTTAAGGACATTTGCATACGTTTATTAGCAACCCTTACATTTTTTTATTTAATTTCAATAATATAACCTAATTAAATATTATCAAAAAATATTACTGATCGTGAGAGTTAGCTAATAGCACTACTTTTATGAATAAATAAAATTAAATCACAAATAACAAACACAAAATAACACATCCATTACGTGCGAAACACAGTCACAAATTACCAAGTGGTGTAAAAGATTTGTCACACAGAGAAATAAATGAAATGATCCCAAAGTACCAGTGGCTCATTCATTCACACATTAACCCCCCTATACCCCCCCTACTTTCCCCACACACTTCCACCATTCCCTCAACAACGTGACAGTTCTCCATAAATGTCCATACAATTCTTAGAATCCCTTCAACACACCCGGCCATCTAAAAAAAGAATCGTAAAACTCAAGAGAAGTTTAATTCGTGACATGCATGTTGAAAAAAGAAAACATCGACACAACAAAACACCCCAAGATATAATAATAGTGAACAAGAAACACGTGGATGACTCACCGTTTGATGACTTCTAGAAGACTACAATGTTGAAGTCAGCTGGCTACAATACCGACAGGATAATTGCTGTTCTGTTGACATCCGACGACCGGAAATTATCAACGTCTATTATCTTCATCGTGACGTTCTTCAAATTTTTAACGGCGCAAGAGGGAGGGGCGGGTTAGTGGAGGCGATAAATAATTTGAAGAGTGTAAAGGTGGGAATAGGATTTATTTTTAAACAATGCGTTGATTAATAAAACACGCAAATTTTAACAGAAAAAAATTTGCAAATTTTTAAACAGGGTAATTTTTTTTTATCTTAAATGAGAAGGAGAGTAAATAAGGTTTCCGGTATCATCTAATTTACTTTGATATCCCGGAAATGTACGTAAGCTAGAAACGGTTGGCCCCCTTATTTTGAAGAGGGAACTTTGGCGCTAGCTGTCTTGACGGCGATACGTGAGTTAAGTGTTTGGACGAATGGTTTACGGGCTTGCCTGCGTTGTGGGGGAACCCTTTTCCCCTCCCCCTGTTACATCGTATGGGATTGTCAGTAGGAAGCATTCAAGGGAAGGGGGGGGGGAGAAGAGAGAGGGAGGTTTACAAACGGGAAAATGAAGGGAGGGCAAAGAGAACTAGAGATGGGAAAAGTGGTAGGGGAAAATGGGGGGAGGAAGGGGACGAGGACATTTCCCCCCTATTATCCACAACTAGTGTTTAAAAACTATTCACAAACAAGACGATATGTGAATTTATATATTTAAAAAAATATCTTTTTTTCACCTTAGTAAAATTAACGAATAAGTAGGGGCTTATTTAATACTTGTTGAGGGTAGAAAAAAATATACATTAATTAATGTAGGCCGATGTAATGATATCGTAGAAGGGAGAGAATGTAGAGAGGAAAGAGGAAAAGCCCCCTACCCCCTCCTCTGGGGTTTTAGTAAAAGCACGTGTGTCTCCCTTGCTCCTGGCTCGTCTAGGCATGGCGCCGTCTCGCTCGGACGCATGGTCCAGCCGGTTTTGTGACGTCACAGGAGCTGCCACGTGATGCTGTGTCGGGTGGAGGGAGAGGGGAGGGGATCGCTCTCAGCACCTTGCGCACTGGACGCGACGACACAGCGCGAGCTTTTTTTTTTAATAAAAAGGCGAGATACGGGGAGCGAACCCACGTGCTACTGAATTTCTTTTCATATCACGAAGTTAAGTAATTTAATAACTCTATTTTTCCTCTCTTTATTTTTTGCATCAAATTAAAGAGAGAGCTTAGAGAAAATTCTGAAATAATTTGATGAATACACAATAAACATGAAAAATCTTTTTTTCTGAAACTTATTTCAAATTAACTTGATTTAAAAATAATTTAAATTTGGGTCTATATATTTTTATAATTCAATTTTAACCTGAATTGTGTTTGATGGTAAGAATTTATGTAGTTTTCAAAGTAAAGCTTTTTTTTTACCACATAATTAGCTTAGTGAAAATACAATAAATTATATTCGTTCAGAAAAAGTATTTTTTTAATCCATGAATAATTATTTTAAATGTTAGTTTAAATTTTCGCATACCATTGAATCTATAATTACTAGCCATACTTATAGGTCATGTAGATAGACATTTTTAAATTATAGGTTTGTATATGAAACGTCAATAACAAATATAGGTCTAAGCTAATAGAATATTGGGCCATATAAATTAAACACTTTAGGCACCCCGTACCCCTCCCAAGTTCGAATCAAGGTATTTCATACCTGTAGAGCCCTATACCAACGCAAACGAGTCAATTAAATTTTGTCTAGTTTGTTTCCCCTCTAAGTTTCTAAATTTAAGATCGTGCATCACATTCCAATCAACTCTATGTTGCAGTCGGCTAGAAATCGTAAATTTACACGAACACTATTGAACGTGGATCATTTCTGATTAAACAATAATGGAGATAAAGCGTTATTAAAAGTTCCTGAGAATGAATATTGTTTAAACATTAAGTGATATTTGGATAAAAACTGCATTGAAAAGGCCGTTTTTGATCATTTTAGAATGTGTTCACAGATAAGTATTGTGCAAAAATCTTTATTAAGTCACCATACAGACATACTGTAGTTATTAACAAGAAACTTTGTCGCCTTGTCCACCATCGTCACCGTGGAAAATTTCGAGTAAACTTTCAAATACGAATGCACTGCACATGTTTATGGTGTACCGTACAGTAGCCCCATGGCTTCTTTGGTGCTGACTGACAGCTGACGGCTTTGAAAACTTACCAGACTAAATTATGTATTCCTACGCCGAACCATATGATCTGCAAAATTATGTGTTTAGCAGCTGTCACTTCTGACAGTCAAAATTTAGGTATGTACCTAAATTTTGACTGTCAGCTGTAAGCTGTCAGTCAGCACCAAATAAGCAACGGGGCTACTGTAAGTATTTTCTTTTTCCTTTTACTCCCATACCTCACGTGCACACACAAACGCACATGCAAGCTGGGAGCTGAGTTGGGCCTGCTATGATGAACATGACCCATTAATAGAATTTTAATTGCGCAAGATCAGTGCTATCAGCCTTACAAAGATCTAAAAAATACAACACTTAAAAGCCCATCTCACACAACGCATTACGCGTAACATAGGTATGTAATACAGCTCAAATCAGCCATTGCATTGTGGCTCAGTGCAAAACAATGGAAATGATTAGTTTAGTGGAATCATTTGACCATATTTAAAAAATCTACAACAACATGTATTAAACCAATTTTACATGTTATTGGTGGGCAATGCTCTATTTAAGGTTGGAGTGTAGGGGATATGTGGAAAAGTCAGCTTTAAAAAAAAGTTATTATAGCAAAACATTTTATTGGGCAAAATAAATAAAATATTGTTATTATTATTATTATTTAGCATCGCGTCTTACTACCCGTTTGGGCTATAAGCTTTAAGTACTAATCACGCTAATCGATTAGGAATTAGGAAGGTTGAATTAGAGGAAGTGAACCCGCATTTGCGTGGAGGGAGAGTGGAAAACCATTTAGGAACCCCCCAGTTCACCCAAACGAGATTCGAACCTCGATCTCCCCGTCCTCAGCAGTCGAGCTCAACACGACTAGCACGTTAGCCAACTACGCCACCGGGGTGGCTAAAATATTGTTCCAGTGGAAACATTGAGTTTATATTTATTCATATTGTGTTATAGACAGTTGTTTAATATCTATAATTATCATAGCAGCATTAGATGAGAAACTTTTTAAATAAAGAAAAAAGTTGGCATTAAATTCCAGGACATCCTTGATGGGTATCCAATAAATGTTGATATCACCATGTGAAGAAAATTAAAATCTATGTTTCTACTGGAATAAAATTTTATATATTTTGGTCAAATAAATTGTTGCTATAAAAACTGCAAAAGCACTTGACTCTAACCACGTACCCTAAACGCCTGTTAAAACTAGTAGATTGAGATAGTGTTATGAGTCTGACTAATAGCCTTTTAGATGAGTTTATGTATTAATTACAGTAAATTTCAAAGTTTATAGAGAGAGGACAGCCATTTAAGAGACACCCTGTTAAAACGAGTGGATCAAGATGAAGTTGTCAGGCTGACAGGTAGGTAACCTTCGTAATGAGATATAATATTAGCTTTGCTTCAGGCGTGAATCATGGCTAACTCGTGGTTCAACTTGTAATTCAAAGAGAGATACGCTTCTCGGCCCAAAGGAAGATTTGCCGCTTCAACGAGCTTTAAACTACTTCAGGACGAAACAAGAACACGAATCGTCCGTATGATTAGTGTGTGCACTACGTCGGAAACCAAGACCCATCTCATTTACTTACATACTCTATTTCATCATTATTATGTAATTATGAATTATAGAGTGACCAACAACACCATGAATAAAAGGTTTCAATTCTTAAAATGTATATAAAATTAAAATAAAAACCTCTTCTACATTGATAAATACAAAATTAACGTGATTAAAAGTTAAGGTATTATTTTAAACGTTAAGTAAAACTGTAGTGGTTTAATATTATGCTCACACCTAATCAAGAATTAAAAGTAACAGAGTTAAAAAAATGGTTGTTTGGTTGGTTTTTAATTCTAAAAAAAAGTTTTCCATAATCTACCTAATGTGTAATTCATTCATAAAGCTAATATTTAGGGGTGTGTGAGATACGATTTTTTTTATTCTAGACGATATCGAAAACGAGACTCAACCATCGTGACGATATCGGGAACGAGAATTTTAGATTCCCTTAATTCAAGACGAGAACGGAAATTTTAGAGTCCCTTAATTCAAGACGAGAACGGGAATTGAAAATGTAAAACTATTATTTATAAATTTGCTAATATAACGTACCTTAAAACATTGACAATATAATTTAATTTTTTAAATTAATACATAGGCCCATACCGAATAAATTTAAACAAATATATGTAAAGTTAAAAATTTAAGCAATTTTTAATACTTTTGTTATAAATTTGGCTACTTAAATTATAAACATATATGAAATTCATATTACATCTAAATTTACATCTAGAATAGATTGACATACATATTTATATTTAAATAATAAATAAAACATGAAAAGCAAGTTCAAAAGTAAATTAAATATGGAATATAGCATTTCCCGAAAATTTCGAAATTACAAAATCTGTTTCCCAACAATCGGGTTGGGAACGAGAAATATTTTTTCCCGTGTGAATCCCGAAATTTGGGAATCCCACACACCCCTACTAATATATGAGTTGTAAAATGTTGGAAACATTGAATCCTTACAGAGTCGAGTCTATACTCGTTTTTTTTTTGCACCACATTTAATAGCCCATCCAAGCTATTACATTAGTTTGACTTAAGGATAAGGAAAAGGTAGATAGCATCAAGAAAGGTTGCTACCTGCATTTGCGTCCAAGGTTAGTGGAAAACTATCTAGGTTGTGGATCCTAGAGTAAACTCTCCTGAGGTAGCCTGTACGATTGAAAGTGTTTTCCACTGTGGCTTAGTATTCTTCTTAAGTCAACTACCTAAAGGTTGGTTTGATGTTATGTCTATCAAGCCTGATCTGGGCACGCACACAGCCCTTCGGCTGGTTAGTGTAATCTGCACCATCTGGTGGAAATTCCATGTACTAGGGAAGCTCAGAAAATGTAGTGGTTTCCCGTTGCCGTCCACAGAAATCTCCTATGAGCAATCACAATAGGGCATACATATTTTGGTGGGAAAGGTATTTTCACATTCCCTCCAGGATTATTTACATGCCATAATAGACATGGGACCGATGGCTTTACTTCCCCTCCGAAGGAAGTCCTGCTACAGATTTTTATCGCTAAAGAAAAATCCTTTAAAATTTGGTTTTGAACCCACAAACCTCGGGTCCTGATGTGAACATTTTACCCCGAGACCATCGAGGTTCGCAGTGCATTAATTACACTAATGAGAGAAATGAGGACGGTGAAAATTTAGATTAAATGTACACACATTTGTGTTAATAAAAGTGGGGAAAAATTTAGCAAAATAAATAAACAGTATACTTAACCGAGATTTGAACCCCGATATCACCGTCACTGGAAATTAAGTCTTTTTACACGAAAGTGACGCGATAGACCATATAATCCTCGATGGCTAGGAGTTCAATCGAAAAGCTGGGCATCAAATTGAAGACCTCCACCCAAGGTTCACGCGGCGAAATAGCCACGTGACAGGCACGCACTGGAAAGGGCCACACACACACGGACGTGAGCGCGCACTTCAACCCATCTCTCTCTATATGGGACAATATTGTGGCACGGCTGTTATACGGTATGCTTGTCACCTCACTCGCTTAATGGCTGCGACAATCTGTGCATGTTGAAACCTACGAGGTCCCCCCAGTCTTTCCTTCTTCATACCACACTCTCTGTGTACACTTCAGAGTGTCGCTGTTGTTGGAAGGAGAAACGGCACAGGCGAGCCATTATGACAGAAGCTGGTGTGTGTCGCCCAAGCCGATGTACTACACTGGGTTCATTCGACAGCCAAGGACCTGCTTCGGTGGCCACATGCTCTAAGGCGTCACTATCGCAATAGACTAGACCGCCGAAGACGAGAAGATCGGTGTCCGAATCCTGATTAGGTGTACTACTGAGGGTGGTTTTTTTCCTTTAATGGTTTTACATTCTTTACTCCCCCGAAACTCAAATATGGGTAAAATTATTATAAATTTAATCTTCCTCATCCCTACCACATTAGCGTAATTATTACATATGAGTATAGTCCGAATGGGAAGTAAGAAAAGGTGAAAATAAAACGGCCAAAAATTAATTTACTAAAACACATAGCAAAGAAACAAATTAGGATAATGTTCAGTCTAACGTATGCTTAACGTAACGTAAAGATGCTTGTGTTTCTAAGTTCAAGTTCGCGATCAACTTAACTTTCACTTAATTTAACTTTGCGAGGTACCTCATTTATTTAAATTGAAGCCATCACGGTAAACTTATATATTATCATTGACGTGACGTCCACTTATTGCAAGATTTGTCCAGACATTCGTTAAGTTATGTGAAACATACCACTTTGTCCCTTCCAGTCAGTCATGCTGAGAGCCACGCCAAACCGGCTATTTATTATATAATTTGTTTGTTTATAACCTGAAGGTGACAGCCTTTAGATAGCTGATATAATAACCAATCAGATGTTACGAGATTGTATTGTATTGTTTTACTACTTGCCTCTTTGTTCTCCTGCTGCCGGACTGCTTCATCCAGAAAAGATATAAGCTAAATTGGTTTCTGGCATTTAAGAATTTCTGATCGACCCTAAGATGCCTTATATATCGGGAACCTTAGAATCCATCGCTTCTTATAATACTCTATTTTGTAACTATAATGGGAAAGCTAAGACGAGAATGTGAGAGTGGAGTTTTGGAATGAGCTCAATGAAGTCTTGAATACATCTGAACCAGATGAAAGAATTATCTTGTTAGGCGATATTAATGGATTGGTACCCAAAGAGAGAAATCAGAGTGTGTGTTAGGGAGGTATGGGGATGACAGGGTAGACGAGAATGGTAACGAGTTAGTGAGTCTTTGTTTAGAAAAAGGTTTATATGTGTCGAACACATGGTTTAAGCACAAAAATATTGACTCATACAGGGTGATCTAAAAGTCCCATAACCCAAAGAAAAAACTTATATTTTGTGCCATCAATTCGGAATATTATTGATTTATTCAGAACGCATGATTCTAGAAAACTACGCACAAACGTACGAGTTGGCCTTAAAATAATGTGCCAAAATGAACACTCGCTCTGCTCGTGAAAATCTCATATTACACTTTCAAATTGTGTAACTCAACTGGCTATACCTATCGTATGTCAAATTGTGTAACTCAACTGGCTATACCTATCGTATGTCCCAAGATCACACGACCTACATAACACCCAGTAAACATTACAGTGATGCCATACATATAAACAACATGCTTATTTTCCATGTTCTTCTGCGAAAAATATCCTTGGAAAAACCGGGTTGCGTGACTTTTGGATCATTCTGTATAATGACAAAGGAGTGATCTGAGAACAATGATTGATTTAATAGTGTGTAATTAGAGACTTAGAAGTTTAATAATTAATACTAGAGTTGTACGTGAAGCTGAATGTGGAAAGGATCACTTACTAGTGATCAGTTTCTTGCCTTCTCTGTAAGGGAAGGGAATGATTAGGTATGTATATAAGTAGCTACATTAAGCTTATATTGCAAGTACATGAAATCTAATCAGCCTCATTTGCTACTGCTTGAGTTTGATTTTGGTGAACTATTTCTTTTCAAACAATTTAAATTTAATGACTTTGTTATACTTAAGATTATATTTTACGTTACGTGAATCCTGATCACACCCGATGTCTGATTAGATTTTGTGAATGTTAGCTTAAGTTAACATTAAGTTGAACATTATATTGGCATAACATGGGAAGACAATTTTTGTAGCATTCGTACTCTTAAGATTTTAGATGTTCTATGGAAATCCATTTGGACCAATAAAGTTATTTTTCCTATTAATTTTAGGATATGATCAGACTTACAAAGTGAGTGTTAAAAACTGTTCATGGTTATAAAATACTATTTGGAGGTATAAAAAATTATTGTTGAACTCTATTTCTTAATAATCTTCTCATAGCTAGAATTTTGTTACTCTTCCTAAAAGATTACATTGTAAAATGTGCAATTATTAATCAACCCATTACTTAATCAATTAAATATGATTTGGGTATTAATAGATAATTTGATACTAAGTTTGCAATGATAATAAGTTATTTCATGTCTCAAAGAGTTACGGCGATTTATCAACAGTAAGTTTCTTTGTAAAATAAGTTCAGTCATTTTGTTTGTAATATTATGATGTGCTTCGATATTAATTTTAATCAAAATCATTTGAGTAAATATCGAGAAAATCTATTTTTATTTTACTCTCCATAAATAAACTACGCCGAATGTTAGGAAAATATCCATGACTACAAAAAAACACCTCTTGGGAATATTATTAAAACCTTGGTTAACATATATAGGCCCTATTATGATCGCTAAAATGGTTTCGTCTCTAATCCGAGTAACATACAGCTAGACAGGCGTAAGTGCGAAAACAACTTTTTTGAGTTGCGTGCGTCATAAAACAACGACATCCATCAAAATCTCAAATAAGATAAAAAAAAATTACCATAGTTAAGACTTCCTCTCTCCAAGGGCTTGCAAGAAAGTAAAAATCTGTATTTTGTAAGGAATACTTATCATTATTACTATTAGCACCGCGTCTTACTACCCGTTCGGGTTATACGCACTTACGCTAATGTGTAATGGTAGGGTGATTGTGAGATGAAATGAAGGACCTATGGTTTAACGTGGAATCCGAACCACGGTGGAGGCCTGGCATTCCTCACATTCACATGTTGTGATTAATACACGTCTTGTCAGAGGTGAAGGAAGGGTTTGGCAATCAGATAGATCTGTTCTGGGACCGAGGATTGAACCCCGGACCCTCAACACAGAAGTTCAACACCTTACCCCTGGACCACCATGTCACCAAATACTTATAAAAAAATGTTCTGTATTTTAAATGAAAGTATCTCTATAGACACGATTCATTCACAGTCAAATAAATTTTAGTGCCAATATGTTTATTGGTTCATATTCAGGAATAAAAAAAATAATATATAATAAGATTTTTGTTGGAGAAAATTTAATAGAATCCAAACACATGATATTTGAGTTCAACAATAATTACATTTTACTATTTCACCATTTATTTATTTGAGGTATTTAACGTGTGCTTTATAAACTTAGTGATTATATAAGTAAAAGAGAATTTCTATGAGTGAAAGCGAAAGGTTCTACCAATTTGGCTGGGAATGGTATTTTCACACATTCCAGGGTTCTTTTACATGCCACAATCGACATGGGACTGATGGCTTCACTTCCCACCCGTAGGAAGTTGTGCTGCGGATTTTTATCGCTCAGGAAAAATCTATCGACCTGGCTGGGTTTGAACCCACGAACATCGGGTTTTGAGGCGAACACTTTATCCAAAGATCATGGAGGTCAACTACTAGTACTACTATATCCCTACTACTATTACATTAATGATATTATACAGGTATTGATAATATTTCAAAAGTGATGGCTTAAAATAAAATGACTTGAAGTATGAATACGTGAAATTATATCTAGTAGCTTTTCATACCTATCGGATAAGGTCCTGTCTATGCAAACTGGACTATATATTATGTTGGCTGTGCTTACAAGCTTTAAGTTCATACAGGGACAAAGGGATGGATCACTACTCAAAGAAACATCGAGATCATAGGAATGATAACAATAACTTTCCGCGTTCCTCCCTATGGGCAGAGTTGGACGTGCTCTGTAATTGTTGTTACATTGTTCAGTCTGATTTATAAACACAGTGGCACGAACCTCATCAACAGGTGTTCATAGAGCTCTTATCTTGATATAGCCGGAATGACGTCATGCAATAACGTTAGGACAAGGCCAGATTGTATGAAAGAGACAGGAGTGATTGTAAAATTAGATATTCTTACTTCCGTATTAAATACATATATATAGTAGTATAGTGAATTTTTAACTTAAATAATCAAACCCAACCCTAAGGCCAAATACATTTTTTTTAATAACTCATTTGATAACACAGTTTTTATTCATGCTATCTTTTTTTTATATCTAAGGCTAAGGATTGCCGTAACAAATTTTAAGGGGGAGGTTGATGCCCCCACCCCACTCCTCATTCACTGGAGTGTTAAATAATATAAATAAATTCTTTTGATGTTACGGGTGATAAATTGGCTGTGAAGGTTTTAAAACAAACCCAGCCCACTAAAGACTGATACGAACATCGACCTACCTATCACTGGAACATCAAACTGGATGAGCTTGACACTTAATCTGCGTGCTCATCGATGCGGGTGAATTACATAACTCGATATAGTTTGTAAAATGCTTAAATTGAAAATGTAGGGCAGTGGTTTTTTTGCAGTTTTTATAGTAAAACATTTTTTGGGCAAAATAAATAAAATATTGCTCCAGTAGAAATATGGAATTTAATTTTCTTTACATGGTGATATCAACAGTTCTTGAATAACTGTCATTAGAATAGAAGCATTAGATGAGAAACCTTTGAAAGAAAAAGAAAAACTAGTCATTAAATTTCATGACCCTCTTGAAAAGTATCAAAAACTGTTGTCACCACCATGCGAAGAAAATTAAACTCTATTTTCTACTGGAGAGATATGTGATTTATTTTGAACAAAAAATGTTTGGAAACAAAAACGGTAAAAAAAACCACTGCGTTTGGCTCACGTTCATTTCACTCCCACCTTAATAAAATTTTGGTCACCAGGAAACTCCCCAGTCCATTCTTCCACGCTACCTGTCGGGAGTTATGGTAAGCTTATAGACGGTCTGTAATGAAGTCAAGCAAGACCCGTTAACTAAAGGCAGGACAGACCATCTCTCATTTATAGAACAAGACTTGCCAACAAACCAAGTTGAGACTGGACAAGGAAGAAAGATAGGGGAAAAAAAACAAAACATATGTGACGCTGTTGTACACCCGACAATAAATAGGGTCTACTTTGGTTTTGTTTACAAGTCTTATGTTTGATTCAAGGTTCATAGCGGCACGGACACAGAATTCCTGGGCGGAGATGTTTAGACTTACAATCAAGAACCTGAAGAATTCCTAGTTCGAGAGAGAACGAGGGCACTGCACTCTCGTGGGAGCGATCGGCAACGTAGCGGCGAGTGTGTGTTTTTCAAGTTATCCGGGTCTTGAGGAGATTGAGTGAATGAAGAAGGGGAGGGGGCAGTTAAGTGAATGCACAGCATCTCCTAAATATAGCCTACTTGTTTTCCTCTAAGATAAAAAAAGTTTGTTTTAATAAAACAGTTTTATCACTAATAATTATTTATGAACGACTCACTTCGATGGTCGAATAGTCAAAGGCGTCACTCTCGCAATAGAATGAACTGCTGATAACGAAGGATTTGGGTTCAAATCCCAGTGGAATGTTCTAGGAGTGATTTTTTTTTCCAAACGGTTTGTCCACTATCCCTCCACAAAAATGCGGGTACAATTCTTCCAATTTCAAACTTTTTCACCGTCATCACATAAGAGTAATTAATGTATATGCGCAGGATAACTCGAAGGCGGTTAGAAAAAAAAATACTGTCCATTGATTAAAAGAAGGTTTGATAAGAAAACTAATTGATAGTCTACTGATAAAGGGAAAAAACGTAAATAGATGGATAGCTTGGAAGGGTAGAAAACGCAGAGAGGAGCATGAACAAAAAAAAGAGAGAGAAGATATAAATTTACATTTTGTATAACCATTCTCAGAAAAACTCATTAAATCTAGGCCAAATATTTAGCTTAACTTTTAGTTTATATATTTAAATATGGCATCATACCCCATACAAACATTTTAACATGACATTAGAAATTATGAACAATAGAGTAAAGAGAAATGCAATCAGATCAAATAGCCTACTCGTATTTTTTTTACAAACATAATAAGAATTATACTTATGATTATTTTTCCCTGGGAAAAAATCAACATTATTCCTATCAATTAATATTAATATTACTTATCTGAACAAGAGTGGTATTTTTTCTTAGTTATAGATTGTGTTCTGATTTCACGCAGAAGCGTAGAATTCACCAACGAGTTTATATTTTTTGGTACAAAATGAGTTAGTATTTTTTCAATATAATATAGTATGATAATTATCAGGATCTCCTATTATGTAAGGTTCTAGAAGAGTTAAAATAATTAATTCTAATATAAATAATTAAATATATAATTTATATATTTAATAGTAAGTTCTGGATGAAAAAGGATTTTGCCAATATTTTAATCAACTCCTGATGGATATTTAGACCAAGTTTGGTGTACAAAAAGAAAATGAATTAGTACTATAATACTCCTACTACTACTTCTAACTTAGCCCGCCAATGTGCCCTGTCCTCCGTCTTCTCCTTGAGCTTCCAGAAATGTCTTCTTTCCTTCAAGTCATCCAATATTTTAACTATCCCGCTTTCTAAGCGTCTTTACCTCAACCTTTCTTTCTTTGAAGTCATGCAGGAGACAGTTTCCTCCTAAGGATGTGTCCGATCCAGTTTGCTTTGTACCAATGAATCACATCCAAAATTGTTCTCTTCTCACCCACTCTTCTTAGGATGCATTTGTCCTCCTTAATACCTTCTATAATATTAATAACAATATATCAATGCCGTAGCCAGCCAATAATTTTGTGGGGGTGGGGTTGGGGGGCACATCCACCAATTGCTGAAAGCTAGAAAAATAAACAGTTCTAGAAGATATCTGAAGTGTTTTTTATAGTAACATAATCCACCAACTGCCAAAGGCTAGGACAAATTCTAAATATTAAACAGCTCTAGAAGCTCTCTGAAGTGCTTTTTATGGTAACCCATTCCCCTAATTTGGACTTGTAATTTAATTTTGATATTGTTTGAACCATAAAGAAAGCAAATATATATTTTGTTCATAAAATTTCNGAGTCCCCAAACCCCAACCCCTGATTACGGCCTTACAATATATTATATTCTTATATCTTATCGTAAATAATACTATCTGCAAGGGTGGAAAAACGATATATTGCGCCTCACTTCCGTTGCACTTGGTTGTAGATGATTAAAGATTTGGAGTTTAAATTTTGGCAAGATTAGCTAGAGGTACTTTGTCACACATGTTAATAGTGGCTTACCATTCTGCTCTCTGCCAACATGGATGTATTGCTATTATACTACCTTCTTTATATCGACATTTTAGAACAGCTTTAATTAATACTACTACTTGCATTGAACGCACAAATAATATAATATAAAATAACTCATCTTACTCCGTTAGTCTAGAGTGTTAGACCTAAATGTCTTTTCTTTTTCTTAGCCCCACGTTAGTAACCCTTGTTTTATTTAAATTTTTTTTGTCAACCTTGTTTATTAAAGATAAGCCCTTAACGATCTGATATCAATACGATGGTATAACACAAATAATACGGTAAAATGTTATCAAAATTGGCAGCAAATAAATGTGTTAATATTTTTTAAAGCCCCTATCAACCAAAATCTCCTTATTCTTGGGATTAACACAGGTGACAAGGCTGTGGTTCGAATCTTGACCGGATTTAGGACAAACACTTTCTCAATCTTCTTCCACATAAAAATAGAAACTCTCCCTTTAAATTCAACCCTCAACACCCTTATGACATTATCGTAAATATGTGGCTAAACAGGACGCACATAAGGAAGCGATGCAGAGGGAAAAAATATCAACTGACGTCACCATTTTACAACGCTCGACCAGCCCTTCCTCAATAACTTCATTTCCTTGTACGCGACAACAATAAAACCGTTTTATATATATTTTGTTCTCTGCCGGAAAAGGTGTGCCGATTCTTTGAAACGCTCAGTGTGTTGTCGGCGGCCAATAATAATCCCTAATCATTAGTAATCAAACGCACTAAGACATTGGTAGGGAGGGTTCGGGTGAGTGGTTTATCTGATGGGACACTTGTAGAATGGCTCCGTGGTTGCTGACGTGTCACCTTGGCGCATGCGCGTTACGTACTGTGGGCTGCGTGTTGTACACTGGGACCAACAAGTTGACATACGTAATGGAATGAACCTTGTGGAAAGACGCCTTTTAAAATATGATGCAAAAATTATGTTATAGCTGTCATTGCTGTTAAAATTACTGTTTTTTTAGCACCACGTTTTACTAACAGTTTGGATTTTACTAATAACGCTGATGGGTTTAGGGATTAGGAAGGTTATATTTATAGGAAGTATACCTGAATTTGCGTGGATGAAAAAAGGAAAACCACTTTGGAAATCCACCCAACTGAGATTCGAATTTCGATCTTCCCGTCACTGGCAGTCTAGTGTAATGCGATCGTAGTGTGTTAGACCATGTGGCCACCGAAGTGGGTCTTGGGTATTATTATTATTATTATTATTGATAAATGTTTCGATAAAAAATCGACCATTAATGGCATAAAGAAAAATGACAGAAAAAAAACCATTATAATAAATCTAAGGCAGTTGGTAGCGCATGACTAAGAAGATGAGGTGGGGGAAGAGGGGGATAAAAAAATACAAGAGTAAGTTAAAGTACTAAAGATTAGAGACAACTTTCTAGGACTTAATAAGCTTCATTTCTCCGGGTCCCGCCAAAAGGGGTGGGGAAGGTGATATATATACAACTTGATATTTAACGCGTGTAAGATACTTAGTAGGAATTTATTACAGAATAACTTAAAAATTAATCAAAAGAAGACTAGCAAAACAAGTACTTGGAATAATTTTGTATTGTCGCCATTAAATATTGCCCTTAACTTATCTGGATAAAACCAATATTTGGTATTACATTCACTTTACCAAAACGGAGATAATGGATGGAGTCTGGAACCCATTTAAGCGGGATCGTGGATCAAATGTCGGTTTCTTTTAGGTTGATTACCCGAAGACGTGAAAGTTGGTTTCGAATCCTCGCTTGCTGTAATGATTGTGGGCTTAGTTAAATGGTTTCTCACGCTCTCTCCACGCAAGTAGGAGTAGGCTTGATGGGCAATAATACGTGGCAGGGAGGAGGTGATCGCATCGTTAACTGTACTCATAGTGTAAGTCCTTCTCAGCGGCGTAGCACCCGGACCCACAGGGCCCTGCAATTTGGGGGAGCCCAATGGTATTAGGGGGCCCGCAAAAGGGAACTTTAAACTACTATAAATTTGGTGGAAGTAATTGTAATCAAATAACTTATGACCTGATTATTGACAGTTTATATAGTTCATAGTTGAATATGTTTATTATAAAGTGTTGTAGATTTAAACTAAGCTATAGCAATAGTTCAATTATTTCATCCTGTTTTATATAGCTAGAAATTTGTTTTATCTTCAGGCAGTCAAGCTGACTGACTGATGACGTTACCAACACAAAAACGACTCTAAAACATCAAACAATCATTATAAGATGGGATTACAAACTTAGTAATGATTATTTAGATCTATTAATTTTTTCCTATGGCCTTTATTAAGG
This sequence comes from Timema shepardi, assembly GCA_902151425.1. NCBI lineage: Eukaryota > Metazoa > Arthropoda > Insecta > Phasmatodea > Timematidae > Timema > Timema shepardi. The sequence goes on along the minus strand of CABFVX010000001.1, from coordinate 873,667 downwards.
TGTACTATGACTTTGAAAAGGGGGCTTGAAAGTAAATCTTGTGAGGGAAGGGGGGTACAAGATCAACCGGCAACTCCACTGGTCCTTGTGGTGAATAACTCGTACCGGAGTTGCTTCAAACAACACATGAAGACTCAATTCAAGTGTCTCAATCGTATTTGTTCACCATCAGACAATTTAATGGCTTGACACTCAGTCGAAGATAAGGTATATCATGATTAAAGGGACCGACCCAAACCCAAGTAGGCCTACACTAAAAGTCCGATAATCTGACACCCAATGGTGATTCCTACTTGATAGTTCAGCACGCGCATAGCTAACTCTTCCCCGCCACTCATATTTTGGCTTCACCATTCATCCTCCAGTCAGCCTTTGGGCCAGTTTCATAGTCAAATTTAGTACGCCTCAAGTGCGGCGCTACACTAAGTACATGACGACACCTACCTAAACCAGAATGGAATGGGCCTGTTTCCTATGTGAGAACGGCCCATTCCATTCGAGTTTAGGTAAGTGTCGTCATGTACTTAGTGTAGCGCCACACTTTAGGCGTACTAAATTTGACTATGAAACTGGCCCAATGTCTACATTTGTTAGATTGTGTATTTTATTATTATTATTATTATTATTATTATTATTATTATTATTAGCACCGCGTCTTATCTACCCGTTCGGGTTGTACGCACTTATGCTAATGTGTAATGGTAGAGTGATTGTGAGATGAAATGGAGGACCTACAGTTTAACGTGCGATCCGAACCACGGTGGAGGCGCGGCATTCCATATATTCACAAGTTGTGATTAATACACGTCTTGTCAGAGGTGAAGGAGGGGTTCGGCAATCAAATAAATCTGTGCCGGGACCGAGGATTGAACCCCGGACCCCCAACACAGAAGTCTGACACCTTACCCCTAGATCAGCAGGTCACCCTTAGATTGTGCTGTTCAGGTTGTACGCCTATGAACTAATTACGCTAGTGTGTTAGGAAGGTTTAATCTACAGGAAGTGCACCCGTATTTGCATGAAGGAAAAGTAGAAAAAACATCCTAAGTGAACCCGACCAGGATCGAGCCCCAGTCTCCCCATCTTCGGGAATCACGAGAGTAGCACGTTAGACCAAGCTGCCACCATAGGAGGTGTCAAAATTGTTGATACCACAAAAATAATGGATTACGGTAAGATTGGGGTTTGAATCCTGGTTGGGTCTGCCAAGGGTGTTTTTTCTTAATAGTTTCACATTTTCCATCCATGCAAGTTTGGGCAGACTACCTCTAAATCCGTCCTTCCTCGTCCTTACTCCATTAAAGTAGTTCTAGTATCGACTATGTGTATAGCCTGAACAGGTAGGACGTATTGATTAAAAACAAAAACCTAGAGGAACTAAACGAAAACATGTTACCCATACAAAACACCAAAAACTGGACATTATATTTATACCCTACTAGAATAGGGTGAGGACAGAAACACTAATAACATGAATTTTAAATTATTTTTCTAGTTTTATATGCATTTCACAGATATATATATATATATTATCCCAATAATCTATCATAATTGGTATTCCAGTATTAAGTTCTGAAAGTGCCGAACTATCGGAATTTCACCATACAGCCCATACTAGATTCTTAAGTCATCCCTAGATATTGATTGATCCTTGGCCCTAGAAACTACCTGTGCAAGGTATACTCTGGTTCAAACCCACATGGTCATTCAAAAGGATCTTTCACATTTACCCTGGCTGTATAGGCCTGATTGAATCTCTCACACGAAACAAAACATTGTTAATCTCAAATAAACCAGTAAAATATTGTTTAGAAGAGTGTATATCTCCACACAGTTTCGAAAAGCCTAGGATAAGTACCTTCCTTTCCTACAATCCCCGTTACCCTCGGGACGGAGAAATACTCCTTACTCAAGTGTACTTTTATTGAGTATTTACAGATTCCTACGTTGAGGAATCCAACGTGAAGCTTCTGTGTAAATAAACCGCGGTACTTTCGTAGCCCAATCACCTAGCACAATGGTCAAGTTGAGTAGGTCCTTAAAATTTACTTTGTTTTCAACACGATACAAACCATATATTTTTATGTGCACCTTGTATTATAGTTCATTGGGTCATCCGAGTATATCTACAGCCAGATTTAGATAGACATGCAGCTTTCAACTTCCATATATATTATTTTGCAATGCATATTAAAAAATGATAACAATAAAGTAAAATGTTATCAATGTTGATCACAAAAGAGTTTGTATTTTATAACTTCCTTCTAGAATCCTACTATAGTCCACACTGATAGGGCAGGGTTGAAGAAAGTCGTCATTGGATACAGGGAAGAATATTGATAAAACTTGTATCGGATTGGCTAAAATAGTTTGATAAAATAATATCTAAGATAGTTTCGATAACCTCCTTACGCTAATTATTATTTTATGTAAGTTATGTCTAATCTTTTTATTTGTTTACTTTCAATTTTAGTCTACTAAAGTGAAATTCCCAACTCAACCTATTTTTGTTTTCTGAAAAAAAGGAAAAATGGAAACTAAAGCTAATGCAAATTTAGCCAGTGTTTTATTTTTATGAACTAAAGATACATTTTTTTAGCATAGCGTCTAGCTATTCCAACTAAAGGAATATATACTAATTACACTCGGGATTTGAGGATGAAGAAGGTTGCATTTAGAGGAAGTGTACACGCATTTGCGTGAAGGTATGTAAAACATTTTTGGAAAACCATTCTCAGTAAACTCCTATCTCCCTGTCATAGGCAGCCTAGTCCAACACGAGAGTGACGTCTTTTACTATTTAGCCACCGAGCCAGGTAAAGAATAAATTAATTTAACTCACGTGTTCGATATAAAAAAATTAATAGTAGTAAAGAGTTGAAATTTCCGTTAACAAGATGTCCAATTTGTACAAAATAATAAGTAGAAAATACTTAAGATTTATTTTACCAGATGAAGCTTCCGCGGGCTCCATATATAATTAATAACTCCCATGGTTACTTATTAATCTGGGTTATTATAGAACACGTTACTACACATGTTTTATTTTATTAAATTTAAAACAAAGGCTGTCAAAGGTGGAAGCTTGAAGAGCTACCTCAACTTATTGTTTTTGTCTTAAATCGCTACCAAATATATCAAAATTCTGTTAATCAGATAAACTATTGCATGACTTTGATCAAAAAGTGTGAAGCTTAGTGATAAATTATATGTTAAATATCCTTTCTCAGGATAAATTTCAAACCAGTTCTTCTACTTCCTAGCCTTCTCATACTTTCTCCCTTGGCAGTTCCCACGAGAATTTTAAAGTGTATTATTAAAAAAAGCGTAGACACATAGGAGGAAACGTAGATGCCAACTTTATGCTTACTTGATTCGGCTTAGCAGTCATGGAAATATTGGTGCTTGAATCCAGACTGGGTGTAAGTTATTCATGGCGGGTTCGTCCCATTTAAAGGTTAACTCCCAAAACTTTACTCATTTATTGTACATTCTGTAAATTTGGCATAAGGCCTTACATTAGAATAGAATGAACGTATAGTGAGTGAAACGCGATGCATACAAAATAAAACTAACACTAGGCAAACAATAATGGTTACGTAAAGATAAGAAATCCGTCGGTGTCATAACATAGGTTTCCAAAGCTAGGAGGAACATGTGCCCAAGATTCTTCCTCTTATATAAACCAGTAGAATAATTCATGACGTTGTTTTGTGTTATCAAGGTAACACAATGGACCATCACCCGTCGGACAGTGTCACACACATGCAGAGATTCCTGTTTCCCTTGCACTATTCAAGGTCAACTTGTTACCTTCGCACGGACCTGTATTACGCCTTCACCTTGTTCGAAGTGGTTTCAACGAAGCAGTCTCATTGGTTAATTTTGTATTAGATTGTGTGACTGTTTGTTTTTGTCAAAATCAAGTTTTTATTCACTCGTTCTTACCCGTCTAGGTCTTCAGGATATCAACATATCTAACTTGATTGTATATGAATGAGGATTTTCTAATTTTGAGGAAATGTACGTATATATTCGTGATGACCAACGTGACGTGGAGGAGATAGTTATAGAAAACTTCCAGCTAGCATAAAATAAAATTATATATTAAGTATTTAAGATTGGAAAGATACTACCAGTTTTATCGATATTTAACCTGAGCGTAACATCTAATAATCAATATCTCATCTACTTAGTCAGTTAAGGCTATTCTAAGACTTTTACTAGGGCTGCGAACATTTTCGAGCCACTAGTTATACCAGAATCGATCCAGGACTCTCTCACAATAATGCAGTGAAGTCCTACCACTAAGTAGCTAAGTAAACAACTATTAGTGAACCATCCACAAGACACTCACACGAATTTCAAGACGTACTTGCACTCAAACGCACATGCCAACATAGAAAAGCAATAAACAGGTCGTGGTCGTAAAATATCTGCACACCTTTGGAATAATTCTACCTGGTGGACCACCTCAGTCAGAGGCGTCACTTACTAGGATGTCACGGTGTCTTATAGGCTGACCTTTGAATAAAAAACAACTGTGCAGGACTGTTTGTTTATCATTTTTGGTAAGTTGACCTCATAGATAGTGTGTTGAACTCGGACTTAAGAGTCAGGTGCTCAAATCTTACCGAACGCATAGGATGTGACTTTTACCCTTTTTGTATTTGAGCCGCTTATATAATAAATTGTAGACCTCAGTGGTCTTGGGATAAAGTGATCGCCTCAGGACCCGATGTTCGTGGGTCCAAGCCCAACAGCCAGAGGGTTTTTATTTAGCGATTAAAAAAACAATACCCCTTCGCTAATCCGAACAAGATTCAATCCCAATTATTTCGGATTAACAAGGTTCTAGTTTATAACAAAATTGAAAAAAATAATTATTTTAGAACTAATAAAAACTATGCTGAAGCCAATGACAATTTTATCAACTTAATATGGAAAATCTCACTTGAACGCAATTTCTGTTTGGGATTAATCCCCTATCCTGTTTCCCGGTTAATCAACTTAGAATTTGGCTCTTAAATATGACCTTGGCGAAAAAATATCATGTTATTGCTGAGATAAAGCATATTAGGTGATATATTAAGCATTTAATTAAATGAACTACCAGTATTTCAGTTATTTTTTATCTATTTATTTTTTGTGACTTCAACGCCCTAGCAGAATGGAGCTCCAAGGTATTTATAATTCATTAAGATTTTTTTTTAACGAGAAGTTTATAAAGACTTACTACTATTACTACACAAACCACAAATTAATAAACTTTCACTTGACAGTACATACAATACATTACTTACACAGCCCAGCTATAGCCTAAGAGTTATAAAACTCAAAAACTAAATACTTTGAGACATTATTTATTTTTGCATCATGTCTTACATCCCGTTTGGATTATATGCATATGTACTAAATATACTAATGAGTTAGGAAGGCTTAATTTACATTAAATACACCCACATGTACGTAGAGGGAGAGTAGAAAACAATGAAGGAAAACAAGATCCTCAGTGTACCCGATAGAGATCGAGCCCTGATCTACACGTTTTCGGCAGTCTAGTCCAACATGAGATTAGCTCATTAGATCACATGGCCACTGAAGCGGGTCTTTGAGAGTTTAAACACTAATCTTGTAATCCCTTGATTGGTCTAGTCTAATCACTCAGTCAAAAGGATATAAAGGAATATTGATAAACTCTATACGTGAAACTAAATATCTTCATAAATTGAACGTGCCATTCCACGTCTTGTATTGTTCTTAAAGACCATACACAGGATTAACGACTCTCCAAAGCACACAAAAACTATATCCTCCTTAATTTGTAAGACAGTAAACAGCTTATTTACTAGTGCGTGAATGATTTGTGATGAATTTTCACTAACTCCTAAACTTTTTGTGCATATTCTGGCCAAAATATAGGTTAAATTCGATTAATATAATTATTTCGATGACTTGTTTCGTTTTTATTACTTTGTAATATCTTTAGTCACACTGAAATTAAGATTTAAATATTCATAAATAGTGAGTATGTATATATTTTTTAAATACAAAAAAGAAAAAATCTCAAACTTATTAGAGTTTTATTTGATTGAAAATAAGTTAATTATTAGTAAAACTTAACAAACAAGTTATATGATTACATCAAGCGGGGCTTTAGGACTGTTGCCAATTCAAGCAAGGCTTGACACAACTGTAATAGTAAATATTTTTTAACATTCTGCATAAAATTTATCCTTCAAAGAGCATAAAGTCCTTTCATTACATTTCTATGTGATGTTTGGCTATTATATATAAAGGAAAAGGGATTATTTTACTATGTTAAGTCTCAGTTTCCTTGGTAACAGACCACAAATCATTACTGGAACACAGGGTTATATACATATCTTGAATTCAAACAAAATGTTTACTACACAATTCAATTAAGTGAAAAATGACAGCCTGTAAACGGGTATAGATCCTGGGACCTTTGGCCTTGCTCGTCAATGCTCTACCACTGAGCCACCTTGGTTGATCTTATATCCGAGGCCAGATTTCACTAGCTGTTGGTTAATTTAGTCTATTATGTGGTAGCTGCTGAAAGTATCGGCCACTCAGAGGAGCTACAGTAGCCCCGTGGATTCTTTGGTGCTGACTGACAGCTCACAGCTGACTTCTGAGAGTCAAAATTTAGGTATATATCTAAATGTTTACTGTCAGAAGTGACAGCTGCTAAATACATGTTTTTGCAGATCATATGATTCGGCGAAGGTATATATAATTTGGTCTGGTAGCTTTTAAAAGCCGTCATCTGTCAGCTGTGAGGTGTCATTCAGCACCAAAGAAGCCATGGGGCTACTGTATCTACAATAATTACAGTCCACTGGCGGCGACTTGAAACTGACAGTGACCAGCTTCGGTGGCCGCTTGGTCTAACGCACTCCTCTCGTGCTAGATTATACTGCTGAGGATGGGGAGATCCGAGGTTAGATCCCGGTTGGGTGCATTGAGGATAGGTTTATCCTAAATGGTTTCCCCCACTATCTCCAAAAAAATGTGGGTGAACTTGCTCTGAATTAAACTTTTTTAATTACAAACACATTAGTGTAATTAGTATATAGGCGTATAACCCGAATGGGTAGTAAGACACAGTGCTAAAAATAAATATGCTGCCATGTATGACATGAAACGAACCAGAATGTAGAGCATTGGAGCGCAAAGCCACAAGGTCCCGGGTTCAATTTCCTTGTCCAGGTTTTTCATTTTTCACTTAATTGAATTATGTTTATCTATCAGGGCTGATCCTGTGGGGGAACCACTACATATCAGTTTGTAATAGACATGAATGAATTTTAATACACAAATAAGGTTCCTACTTCTACTTCTTATGTGTTATAATTGGTCGCTTAAAAGGTTTAGGAAGTTTATTAAATATATATTGATATGGATTAATAATTTGAGACTCGTGTAACTTAAAATGTTAATGTAAATTATATAATAATTTATAAAACTACAAAATATAATGTTATCATGTTAATTTTAATAAATATTGGTTACATATATAAAAGTTATAATCCTTGTATTGATGTTGAATCCCACACACATTAGTTACGATTATAACAAATATGAAAAATTAGATCAATTTGTTTTCAATAAATTTTATGAATTTGATGAAACGAACTAATAGGATTAGTGTTGTAGAAACAAAATTGTAATAGCCTCAACTATAATTTTTTTCCATGCGCAAAAATTACTAACATACATTTGATGAAATATTCTTATTTGAGTGAATAAAAAATCAAGGGGATAATTTTAGCAAATATTTATATTTTACACTCGATATTTTTTATATAATTTCCTTCGTTATTTTTATTATAAACATTATTTCATGAGCGAAAAGTTAAACAAATAAGATACATTATGATAAATATATTATTTTAGGCAACAAATGACTCAATTTGTAGGAAACTTTCTATGTTTTATGATATCAACCAAAAATCATCAAATACTTACAATCTTATCATCCGCGAAGAAACTTTTCTCATGTAATAAATATAATCATATTTTAAAGTGAAATGAAAACTATTTTTCAAGGCACACAAAAGGCACTACAAATACCAACTTCAACTTCCGGTAGGACTCTGTGTATGTCACAACAAAAGTTTCCTCTTTTTTTTCATTGTTGCAGATTTATTTGTTTACCAAGAGAACGAGATGAGAGAGAAATAATAATAATAGTAATAATAATAATAAAAAAAAGGAAAAGCTGCTACATATAAAGACCATCCTCGATGAATATGAAGACTGAATAAAGCTTCTAGACTCTGTATTTGTTTTCAGTGTGTTCTACATTCATGTAGTCTCTGTGTGTCTTACAATGAAGTTGGCACTCATATGAGCAACTCATAAATATTCGTTTACATTTCCTTTTCTTATTCCTAGTTGTTTCTTCGTATTAAAACAAATCATCTCACACCTTTTATATATGTCGGATAACCAAACTACAAATCCATTATATTGAAATTAATATTTGGTTACTACAGTGAACTATTCACACACAAAAATTGATATTAAAATATAGCACCTTTGATAAGGGAATCGAATACGAGACTTTTGGAATAAATAAAATAGCGGGCAATGATCATGGACCCTGGGAAATTCTGGCTGGCTCATTTATAAAATAATTGGCTAACTTTGTTAGAAGTTCCAGGTGCGATTACCATTTTTAGGTGTCAATATCTTAAACACAAGCTATAAATCAAATTTCACTCCAAATTTCACAGGAAGGAGCTTTTTGCTAACCCAAACATGTTTTTAGCAGCTAAAATTGATAGCATTTTAACATTTTATTTGTTTTGTTTTTAGGTTTCGATAATATCTTAAAAAACTATAATAATAATACTCATAATATGTGAGAGAGTATCTAGTAGCTTTTCTGTCATATAATGTTCTTCCTAAGAAAATTGGACTGTACAGTGGTTGTAGCAATCCGTTGGATTTATTTAGATGTATCTACACCATGAGTTAATAATATACTTATAATAATTGTAAGTTATTATTATTTCAATTCCAGATTTAAAACAGCGCCTTGACTATAAACTTTTAAAAATGCTACACAAATAAAGATTAATTTAAAAAGAGTTTTACGATAGCTCACCAAATATATTAACATTTTAAGGGTACATTTGAAAAAGGAGGTCACATCACACATTTTCCAGGATAAAAACATTTATATATCAAAACCCTTAAGGACCCAATAAATAAATTTTTTAAATAATTTAAATATAACAAAGACCTCTTTTAACCATCATCTCAAGGGCATTAGAAAGGTCTCATTATTTTTTAACAGAAGGCAGCACGAGCTCAATTTGAGCTACAATTTGACATTCCCCCCTTTTCCCCTGTACCCTATCTAAGCAATATTGCAGTTTTCCAGCAATATCAATAACATTTACTCAAGGGTATTAGTCTCAGAATCAAATTCAGGTCTAATTAATCCTAACAAATCGCACAAACAGAGGTGTTGGTAGAAAAACAAGAGACATTCCATGTTCAATAAACAGGGGAAGTGATCCTCTAAGTGGAGCCTATTAATAATCGCTTGTATTTTAAAACAAGAATAAGTCAAACCATAATAGTTCAGTTTGAATTCAATACAGTTTTACCATGCGTGACATACACAAGAGTTTAGTTGAAAACAGATTACGTCACAAAATATAAGCCTACAATTTGAATCAACAAATATATCTAAAAGCTATACTATGTTTCTGTTAGGGAGTGCCCGATAGTTTAGTTCAGCTGGTAGCCTTTCTGTCCCCTAAGTTAAGGGTCCCAAGTTCAATTCCTGATATGGCCGAATAATGTATCATTGGTGAAATTTGAGTCTTCCATTTCACTGTGATGGATAAATGGCTGGGGGCTAGATGTTGTGTCTGTTCTATATTAGAGTTAGTTTATAACGTGTGTAATCAGTAGGTTTATATGCACGAACCTCAAATATTGTTTTTTAAAAAAATAAGGAAGGAGCGTTTAGAAAGTGCAGATATGTTATTTTGCGGTCAATATTGATAGCAATTTACTTTATTAATAGCTATATTTCATAAATATTGATATTATAATTAAAATTGACAATTGCAGATCATATGACTGGGTGTATAAATATACGAGAATGGTTTTAGTAACTTTTAAAACTGGCAAAAATATTATTTTCAATTTAAATTACGCTTTAGCTTTCTATTCCAAGTACATAGAAAATTTTAATTGAATAAATATTAAAACACATATAATATTCTGACCCTACTTTGGTGGCCACATGATTTAGGGCACCACTTTCATGTTAGATTGGACATAGAGATCAGGGTTCGAATCCCGGTTGGGTGTATGAGTAGTTTTTCCAAATGTGTTTCCCACTCTACCTCCACGCAAATTTAGGTAAACTTCCTCTGAATTCTAACTTATTAATTTCTAACTCTCAAGCGTAGTTAGTACATATGTGTATGACCTGAACAGTTAGTAAGACGAGATGCTAAAAAAAATGTGCTGAGTAATGTTTTAAAAACTTAGCCGGAAAGGCACAACTAATTAAATTGTCTGTTTAATAAATAATGTGATAATTTTTTTTTAATTTGATAAATATTAAATAGATACTCACCAGAAAACTTAGAGGGAGAAAAAACATTCAGCCATGTTAACTCTTACCTGTAAAACAAAAATAAAAACAAACAAATAATATTTTAAGCAAATAATGAACAGTTAGAGTTTCTAGACATATGAAATATTGTCTACACATGTTGTATGCCGAACACATGGTACGCTGGTGCCAGATTGCACCAAGGGTTGAAACATCGGAATTGATATACTAGGGGGGAGGGGTTCAACAAGGTGGGAGACAAATAGAGCATCAATACCATATATACAAACTAAAATGGTAATTACAATTGAAATATACTTGTCATAAATAAATAATTTTCTTTCATCATTACTATCCTAGTATCTAAAATTCTATTAAATAATTAATTATATCCCTACTAAACTTAATAATTTAATTGTGAATAAATTATAAAATAACCTAAAGAGGAAAAATAAGATTTGCCTTAAGATTACTTTCCAATTAACATTTTATTGCACAACTCTTAATAAGTATATAATTATAACTTATAAGCTATAATTAGTGATTTTGTAATCTCAATGTATTACAGTTCACGATCTATAAGAGGTCCAACTTTATTTTCACGTATCATTGTTAAAGTAAAGTAATTATTTTATGAGGCTGAAACACAATGTTGTCATTTAGAATATTTTTTTAATCATAACTCCACGCGTTCATTTTATTAATGTGTCCGAATTGATTAATAAAAATATAAATTTTAAATGTCTATTTCATGAAATCTCTAACAATCAGAACATAATATGTCAGTACTGAGGTAAAGGGTTAGATAATACCAACACATGACACACCCAGGTAAAATCGGACGCCAGCTCCCTTAACTTATTGGTGTTGTTGGAATGTGCGACTTGCTTATCTTTTTCGAAACAGCCTCAACATATATGCCAGTATGTGTGTTGTAGATTCAACAAAAATCTTAGTAAGTATCATTGTCGAATGGGCTTAAAGGGAGAAAGTTGACCTTATTTGGTCCCACAATGGTGTAGATAATAATATCTAATTTTTTTATATTTTTTATTTGAGGTGAGGTGACCTGGCGGTCTAGGGGTAAGGTGTCGGACTTCTGTGCTGGGGTCCGGGGTTCAATCCTCGGTTCCGGCACAGATTTATCTGATTACCAAACCCCTCCTTCACCTCTGACAAGACATCTTGTGAATGTCAGGAATGCCAGGCCTCCACCGTGGTTCGGATTTCACGTTAAACTTGTAGGCCCTCCATTTCATCTCACAATCACCCTACCATTACACATTAGCGTAAGTGCGTATAACACGAACGGGTAGTAAGACGCGGTTCTACTAATAATAATAATAATAATATTGGAGGTGTTTTACGTGCACATTCTGAACCCATTTATTATATCGGCACACGATAATTTCTATGATCGAGAGTGAAAGGGACTATCAATTTTGAGGAAAAGGTATTTTCACATACCTTTCATGATTCTTTTACATGCCACAATCGACACGGGACCGACGGATTTAATTCCCCCCTGAAGGAATCTGTGCTACGGATTTTTATCGCTCAAGAATAATAATAATAATATTTAGCACCACATCTTACTACCCGTTCGGGTTATACGCTTTAAGTACTAACTACGCTAATGGATTAGTAATTGGGAAGGTTGAATTAAAGAAAGTGAACACGCATTTGCGCGGAGGGAGAGTGTAAAACCATTTAGGAAAAACCACCCCCCAGTTCACCCGACCGAGATTCGAACCTCGATCTCCCCGTCCTCAGCAGTCGATCTAAACACGACAAGCGCGTTAGCCAACTACGCCACCGAGGCGGGTTTTATCGCCCAAGAAGAATTCATCGACCCCTGAGGGGTTTGTAACCCCGAAAATCGGCTCATGAGGCAAGCACTTTAACCAAAGACTACAGAGGTCAACTATAAGATAGAGCCTTAGCGAACTCAGTCAAGGTTAAGCCTGAAACAATTCGGCAGGGAAAATTAAGGGTACGTTTTAAATCATTGTGATATAACCTACACTATTCTAAAAGTTAATGTCCTTTGGACACTATCGCTAGCAGTGTTCGTCGTGTGATAAAGTAATTGGAAAGGCAGCAGTTTGAGCATATGTTACGTGTCGATGCCGAGGGCACCCAACACTAGTGACGCCATTCATCTGATGTATTGATGCGAGGGGTGCTGTAGTTACAATGCACCAAGGGTTGCACGGGCCTGGGGACACAATACCACCAGGAGATCAAACGATGGAGGCCCGGCATCCGTATGATAGGAGAGAAGAGGTATTGTACTGAATAAATAATGGGGAGCGGATAATCAGGTATTATGATGATTTCACAAATACCTAGGGATATCGTTGGCTAATAGCTATATCGGGTTGTTATTTCGAGAAATAACACTTCACTTACACAAATAAATGAGAACCAAATCATGTTGCACACTTGAGATTGTATTCACAGGTTTTAATACATTTTATATTTTGTGTACACATTTTATTACTTAATCAGAAAAATAACCATTTCGGTGATCGAATGGTTTAAGACATCACTCTAGAAATAGACTGGACTGTTGATGATGGAAATATTGGGGCTCACATCCCGATCGGGTGTACTTGAAAAGGGTTTAAGTTTAAGTGTAAGATTAAAACATGTTCCTCACATTTGATTTTTGAATTCTTGTCTTAATTTTTTGTTAATTGGTTAGATAGTTAAAATTTGGGCGGGGTAAAGCGCACTTGAAATTGTATTTACAGGTTTTAATAAATTATATAATTTATATACATATTTTATTATTTAATGAGAAAATTACCCATTTCCGTGATCGAATGGTTTAAGGTGTCACTCTAGAAATAGACTGGACTGTCGATGATGGAAATATCGGGGCTCAAATCCCGGTTGGGTGTACTGAGGAGGGCTTAAGTTTAAGTGTGAGATTAAAAAAGGTTCCTCGCATTTAATTTTTGAATTTTTGTCCTAATTATTATTATTATTATTTTCAAACTGGTTTGATAATTAACATTTTTGTGTGGTAAAAGCATGCATTTTATGACTTATTTCTTTGCATCGCGTCTTGGTGCCCGTTCGGAGCTTTCCACGAATTTACTCCTATGGGGTAGGTATGAAGAAGGTAGAATTTGGAGAAAAAGCTACCCATGTCTAGATGAAGAAATTGTGGGAAACCATTTTGACAAAAATCACTCTTAGAACACCCAGCCATGATTCCAAACCCCGTATCCCAGTCACCAGTGATCCAGTTTATTTGGCCAATGATCCGGGTAAAAGTTAGGCACGTTATTTACCCAAGAACATACATTTTGCTCTTACAAAACTCAACAAAAAATGATTACTTTAAAACGTAACGTATCTTCATATTTGTAACGGGAACACGTCTTTATATTATTCAAGTGTATTAAGTAATCCTAATGTAGCATGTCCGATTTAAAATCTCTGAAGAAGAATAATGGTTTCATGGGTAACAACTATAACCAATCTATTGAAAAGACAAAATCAGTGTTACTAGTGACACTGTCAACGTCGGATGTAAACCTAATAGGCAAACAATACATAGTAAAGCACCAATCAGATATTATCATAAAAAAAAGAGAAACACTTAAAAAAACTTTCCCAACCCTTGAATATTTTTTATCCACACATCCACCATTAGAAATCAATTCACCATGAACAACCAGGGTTGAGGAGGGATGATGTTACCCCTTTTCAAAGGGGTTAAATAGTGGGTGGAGATTCAGCACCCATGGTGCACCCCTTCCCCCTTTATTCCAACCATACCCCGTTTGTACCTCATACCCCTTTAAGCTTCAGACCCTGTTTGTGCTAATAAATCATGGGTTACCACACTGTGTTGCCTGTAAATCATGCAGGGGGGTGAGTTTCACGGGGGTGTAGCAAGAACCGGTTGGTGGAGTGTCGGGGGAGGGGGGGGGGGCTCCAGTGAAATGAAACGAATCCATCTCTGTCAGGGCCGGTTTTGCTGTTCACCCCTTTCATCTCCTAGCCCCAACACTACAGCCTATAACCAAGTTTTTACACAATCCAATAGCTCTGGGAGGAAAATAGGGGTCGGTAGGATAAAGGTAATGTGCTAGTTGTTACTTTCACATTTCTTCAAAAGAAATATATTGAAACTTTTAGGGGGTGTTTGAAAAACATCTCATTTGGCTTTGGTCAGATTTTTTTTACTAAAAAAATGTATTTAAATTTATATAGGTTGCATGAAAAATGTTTTCTTTGGCGTTAATCGGATTATTTACTATAAAAAATACATGAAAATTTGATTATATGGACATAGATTGCAGAATTCAATATATTCAATCATAAAACAATAATGACAAACACAGAATTATGAATATATCGATGTAAGGATCAGATAAAGGCATGACAAAGTTTCAGATGTATAATTATAGCTACTCTAAATTGATACATTTTGTGAAGAGCCTTTTATTATCGCCTTAAATAACTTTTTATTAAATATTAAACACTATTGTGAAATAACCAGCATTTACATTAGCTCTCTATAGTTATTCGACAGCTGTCAAAATTGACACTATTTATGTTTAGAAGATTTTAATTGATGTCAAAAAAAATTTTTTTATCAAACTGTGGTAATACTGTAATTCTTTTTAGACATTTACATCTTAAACATTCTTGCTATTTATTTTAAAATCTAATTTATATACGCCTAAGCTTATATTCTGAACATTGTAAAAATGTATCTAGATTATTTATAAATGTTTATATAGGTACCTTTGTACATATTCCCTTTGTAGCCAAATCTATTTATTCTAAAACAAATATTTACCATAAAATAATAGGCCTACTGGAATTTAAATTAACTTAACATTTACAATTGTGTGAGATTGATGAATAAATTATGCATGTATTCCCCCTTGTGTAAAAACTAAATGAACTATGAACAGGCCTAATTTTCTAATGAGATGTGGTTATAGTCACGAATATGTGAAACGAAGTGAACCAGTGAAAAAAAAGGGGGTTCTCGACCTTATTTTAGTGATTTGTGGACTCCTTAACAAATAAACGATTGGCTTGCAAAGTAATTGACATCGTTAAAAAGTGTTCGAGTTCAATAACACTAAATACATAATTGTCGCATAGCAACTTTTAACATTAAGTTTGAAAAGTAAATTCAAAAGTTAATAAGGGTCAAATTTAAACCAAAAACTTTATTAAAGATAGTAATTTGTCAGCTGATTTCTGCAATATGATTATAATGGGGATTGAAGACATTTTACCTTCACTGGTGGTCACGTGGTATAAGGTGTTAAGCATGCAATATATATAGGACTATCAGTGATGGGGAGGTTTAAGGCCGTGTTTGATGTCAAACACTCTCCAAGTATATGAAATAACAAGCAAGTCAGATGAGGAGGATTCACCAAAGTCCTAATCTAAACTACGGCCCTTAGTTGAGAAACTTAACATGGTGTATCAGGGTGTTTAAGCGGGTGGGGTGGGGGTTTCTAACATACTATTTATGAATGTGGTTCTAACATACTATTTCTACCATAATATGTGTGCACCGTCTCCAAATAGCTTTCCTCATTTGCTTAAGATTAAGGTAGGAGTTTAGGGCACGCAAGAAAAGAACAGTATTTTTGTAGTTTTTACAATAAAACATTTTTGTGGCCAGAATAAATAAAATATTCATCCAGTAGAAGCATAGAGTTTAATTTCTTCATATAATGATATCAACAGTTGAAAATATTTCTTGAGCATAGGCGAATTAGATGACCAACTTTTTTTAAATGGAGAGAAAAGTATTTATTAAATTAGCCTACAGGATGCCCTTGAAAGATACTCAAGAACTGTTGACGTGACCGTATGAAAAAAAAAATTAAAATTTACGTTCCTACCAGAGCAATATTTGATTTATTTTGACCAAAAATTGATTTTATTTAAAAACTACACAATTACTGCCCTTAACTCGTATTCCTCACACTCTCACCTTAAGCTGTTAATAACTTTTGTTCAGAAAGTGTCCAAGACGAAGCCGGTACTCATAATTTTCAAGCCAATCCAAAGTCAGAACAAGTACACAGGGAGGAACCGAAAAATATTCGAGGGTGATGGTAGATAAAAAAAATATAAGAAAGGGAAAAAAAAAGAAGGAAAAGAGTGAAGTTTGTTAATAATTTATGTGGGCGCTTGGCAGGCGTGGTTGTGACACTGGAGAGATAGGGATGGAGTATGGGCTGAAGAATGAACAAGGGGATGATCGAGGACGAAACTCGAGTTGTTAAGGGAGGGAGGAGTAGAGGGTGGTTATCGGGTATGGGTGGGAAGAGATCGTCTTCAAGACATCGCTAGGAGAAGGACCCTTCCACTTCACCCCATAGTGTCCACGCACAAAGAAATAATAAAGTGTCCTTCTACAAAATATTGACTTTTTTTTTTGCCTTGTCCCCTTGTTTAACGGCCATTGTCTTTTCAGCGGAGGACGCCTTGAGTCTTCCATCACCAGTTATGGGGATAGTGTTATAGACTACTGTATCATGATTATTTTTTCCTACATCGTATGTTTACCCACATTACAAAACTATAGTTCAATCGACTGCCCAAATTTATATTTGATGTACCTCTAAAATGAATGAATGNATATATATATATATATATATATAAGCTATATTTAGTAAATACATACAGGGACCAACAATATATGTATACTTTGATTTTGGCTGAAAGAAGCCTAGAGAATTTTTTTTAAATATTTGCAGCCAACATTGATAACATTTTACTATATAATTCGTGTTGTTGTATAGCTATTTATAGACTAATATCTATTAAAAAGTGACAGCTACAGATAATATGAGTATGTATGAATATATTAAAATTGTTTTAGTAATTAGGTAACTCCTATTGTTCTTCGTATTGAAATATTATTATAAACTATTAATATTACAAGTTTGCCGGAGCTATATGGCTTGTAGAACTACTATAATAATAATAAAATCCTGAAATGTTTACAAAAAATAATTACTAAATTGAAATGATCAAGATGCAGTTATGTAGAAATCAAATTTACTTTGGATGGCTCTGGATAAAAATGGATGGGACAGCTGTTATTTTCAAGTTAAGATTATTATTATTATTATTATTATTAGCACCACGTCTTACTACCCGTTCGGGTTATACGCACTTACGCTAATGTGTAATGGTAGAGTGATTGTAAGATGAAATGGAGGACCTACAGTTTAACGTGGAATCCGAACCACGGTGGAGGCCTGGCATTCCCCACATTCACAAGATGTATTGTCAGAGGTGAAGGAAGGGTTTGGTAATCAGATAAATATATGCCGGGACCGGGGATTGAACCCCGGCCGCCAGCATAGAAGTCTGACACCTTACCCCTAGACCGCCAGGTCACCTTCAAGTTAAGAATATTATCTTCTAGTCAGATATTTAGTGCAGAAGACAGATGATTTCCTACATTTTAGTTATGTTCCTGGGGTGAATAGTAATTTCCGAATACAGACAGTACCACTTGATTAGATGGTTAAATATCTGTAGAGAATACTATTGGCAAAAAAATCCATTCTTCCCATAATTAACGATAAAAACGACCCTAAGGTTATAGAGGAGTGATTTGGCAACGTTGTGCCTAATATTTCATAGTTACCGACCATTAGACGAAGACACGAATGAGAGTTCAGTATTATGTAAGTAGCAAAAACTGCACACGCGTATATATTTAGCACCGCGTCTTACAACCCCTTTGGGCTATAGTCTTGAGTACTAATTACGCTAATGGATTAGGGATTGCGAAGTTTGAATTTAGAGGAAGTGAACCCGCATTTGTGTAGAGGGAAAGTGGAGAACCATTTAGGAAATACCACCCCAGTTAATCCGAGCGAGATTCGAATTTCAATCTCCCTGTTCTTGGCAGTCGAGCTAATCACGAAACTAGTGCGTTAGATAACTACGCCACCAAGGCGAGTTTACACACACGTTGATTACTGGTATATGGCAATGACCTTGGGAGCATCTGACAACGGAGCCAGACTTGGAGTGCAGCTGTATGCTGATTGGTTCTCCGGAGAATGTCAATGTTTGGTGCCGGCATTGTTGGGGATACGATTGTGGGCCCCTATTTGCTACCAGATAATTTCAATTCACACATATACCGTTTGTTCATTGACATGGTTTTACCTGGGCTGCTGGAGAACGTCACATTTCTTGTGTGACAGAGGATGTGTTATCAGTGTGACGGCGTTTAGAGCCATGCTTATTCATGCGAGGATCAATCTTTAAAGACCAACTATGAACTAACATGTATGTTTGATGTGTCAGGCAAAATGTTGCCACATCGCATCTCTATAACTTTAATGTAGTTTTCTTCAAAATGTATGGAAAGAACGGATTTTTTGCAAAGAGTATTCTGAACTTATAACTACCAACCTAGTCTTGTGGTACTGTTCATATCCACAAATTACTATTCACTCTGTATATTGAATAAGATGGAAAGCTGAGTACATTTCTGTCAGGTATAAAGGTCAGAAACGGACGATTGGCTTCTTTTCAGTCAGGAATATAGTGCAGAAATGGAAAGTTGGCAAACCTTAAGTCAGGTATAGACTATATATTGAATAAGACAGATGATTGGCTACCTGTTAGTCAGGTATGGTATTTAATGCAGAGATGAACAATTGGCAAGCCTTAAGTCAGATATAAGTTATATATTGAAGAAGACAGACGGTTGGCTGGCTACCTTTTAATCAGGTGTATAGTGCAGAAGACAGATTATTGCCTACCTTCAAGTCGGGTATATAGTACAGAGACGAACAATTGACTAATTTTAGTCAGGTATAAGGGGCAGATATAAACGGACTAATGGCCAACATTCAGTCAGGTATATAGTGCAGAGAGGAACAATTGGCAACCTTTGATTCAAGTAACTAAGGCAGAGACGGGTAATTGGCTACCTTTTAGTTAGTTATTTAGTGCAGAAGAAAGATGATTGACTGGCTACCTTTAAATAAGATATATAGGGTAGGGAAAAACAATTGGCAACCTTTAAGTCAGGTATAAATTGCAGAAGACACGATTGGCTAAATTTCAGTCAGGTATATAGAGCAAAAGTACAATTTACCCCCCCCCCCACCCTAGTTTCTAAAACTGTTTGATTTAAAAAAATATAGATCAAAATATTTAACAAAATTAATACAAAATTGGAAAAACTATAATTTAAAAAAAATTGTCATAAATATGTTACATTTGTAGTATTCACTTAAATTAATTATTAAGTTATATTAATAAACGCGTACTGCAAATTGGGGATAGCTATCGCTTTAGGTACAAATTATAAATTTAATGAGCCTGCTGAGTGAAATAAGGATTATGGGTGTGATCACAGGCCAATTCAAATAAATTATCCTTAGTAAAATTAGTAATTTAGTATATGTCGTTTAATTAAGCTATCGTTTTAGTCGTATGTCAATTTAATCAGTTGAAAAATACCTACCATGGAGACTTAATACCTCCCCTTACTTTAGAATCCCATGAAGACAAAAACATTAACCCATCCGAGATTTGAATCTGAGTCTTTTAACAGTTGGTGGTGGTGTTTAAAACACAGCGGTGACCATAAATGATAATTTAAATTGATTACATTTATACCTAGTATGAAATAAGATGTATAAATGTCAGTTTCTTTGCCAGCGACTGTACTTTATCTCGCACCAAGGCTCAAGTAATCCCCTCTTCTTCCTCTCCCGTGACTTCTTGACAGAAGATGAATTGCCGCGAGGTGAAATGGAACTTTGTATAGTTTGCTACTACTGTGGCATAACACCGGGCCAGCCAACCCAATCTTCCATTGCCGGAACGCTTTTATAATATACACATCCCTGTGTGGATAGAAAACGTAACATTCGCATTTGAAAAAACGTTCAACAAACTTAAAAAAAAAATTAGTGAAGATTTAGTTCCAGCATGTAAACATGTACAATCCGATTTAAATAAGATGCAACTTTTTGGTATTGCAACAAGTAATAAAACCATTTTCATATATTCATAGGTAGTCATATGATCTGCACCGATTAATTTTCATAAATTATATATATATATACCCAAAGAAAATACTACGATAAAATAACACGCTATTAATGATGCCAATAAAAAGAAAATGTATTTTCTAAAAACTCTTTATGCTAAAATCCAAATATACTAAATGGATAATAGAACGAACACGTATATGGCTACAAATAATAAATATCTTCAGAATAACTACAGTGAATCAAAACCAGGTGCCATAAACTTGTGAAGGAGAACTAGTAAAATAAAGCTTGGTTCCACTAGCAATTACTGAATTTTTCAAGCTTTGGTACGTATGCTTGTAATTAAAGTGAACCGGAAAGGAGTGCAAATCAAAGACAGTATTTTTTATATATTTTTTGTAGCAAAGCATATTTTTGGTAAAACAATAATAATTGATATATTAGATAGGTTTAGTTTAATTTTGTACACACAGTAATCTGAACTGTTCTTGAAGACTTGCTGTAGACATAATGCCATTTGAACATGTTTCTTATAAAAAAAAAGACTTAGGCCTTGTTCAAGTTGCTCGATGCCCAGAAGTATATAAGCTAGTATAGTTCTGGGACCGAACGGGAAAGAAGGATCATAGTGGGAATTAATCGATTTGATTAAAGTAAGCATTTTCTTGCATGTGCATGTGTTTCCTTACTCCATCCAGTCCATACCTTTCATCCCTATACTCTATCAATACTTTGCTCTTATTTCATCAAGAGTTCTTTAGGAGCAAAGGAGGGCTTTTCGAGAAAAGGATAGCTTTGTGAGTAAAGGAGTACTTTGATATAATAGCAATGTTTTGGATATAGACTGTATCCCTATGTCTACCCATACTGTATTTTATATGTATACTGTATGTTATACTGTTCATCACAAGCAACTAAAAAAAAAGATGGGGCTTGACTCTGACGGCAGAACGATCTCTTCATTGTCCTTGTAAAGGAAATACCCTATACTTTCTACGAGTGAGATAACTTGGGATAAGCGCTGGTATTGGGGTCGATACAAGGATTTGAAGTAAAGGACTTCGTCGTTAACGCCAGACAAATAAACGAAGAACTATTACTTCTAATCGTCAAAAGAAAAATAAGGCTGGATTCTTACCTATACTCCCTCTGATCGCGGCACTAGGAGCTGTTTCTGGAGGTGTGACAAGAATCACAAAATCTGTTAATAGTGGCAAGGCTTATAAAAACAAACTAATCGAGGATCAGAGACATAATCATATGCTCGAGTACATCAATTTAGGTAAAGGGATGTATCTAAATTCATACACGAAAAACTGACTACCTAAACGTGCTCTTACCAAAACAGATTTATTCAAGTGTGCTCAAGAGTTAAAGATTCCTTTATTTAAAGGTGTATTTGCAAGAGATTCTTTACCTTTCAGCTACCTTCTGGTGGAGCATGGATGAATGAAAGTGGTGCTGTCAATTTCGATAGAGATAACGGGAAGGGTACCCATTGTACATCGTATAAAAGAACGGGGGTCAAGCGGAATACTTTGATAGTTTTGGAGATCTAATAATGCCGATAAAATATCAATAGAATAACCATCGTACATAATTATACACAGTATCAAGAGTATGGTACCGTTTTCCATGGTAATATTTTCCTAGCTTTCCTTAAATACCCATGCTAACAATAGAACCAGATAAACATGTTTATGGTGCTTACGTTGGCGGGTCACAGTTCAAATAGGACGGATAATTATTTTCCTCATCTTCTACTTGGTGATACGAATCATCAAGGGGAATGGTTTCTCGGATTGATCAAATCCATCAGCGTTTATTTTCATCCCAAATATAGATGAGAGTAATAATACATTATATTACGACAAGAAGGAGTGTATATATTGTACTTCCAGCCACATACGACTTGGAAGCTTTGGATCGATATTTAAAAAAGGTGGTTTGGAGTGTTGTGAAACACTCCAACATCGGTGATTCGGCCACCTTCAAGAGCTACATCACCTGTTAGCGAGAATTCGACTTTTCTCGAACTGGTATGTTTGCATCTCTGCTAGGTTTCGAGTACTTCCTTCTTCCCGGAGGAAAAACGCACATGTTGACTGATAGTGTGATTATTCTGCATGTTAACGTGATCTGTGTTGATTGCAGTCTTACTTCTATAGTGTGATTATTCTGGATGTTAACGTGATCTGTGTTGATTGCAGTCTTACTTGTGGGACTTACGTAAACGGAGAACCGAGCTACACCCTACACGAGTTCGTCATGACCATCCCTCCAAACTATAAGTTAGTGAAAGTGGCAAAAAAATATGATTTACCTTTAGGAATTGATACGAGTCATGGAGTATATTTCGATATGACTAGTCGACGAACGAGTAAAAACAATCAACTTTAGGAACAAGACTAAAAGTTATAAATATTGTTAGATTTACATCAGAAACTATGGGGCTCGTACTAGATAATATGGAACGATGTCTTCGTCCTCGAAACATTAATAGAAGATCTCTAAAATCTTTAACACCTTACAATAAAATATATTTACGACGTTTAGGATAATCTTTGCGGAAATAATGCATGGAGATATATTGCACATAGAAGGACTGGCCACAATATAAACGGCTTTGGACAGTTTCCAGTATCATTTCTAGGCTCAGCAAGATAGCATCATAAATGGATGGGAAACGAGTCTATGACCTATTTGACATTTAATGGGATGGATAGGTTTTGTTTTGTAACGTTCTCAAATTTTATTCTTCTTTTTAATTATACTACATTTCCTGTTCTAGTGTATATAATATGATTTAAAATCAGCGTAGATTTTTAGATATATTGACAGATAAATAATATCAGATTTTTTTTTTCGATTAAATTGGAAAATACAAATTGATTACTTGTTCTTTTATTCTAACCATACATTGTATCAGAAGTCTTATCATTCAGATACTAACTTAGTTCAAAAATACATTTATTTGTAACAGATGGGTATTTGTTTTTACTAAGTACACCAATAACCTCAACATTTTTTGCAGTAACACGCTGGTATTTATCTGTAAAAGTCGGGTTTTTATACACTTCTATTCTAAAATGTATTTAATGTGGAGGTTTAATTAATAGCATTTTGTTAGCTGGATCATAATTCATAAATAGATGAGCAATCTGGTGAGGACAGTAAGGTTTTTTATTTATTATTCTAAAACGTATTTACTGTGTGTATTTATTCAATTGTATTTTGTTAGTTACATCATATTAGAAAATTATATTTCTAGCGAAAACCAACAATAACAATATATTTTTAGGGAGACTCGTGTTCAATCCGGATGATTGTATATTTGCTAGAATGCAGTTTATTCCCCTATCATATCTTTCCGATCTACGAGTACAACAGATATATTTGAAACAAGCTACACAGAACCAAAAGAGGAAACTTAGGCCTTTTTGCTAGGGAGGTTTGTAGGCGGCCGCACTAAAGATTAATTATATATTTTAATTATCATATACTCTTTTGATTAGGGGGCAGACTTGGTCTCCTGAAAAGATGTATAGGGGTTTTCCAAGGACAAGATTTACTTTTATCATACTCCACCTACCCCATCACAAATTGGCTTTCCCAGATTCAAGAAAAAAGTTGTCTCAAACAAATCCTTTCTCCATACACAACGCCCTCGTAAGCGAAGTGTGTGCTGCGAGCAACAAGCGCCTAAGTGGTCTTGGAACTTAGTAAATAAATCCTGACCCCTCCATCCTAGCCACACGATGTACCAAAATTATATAAACACACCACCATGGAAAAACACATGGCTCTAATATTACAACGTTTTGAAACACCAAGTGTCCTGGAAATATATTAGTTTATATCGAGAGAGAGAAAGTCCGCGCATGCGTAAATAGGTCTACCCTTCTCGGAGGAGTGGTGAGGTAGTGAAATGGGGTAGGGGGTGACTCGAGACAAGAAACATACATGCGCATGCAAGAAATAGTATAATCAAATCAATACATTCACACTTAGGCCCATCTTTCACACCAGGTCCTGGAATTATATTATTTTATATACTCCAGTGGCAAATATATTATAATGACTTTTGAATGCACACAATTAAATTAAACGTATTTATTATAGCATTATTTAATCCATTTCAATTTTAAGAAATTATTACTACAAAAACTAAAAATAAATGTGTCTCAACTCACCCTTCCTTTTCATGCCACCTTAAATAACAAATATATTTCTACCAACTATAAAATGTCAGGCCAAATATCAAATCTTGACCAGGCGAACTAATTAATGAAAACAGCATTACTAAATATGATACATTTCATATCGAACATAATTTTGTAAAAACAAATAGATCAACCGGTCCATTTATGAAAGATAATAAGATGGATGCCGCCGTTGTCCTTTATGGGTCATTCCAACTGGAGTGAGCTAGTTTCCATAAACATTAAATAGCTGCGAATAATTATTACTCCAACCCACCTAAAAAAAAACAGGCGTTTATTTTCTTTAGAAATGAGCAAAAACAAAAACCCCACACTTCCCCAAATTAATACAGTTGAAAATTTCCCAACTGAATTGCCGTTTGAATTTCGGCGGAGAATTTGAATTTGCATGAAATTTGATTAAAAGGGGATGGCCTGGAGAGAATAGGATCATGAAATTAATTAAAAGTAGAATGTTAGGAAGATAAAGCGAGAGTAAGACTCTGTAAAGGATGTGGAAAAAGGCGGCGAACAATCCACAGAAATTGGAAGCGGTGAACTGAAAAGTATACTTCCCTCCACCCACGAATCTGCAGAACTCAGAATGTCGAGCTGGATGAGAGGCTAGTATTTTTCTTCCTCTACCAAATACGTTTTTGTGTCCGGTACGAATATAATAGGAACATTAATCAAAGAGGTCCAGTGTCCTTATTTTATTTCTTGGAGCTTCTGTGGAAGATTCTGTATTAGTAGCACAAGGACCTATAGGATTGTTATTCACTATTATTGATATATTTTAAGCTCTTATAGAGAGGTATATTAATTTAAATATAGTTTCACCATCTAGATCAAAAAAATGTTGGCCTTCATAAAATTCTTCTATACTCAGTACGGGGTGCACATTTCACCCTGATTGAAGTTAGATTTAATTTTTAATATTTCATAATACTCTCAAACAACTGATGAAACCCATATTTTTAATGTATAAATTAAGTAGAATTGTGCTGACTAAGTAAGTTATACACTTATACATCTGAACAAACTTTTAAACACAATTTGGTAGCTGCATGGTATAAGGCAGTATGGTAATTGGTGGCCCGAGATCACTGAAAATGTTTCCCTCATAGTATCCCGTAGGAAAATAAAAGGGAAGGCTTCGGTGGCCGATGTGAAATAGCTAATGAGTCAAATAAAAAGAGTTATTTTAAAAGGTTATGATTACATTTTTTATGCATTTATTTGATTAGTAAAAATATATATAAATATATAGATTTATATATATATATTCTATTTAAATAATCTGTATAAATATAGGGTACATCTCTAAAACGCTAAGTTACTTTATGAAAGTTTGTCTGCGTGCATATTTCATAATACATTTTTGGTAAATTAATAGATTTATTAATTGGGAGTAAAATTTGGAAGAATATACAACATTAAAATACAATTAATAAATAAATATTGAAAATAATTGTTATTGAATGTTGTTTGTAGGCTTATATTAATATGATGGGATTAGAGAATATACTTTCAGCCCTTGGTGCATTTGATGATCAGATTTAGACCTTGAGATGAAAAACGTTACATATCGCTCTTGCAATATAATGGACTGCCTATAGAAGGGATATCAACGTTTTATTCCCCACTGGATTTACTGAGGGTGTTTATTTCTTACATGGTTTTCCTCTCTTCCTCCATGAAAACGGGAGTACATTATTATTATTAGCACCGCATCTTACTACCCGTTCGGGTTATACGCACTTATGCTAATGTGTAATGATAGGGTGATTGTGAGATGAAATGGAGGATCTACAGCTTAACGTGGAATCCGAACCACGGCGGAGGCCTGGCATTCTTCACATTCACAAGTTTTGAGTAATAAACGTCTAGTCAGAGGTGAAGGAAGGGTTTGTCAATCAGATAAATCCATGCCGGGACCGAGGATTGAACCCCGTACCCCCAGCACCGAAGTTCGACACCATACCCCTAGACCACCAGATCACTGACAATGGGAGTACACTTCCTCTAAATTCAACCTTACTCATGCATAACAAATAAGTGTAGTTAGTACATATACGTGAAACCCAAAGGTAATGAGATACGGTGTTTAAGGAAACTAACTTTCGAAAATCTTTAGGAAACACATACCTTGTAATTTATAAGATATTAAGCGAATTTACCATGAATTGTATCATCAAATCAAGTGATTGTTTTTTCCATCGAGTTTTACTGGCTTTTATTTAAAGTGATACGCATTTTAACCACGCTAGTTTGATAGATATGAGAAAGATAGAATTTAGAGGGAATTACCCGTATTTGCGTGGTTACTATTTAGAAAAACACACTCTCAGTAGGCCTACAATTGACCGGAATTACAACCTAGATTTTTCTGTCAATGGCAAAACTGTTGAGAGATTTAATGTATGTACCGTATATGACAAAATGATAAGTAATTTGTCTACAGGATTATTTTTGAGGATAGAACCAAATTCGACTAAGTGAAAATCTGGACACGGAAGCTTTGGCTCCTTACGCAAATATTCAACAATGGGTCATCTTGGTTTTTCTCTTATCCTGGACAACTATATTAGACCGCGTGCCCACCGGGATACACTGAGATCATTCTTTTCCAATCTACAGATTTAAGTTGGTCCTAGATAATAGTCTAGCCACAAGTGTTTGACTTACTGATTTAAGTTGAATAATAACATGCATCATTCCCAAATCAAAATATTCTTGTGATAGTATATTGTTGCAATCCATACATATTACATAGCATGCGTTTTGATTTGACAATAAAGAGCAGTAAATATTAGAACTCTTGTCTTCTTTTACAAATAATTATTCATCTCATGTATGTTCTAGCACCACGTCTCACTACCCGTTCGGTTTATAAGCCTATATACTAATTACGCTAATGATTTTAGGGATGAGTAAGTTTATATTAAAATGCATTTGCGTGGATGAAGAGTGGAAAACGATTTTGGTAAAACCACCCTCAGTACACGCAACCGAGATTTAAACTTTGATTTCCCCATCGTCGGCAGTCCAGTCTAAAGTGAGAGTAGCGCGTTAGACCACTCGACTACCGAAGCGGGTCATTTAATTATGATAAGGAGGAGCAGCATATATTGTTGTCTGATAATACTGTATACCTTATATTTCAAAATACTGTCAGACTATTGAGCCTTGCTGCGAGGATTAAAATATACAAACCACTATTTGTGAAAAATTAGGTTTATTTGTTTTGATGTCAAAGAGCACTGACCCACATAGGCCTGCTGTCAATTATGAAGGTAGAAATAGTTAAACTCTAGAGTTGTGTCTATACTTTATTATGTGAATTAAAAAATATATCAAAGGATTTTGAAAGGACATACTCTATTATTTTATGTTTTATAGCCCCATAAATATGATATTAAATTATTATTAAATAAAATTTACTTAATGTGGCAATTTTCTCTCGATGGTTAGTTCAACCAAATATCTCTATACTAATTTGAATGCCTTAATCAAATTGACTGACACTTTAACTAACTATATATCATATATAAATGTATATATATATATAATATATATAAATGTATATATATCATATATATATGTATATAGTTGTAGGGGTAGCATAGTTTGACCCTTTGCACAATATACAATTCTACAATTGATGACCCGCCTCGGTGGCGTAGTAGGCTAACGCGCTAGTCGTGTCGAGCTTGTCTGCTGAGGACGGGGAGATCGAGGTTCGAATCTCTGTCGGGTGAACTGGAGGTTTTTTTACTAAATGGTTTTCCACTCTCCCTCCACGCAAATGCGGGTTCACTTCCTCTAATTTCAACCTTCCCAATTCCTAATCCATTAGCGTAATTAGTACTTAAAGCGTATAACCCGAACGAGTAGTAAGACGCGGTGCTAAAATTAAATTAAATTAAATTACAATTGATAATATTTATTTCTCCTTTTATAGTGATAGCCCTGACTATCGGTTCTAGAATTAAGTTAGATTTGACATCCTAATTTGTGTACATACATACTCAGTTGGTTTATAAATTTTACATTAAATACCCCTGATAAAAAAATAGTTTTCCACTACTTACCTCCCTTGTTGTAATGTAATCACCTAGGGTAGTGGTCACCAAATGGCGGTCCACGGTCCACATCTGGACCGCAGATACATTTTTAAGGACCTGGGTGAGATAGCGATAAACAGAAGAAATAATGCTATTTTGGTGGTGGGCGGGTAGTAGACATGGAAGGGCAGCAAAAATAAATAAGTGAAATAAAAAAAAGGAAATAAAATCACGTTTATGAATTAGAATAGTCTTATAATTATTGAACTTGAGTCAGTAATAAAGATTTTCTGGACCTCAGAAGTATGTCGAGTTTTTAAAACGGACCCTCCTCAAAAATAATTAGAGACCCATAGGCTAAAAGGTAAGACCACTTACTAGCTTTCAGGATAAATCATTATTATTATTATTAGTAGTAGTAGTATTAGTAGTAGTAGTAGTAGTAGTAGTAGTAGTAGCACCGCGTTTTACTCCCCGTTCGGGTTATACGCACTTACGCTAATGTGTAATGGTAGGGTGATTGTGAGATGAAATGGAAGACCTACAGTTTAATGTGGAATCCGAACCACGGTGGAGGCCTGGCACTCCTCACATTCACAAGATGTCTTGTCAGAGGTGAAGGAAGGGTTTGGTAATCAGATAAATCTGTGCCGGGACCGAGGATTGAACCCCGGACCTCCAGCACAGAAGTCTTACAACTTACCTCTAGGTCACCCTTAAGGATAAATATAGTATTTATAGTTGTGTTTCTTCATGTAACAATAAAAGATAAACTTATATTTAATGATCACACATTTGTATGCTTACATCTCTGAATAGATCTAAAAAGTATAATATTGCACACTCCTACAACAACGCTTCATTGTAGTTCAAAAAGATCATGCTTTATTCTCATTAGATCCACTTTTGACGATATGCATTATTAAAATATGTTCATCCGTGGGAATTATTTTCTAATCCACATAAAGGTTTATATTTACTGAAAGAGTGGACTAATATAAATAATGGCAGGTTTACCTCATTTTACATCTAGTGTGTATGACATATGAAACAAAAGAAGAATATAAGAAAGAGAGCAATACAGAAGAACACGGAGAAGAAACAAGATACATGTAGGTGGTATGGAACCATAATGAACGACAGATAAAATGAATGGTATAAGAAATCCCAAAATGAAGTCAAAGAATAGAAGATGGTGGACAAGAGGTTGAGAAGGAGGAGGAGGAGGGGAGAGCATGCAGGGTGATGTGGGTGGTAGACGATTTATGATATCTAGGAATCGCAATATAGAACCTGGCCAACACAAGAGGAAAATGAAAGAAATTGAGAAAGACTCGTAAAAATGGGAGGGAAATAAAACTTAAGGGTGGATATCACAAGAGGAAGAAATGAAATGAAAGAGAAGGGAAGAGAGTAGGTGATAGAAGACAAGGGTGCGTCATCGAGACAGTGTAACAAAAAAAATTGGGAATAGTTATGATCAAAAAGTGGAGGAGCGTCCGGTTGGGTGCTACCACAGTCCCATTCGCTATCAAAATAACGCGTGTAGCGTGAGACAGCGCTGAGGAGTGCCAATGGGTCCTGCAGTTACGATGAGAGCTGAGACGATAGTCTAATGTACTGTAAATTTGTGTATATATATTCCTGCATATCACTAGTCGTTTGGTCTATATGCATATAAGTTTAAGTACTAAACTATTATTAATTTTAACTGAAAAAATGTGTTCCCATATTTTCTAAAAGGATCTTCCTGTTAAAACTGGACTGTACTTTATTGCTTAGAGGTAGAGTATTAATAATATCAGTGGCGTGGCGTGGCGTGTTGTTAAAATCTGCAGAAGTTGTTAAAATGGTACCCGCGATATTGTTTCTCCTTCTTGGTCAACATTTGAACACTCATACATCGTCTCCCTTGGTTACTCTCTTGAAAAAATTGTTAAGTTAATACGTGACCTATAAGTGTTCTAATGAGATATGAGAGCAATTTAGATCTACTTTCTATGACACACAACTGGACCATATGAACGTTGTTTGAATAATATTAATTTTACAGTATCATATGTTCTCTAAATTATGTTTAATAAGTAAGTCTATTTTTAAAACCACTCATAGAAACAAAAGTGGAGTATGTTATCGATGAATGAATATTCAAGAAGTGTTGAAATTGATTCGTTTAAAAAAATTAAACTAAACGCATCTAATGAAGCCGAATTTGATTTATTTTGGCCACAAACATATTATGGTTATTAAAACTGAAAATATTTCTGGGGTAGGTTCGCGTTCCCTTCCATTCAACTTGAAATTCATTATTTTTATCACGTCTACTTAGAAAGGATAATTTAATTTACCGAAAGCTCATAATAATACTAATTTGAGAGGGTTTTTTTACTACTAAGGTGACCTGGTGGTCTAGGGGTAAGGAGTCAGACTTCTATGCTGACGGCCGGGGTTCAATCCTCGGTCCCGGCACAGATTTATCTGATTACCAAACCTTTCCTTCACCTCTGACAAGACATCTTGTGAATGTGGGGAATGCCAGGTCTCCACCGTGGTTTGGATCCCACGTTAAACTGTAGGTCCTTCATTTCATCTCACAATCACCCTACCATTACACATTAGCGTAAGTGCGTATAACCCGAACGGGTAGTAAGACGCGGTGCTAATAATAATGATAATAATAATTTTACTGCAAGAACTCTAATAAAAATATCTTCACCGATTACAATGCCTCAATACTACAATCTATATTGCCGTACCAATATTATAAAGGAATGCCACTTTAACGTTTAACAAATAGCGAAATCATGTGTAGAAAGTCTTATCAGATCACCCTCGCACCCCCTTTGTGCTTGAGATCAGATCAACCTCCCCCCCCCTCCCCACCTGCACTTTATTGTTCATACATTGTTGAGGGGATACGGAGGAGTTGAAAGAGGAGCTTTACCAGGGACAAGCCGTGAAATAAACACTGCCATTTGAGGTGGCCATCACGTTTAGGGAATATTCCCTCTCTAGGTTTTTTGGAGAAAATAATGGCTTCATATCCTCGCCGAGGTTTGAAAGGAGATCAAAGCAGAGGGAAGTCATCAGGTGAATATAATTGAAAGGAGAATTGTCATTTGTGATATAATTTGAATAATAAATTAAACATTCTTATTGCGTTAATCTTCGGAATGATTTAGAACTATTTGAGGAAGGATCTTTAAATTATGTTTAAGTTAAGCTAGGTCAATTGTTCATCATGTTTGGTAAAAATATTTTTTTTAATATGTTGAAAAGAGCTAAATACAAACTACACACAAAATTCAATGTATATAAAATAAGGCATTACAAACATGATTATCTGTTAAGCTTCATATAATTTAATTTCCCAGGAATATAGCCTATAGATAGATTATTCAAATAAATCAAATATATATTTTTACCTTAATTTAAGTTCAAAGACAAACAAGTGATTCCTTGCTCTCGATCCTGTTTTTTTTTTTTACTTATTTGTCTATTAAAAAAAGATTATTCACATAATTTACGGCAGTGCAACGAATTAATACACTTTCTTGTTGTACTAGGGATGACAAATATGCACAATATTTGAATCCATATTTAATATAAAATATTTTAATAATAATTACATACATTAGTAATTCTATCACATATTATGAAAGTAGTAAGAGTAATCGTATTCATATTCCAATTACTAGGTTATAAAACAATATACAATAATATTCTCTATCAGGTAAGACCCGATTTTTACAGAAATCTCACATTCAACCACCAACATCAATGGAAAGTCATTAAAATGGGACTTTCTAGAAATATGTATTATTTGAGTTATTGATTATAAAGTTCTTAAAAAGTTGTTAAAAGCTTCTAATAATACTCTTTATAAATTGTATAGAGTTTATTTTTACATTGACTAAACGGGATAAGAATGAGAACATAATTTGTAATAATTTGCTTCCGTCATGTGGCAATATGAGTTTCCAGGTTTCAGATAAAAAGATTTATTTTAATATCAGACTGTAGAGTGTGAGTTGTTGGATTAGGAACTTTCGAATACTTTCATTCTACGACTGTGTGTTAGAGTGTATACCTTACACATATCTCAAATAGTATCTCTAAGTTTTTATTTTATTTTCAGTATCCAATAATAAACATTATAGCCCTTCTATGCATCAGGAATCAAAAGCTTTATGAGACTAAAAATTAATACCCCCAATGGGTGGTTCGGTTTTACTATCGGGTTTTCGTTATGTCCTAGTATAATTATTTGATTAAAAATAAGAAGCTACGACAAATTTTTCAAAATAAAGATTTATAAAATACAAACACATTTATATCATTAAAATAAACAACTTTACTTATATTTAGTAATGAAAGTTAAATAGCTGTTTACCAAACACATTAAGAGAATTACATTCATTAAAAAGAATTCACAAATCTATGAAATTAACAGTTTATCAACACAAACGACCCAATATTTAAACGTGACCACTTTAATTATCTTTCATGAGAAACATTTATTTAAAAACCTGTGTTTTACAGAACGTTTCAACTTGTTTCACACACACACACACACATAAGTTGAAACAATAAATAACAATTTTTGTTGAAAAAAAACCCGTTACACATGATAAGAATAGTAGTTCAAAAGAACGCGGTAGTAAAACAAAAACAGTCCAGGTTGGCGTGTAGAGAGGGAAGGGACAAGTGGAAAGGAACATGTGTCTTGATTTAAACTGTTCCATTAAGTCTAATTAGGAACGAGCGTTACGCTAAGTCCGCGAAGCGACACCGTGCGGAATATTCGCTGTAATCCGCGCGGGTGTTTCGGTGTAAACTCCAGTCCAGCCTTCATTTGCTGTGTGCAGAGATGTTGCATTACAAGACACTAAAGATCCTTCGGTCTGAAGAATATTTTAACTCTATGGAGGATGGAGGCTCTCCTTTCCTTATTGGACTTAAGCTCAAGGGTTTTAAGGTGGGAGTGTTGGGTCGTGAGAAATGGTCAGTGATTTTAAAGTGTTTATTTTTTTAATCAAATCGAATCTCATGCCTAAAAAAAAGAATCGAGTCGAGTGCAAATCGGATCTCACGCCCAAAACAATTTTCGTTTCAAATCCTAATCGAATCTCATGCTAAATTGGTTTTATCTAATCCAATTCTAGTAGGATCATATGCTTAAAAAAATAGGATAAAATATTTTATTTTAAAAATAGGTTCACATCTGAATTTAATCATTTATTTTGAACTTTTTATTAAACTGTTTCAAATCGAATCTGTTAAAATACTTTACTATGCTAAGTTTCCGAATCCAATACAACATTAAAATTCTTAGGCTTATTAAAAAAGTAATGAAAATCATTTATCTTAAAAAGTGATAAATCAAATTAAGCTCACCCTACTTTTTTAATCATAGTGTAAGATATTCACTGAATAAGAGTCAAAATCTTCCAATTTTAAGTTTTAGAATTTCGATATGGATTCGATATTTCAAAAGTTTTTATATTAAAACTTTTTTCTTGTCAAAACAAAAAAATTTCTCTAGTACAAACATAGGGTTTAATTTTCTTCACATGATGATATCAACAATTCTCGAATATTGTTCAAGGGTGTCCTAGAATTTAATGACGACTTTTTCTCGTGATTTAAAAGTTTTTTAGCTAATGCCACAAAGCTTATGGCAGATATTTAATAACTGTTGATATCACCATGTGAGGAAAATTAAACACTCTATTTCTACTGGAGCAATATTTTATTTGTGTTTTCCAAAAAAAATTGTGATATAAAACTGCAAATACCTTTACCTTATCTCGAACTTTCATCACTCCAACATTAATAGTTTTACTGTCTATTGGTTTGAATCCTGATGGTACCAACAACAGTTGTCGTTTGAGTTGGTCCAATTAGCCAAGAATTACGAATCTTGGATCCGAACCACGGTGGAGGCCTGGCATTCCCCACATTCACAGATTGTGATCAATACACGTATTTTCAAAGGTGAAGGAAGGGTTTGGTAATCGGATAAAGCTGTGCCAGGACCGAGGATTTAACCCCGGACCCCCAGCACATAATTCCGACACCTTACCCCTAGACCACCAGGTCACCCTGAATCTGCTTTGGACCTCTAAGGTGTCTGGCACAGTGTTTAGGAATGGATGGGCAACTATCCTTTAGAGACACCACATGAATGCCGTAATTAATCACCGAGTAATCTTTCTTTCGTCGGTCATCAGCCCGACAAAGCTGAACCGGCGGGAGATGCCCGACAAAAAGATAAATCGGACAGAGCTCAGGAACATCCTTCTGCCAATTTTAACAACCTTTTATTAATAAGGATGATGAATCATTCAGTAGGGACGAGATGAATTTCTTTATTAGATGATGGACAGTAACAATTTTGAAACGTTAACCTTCTTCGACGTGTATAAACTTAGTAATTATTATTGAGATGGAAAAGAGATTTTAGACAAAATTAAAGATAATTTAGGATATGCATATGTGTGGTCAAAATTGGACGGTTTAGCGAATCTTGGCATTATTAAAAAAAATCATTAATATTTTCCCCTTAATTTTAAAACAGACTTACAAGTATTGCCGTGAATAGTAGATCTCTCTCCCTCCTTTTATAAAATTCTGGGTACAACACATTATGGTAAGAATTTTATCATGTTATTTTCATTACTAAGGTTTTACGATTTCTATTTGAATTTAAAGTTTAAATATCTCCTATAATATTTTCTCCTTGGACTAGAAACCCCAAATTTTCTTAGTGATGAAGCAAGAAAGAAAACAAAATAGTATTATATTCAATAGTACAGTTATTCATATTTATCCTTTCTATCAGTCTAACAATAGATGCCAAAAATAAAATATATATTTACGTCGTTAGGCCAAGTTTAAAGGAATGTACTGGTCATTTTTTGTAGAATATGATCAACACATTTAGCATTAATCGCGGAACAAACATATAAACAGATAAAATGTTAACTTATCTATTTAAGATATTCGATAAACTTGGTCAATTAATTACCTAACCCTCCTATGATGAGAGAGATATATTATATTTAGAGGAAATGCACACCCATTAAAGTCGAGAAAATATGTTCAAACTTCAGAGAAAACTACACGGGGAAAGCCATATTTTTTGTGCATTATGCAAATATTATAAATATAGCGTACTCATAAATGTTGACCAAATGCATATATGACGGACGCGTTAGAGAGCTTGGCTACTGGTCTTGGTCATTCAATGTTACAGTTGTACCGATAATATAGATGGTGCATCAATCGTTAAGTATATTTCAGAATAATTTATTATTATTATTTCGTCATTTGTACTTCAAAAGTGTAGTCATATGAATATAAAATAAACATTTTTCAAATCCTTTTTTTTCCCCAATTTAAATTGTATGGCTATAAAAGACAAAAAAGCTTACAATATATTAAATACAATATCTCGTCTGCATCGACCTAACAAGTAAGTTTTAGTAGACCAATATAAAACATTCTTATCGTAGAGAAAGTTATCTCAAAATCCCCAACAACAAATAAATTATTCTTTTCTCTCCTGGAAATCTTTATCTTCCTTCGCGTTGGATTCCTTTTCACTCCAGTAAGTAGTCTTGTGTTCATCTTAGTGAAAAGATCAAGGGAAGTTTCCTCTTAAACTCTGAGCTTGAGTGTGTTCACTGCATAAGAGAAAGAAACACAGATTTTCTTCTTATAGTCAACGAGAGTTTAATTCAAGAAAGTTAACTGCCTCTGTAAGCAGAATTTTAATAAATCTAAGATTCAAACAACAGAATCAAGATAACATAAACCTTTGTATCCAGTCGAACATATGATTTTTTAACCATTTGAACACAGCAAATAAATGTATCACTACATTGGGTGTTTTGCAGATTTCATTCACCATGTCTTACTACCCATGCTGGCATTTATTATATAGTAACAATGATGGGATCAGAAAGAGGAGGGTATAATCGAGAGGAATTGAACCAAAATTTGTTTGGAGGGAAATTGTGAAACACTTCATGAAATAAAACTATTATAAATACATCCAACCATAACTCTAACCATGATGTCCCCATCACTGGCAAACATTGCAATAGGAGCTTGAGATTATTCTTTGTGCCCAGCCACGCTGGTAGCAAATTGATAAATCTAAGATAAAACAAATTAAAGAATATGTTACCCTTTTAATAAAGTGTAATTGATTAGATTTAATCATCGAAAACAGTGAAAAAACCTAATGGACTCAAAAAGGTTTTGTTCTATATCGTATTTAGGGTGTATCGTACTTATTATATGAGCATTCAGGGCTATCGCTTGTGTACTAATTACGCTGATGGTTTTAGGCAGTAAGAAGGTTATATTTCTAGTAAGTGTACCCACATTTTCAAGGAGGTAAAATTGAAAAATATTCTGGGAAAACCAACCTCAGTACACCCGACAAAGTTTAGAACCTCAATCTCCTCTTCATTGGTAGTATAGTCCACCTCTACTGCGAGATTAGCACGTTAGACCATACGGTTACTGAAGCGAGTGCTTATGTATTAATTACGCTAGTGATTGTAGGGATGAGGAAGGCCATATTTAGAGGAAGAGTACCCTCATTTACGTAACCATTTTGGAATAAACCCATATCAGTTCACCCAACTAAGATTAGAACCTTGATTTCACCGGCATAGGCAGGTTATTCCACTGCAATAGTGGCACCTAAGACCATGCGGCCACAGAAGCAGACCAAAATTTGATTTTTTTAAAATACTTTAGAAATATATATTATTATTTATCCTTCATTAGCAACTACATTCCACGAATAAACCATGATCTTGTCCACCCCTGACCTAGATAAAGCCCACGATGTATGCGGACACCGGACAGTTGGCCGATCGCCAATACATGCATGCCTGACAAACTGGCCTGCAAATATTTGCCGAAACGCAACCAGAAACCAAACGACGCTGGTTACACAATATGTAGACTAGACTTAGTATGCTTGTTTTTGTTCATTTCTAGAACGTTGTAGATTCTACTTGTATACCATAATTTGTAATAACTAGCCTAAAATGTTGTAAATATTTACGGCACACGATAAACATGTGTGAATATAGTTTTATCTTGCTTTTTTTGTTATGCTGTTTTAGAGCGTCTGTGAATTTCTTGAATATAAGGTGACGTACCATAAAAAGATATCTTTTGAAAATATCAGGAATCAAAACAATCCTCTAAGATATTATTGATCATTATCTGGACTACAGCCCATTAATGATACTGATTGACGCAACAAAAAAATCATTGTTTGATTAATAACCTTTGTACGACAAAGTATTTTTAAATGTGTGAATTTGTTTGATACTTTTTTGTGTGGAAATCAAATAAATCCAATTAAACCAACAGAGTAAAATAAATCAAAATATTGTAAAATATTTTCACAAGAATCTTTAAACTAGAGTGTTACATAGAAGAAATAAGTAAAGAAATTATAAAAACTTAAAAATAAAGGAGAGGAATAGAGCGAAAAAGAAGAAAGAAGAAGCATCTAATATGGCTTTAAAAATTTCGGACACAATCTCACCATTTGTCTTCCAAGTGTCCAATATAAATCTTTGGTGTAAGCAAGCAGCGAACAATACCTGACACTAGACCTATCCCCATCTCTGTCGCACCCGTGAAGACTCCCTAAGAGACTCTCTCTCTCGTACCGAAGGGGCACTGTGACTCAATATTTTATCGGGCCATGGTATTAGAAAAAGGGGGTTATGATGCATTGTGGTTCTGAACGATGCATAGCTAAGGTAAGTTTTCCGGGCCCATGGGACGAGGAAAAAGGGGTAGGAGGGGAACAAGGGTTGGGTGGGGTGTTAGGAAGGCTTAAGGGGGTTACTACTAGGATCGGGCATAGGGGTTTGGGAAAATATAAAGGAAAAACGTGAGAGGGGTTTGCAAAGATGAACAACGCTTCAGAAAATTGTGAAAGGAGAACTGAAGATCATAGAGGTAAGTGTAAGTGGTGGAAGTTATTTTGGTTGGCTTTTTTTTAAGTTAGGTTGAGAATATAAACTCTTTGGTAGTTTTTTTATGATGAATTTGCGATTCATGTGAATCCAGATCATTTGTAAAATAATGTAGTGAGATTCAGCTGCAACCTTATTAAGAAAAGTACGGTGTAAGTTTTTCCTACGGTACAAATATAGCTTTCACTTATAAACTCATTGGAAGATTAAGAGTTAAATACATTTACTAAAACTTATTTAAAATGAATGGGATATATTATTATAAATTTTTATATAAATAAATAAGTAAATTTAAATAAATCAAAAATTAATAATAACATTTTCAAAAAGTCTTTAAAATATGTAATTGGATATTCTAGTTTTGTGTGTTTATACAAGTACTTGCCCTTGGTCACTAGTGCTTTGTACCTCCTTAACATAATGAGCATCACAAAAATCTCGTAATTATGTCCTCAAATAAGTCTAATTCTTTATATGAAATTCAAAAATCAAAATTACTGTAGATCTTCAGTTAGGTTAGTAGCACCAGTTCTAATCGCTCCTTTGTTCCACGTGACCAGCAACAACGCCTTTGACACGCACACACGTCAAAATCATAAACAATAAATAATATACCTTTTGTTTTTCAACGCTTCTACGTTCTTCATTATATCACGCATGCAATAATAAGTAGAATAAACACAGAAACTTGAAACGAAAATCCCCAAAGGCTTTGTAGGTTTGATGAAGGCCGACTGACGCCTTCATCGCAGCGAGACGCCGCTCTTGAACAACTTGCCGGACCCAATAACAATAAATAATAGCAGGTATGTTATACCTTGTATGTTATGAAGACATCCTCCAATCAGAATTTATCGTGATACATGTTCCTCTAGAGAAGAGCTCGTACATATTCTTCCAGTTTCCTTAAAGAGTCGTGTCGGAGGTAGAAGAATATATCTGTTGCGTGTCATCGTCTCGAAGATAACAGATTGGGATTGGAAACTTGTAACAGTCCAATTTTGTTAGGAAGGGCCTTATATAACATCTAGAAGAACTTACATACGTGTAAACATATTCTGAAAATTTAAAAATGACACCTGGAAACGGGAATCGAACCCGGGACCTTTAGATTAGTACACCAATGCTCTAACCACTGAGCTATCCAGGAATTGTTCCGTGCCCAGGGTCATTCTTCACTCATATTTTAAGGCAGAGTCTATGATAGACGTGTGGAAATCGTTGGCTACAAATGTGTGATTTTATTAGGATCACGAGCTATCAGATAACGCAACCACCTTCAACTCGGTAGTTGGCTTATTGCTGCCACTTGTACAATTATAATATCTGTAAAGGATTGCATATTTAAGAATAAAATATCCGAAAATATTATTTATGCTTTCAATGGTTAGAGCATTGGTGTACTAAGCTAAAAGTCCCGGGTTCAATTCCCGTGTTCAAGTGTCATTTTTCATTTTTCAAAATATGATATCTATATGGAGTAATCCTCACTAAAAAACGTTGGCTTTGGCGCTGTACGCCGGAACTGTTAACACAATTGAATGATATTAGCCTTGTTTGGCGGATTTAAGTGTATAAGGATTTTGTATTAATTTTGGTTCAAACATACTATATGTGCAGTTTGGGCGTTAAGTTTCCAAACATCCTGTATAGCTCATAAGCGAACGGCGTGAGAAGGTATGTATGTATATTGTATTTTGGCCATCAGCTTATGTAGAGAGGTAGACGCCAGTATTTCTAATCTATTACAACTGCTGGGCGTAAATAAATTTTGGAAGGATCAATTAGATATTTTTAAATTTATTTTCTTACGTAGTTCTTTCGAATACCTTGTTTATAACATTTTTAAATCTTTAAAAGCATCGTATTACTTGTTTAAGTTTTTATTTAAAGATAATAGGCCTATAAGAAAAACCAAGAGATAAATAGAACAAAATTTACCATTGCTGTATGTGATGAATTAAATTCTAGGACCAAAATTACAAATTTAATCTATACCTGAAAATTGTCGAAGGCCAATTTCACTAAACTGCCAAAAATGAAGATAGTAAATCGTAAGGAATTCATTCTTTCTAAAGGGATTCAAATATTTGTATTCTGGAGGCCCATATAACACAGGTTGAATATCGTTCTATCAAATCTTGAATTGAATTTTTTTTAAATAAAACTATTTTGGTATTATTTATTTTAACATTTCATTTTTCTATGTCAAACATAATTTGAGCTCTTTTACTCACTGTACCGAAAAATTGTTAATATTTATCAATAATTATTCATATTGCTTAAATAGATTATATCAATTTATACGTTTCACTTATGTTTACATGCATATAGTGAAATTGTTTTGGAGTGCTTAGCTATTTGTGTTTTAGAACTCGTAACTGTTTATTTAGCCAAAAGAGTTTGAAAAAAAATAGTGTTTGCTATTGGTGAACTTTTTGATAAAAGAACTTAAATACTTTCAGTCACACATTGCATTCTAAATATGAATCATAGATATTAGCAAGTGATAAATAATGACAAAAGCTATCAATAACTTATTCACAAAGACCAGACACATTTATCAAACTTCCTTACAACTGAAGAAAACTTATTTTGTTCTTAATATTTATAATAACGGCGTGTAAGTTAATTTTTTAAATGAACATTTCTGTAACCATGGTTTTTCAGCCTGGGTGCCCAACTATGACACAGAAGGCAGCAGTTAATTTACCAGAGGTAGAATTTAAATGATTTTATGAACTCCCTTGGGGCTCCTCCTTACATTATCTTTAACTAGACATTCTCCGAATAGCCATTTTGTTTAGTTCATTCATCACAATATTAATATAAACAGCAGCTCATAGAAGGAGATATAGATAAAGAAAGAAAATATAGTAATTTACCATAATTCAGAGGGAGATATGATTTTAAAAAATCGATAAAATTAATAACATTGCACCCTGCCTGGATTCAAAGCAAGACCAAGCCCATTATTCGCTTGGAAACAATAATAATTATTTATTTTTTATAATTGTCATATAATCAAACCTAAACTCATAACGTCAGGACTGTAAATTTGCGGCTATAAAATTGAAGGCCCTTGGTTGTTAAACTACTCGACACAATCTGTTTTAGATTTCTGTATGACAGCAAGAACATCATTATAAATATTATAGTTCGATGTGTGTTTTTATGAACATTTTACATATAATAACAAAAAATATTAAGGAAAAATCACTTGTTTATCCCGGAAATCTGTCACCGTGACAGAATAACTCTGAGCTCCAACCATTGGTTTAAGTTTGGTGAAGGTGTTTTGATCATGGATATTATCTAACCAGATTCATCTCGCTAATATATATTTGTAAATGAATTCATTCTACTAGACCTACCAAAATACGATAATTTTTACCTCTATTTCAATAGATTTCAGTGGTTTCATTTTGCGTTTCATTTTACTACCCACCCCAGCTGTCTTAATTTAATCACAAAAATAAGTCAGATATGAGGAGGGTAGATAGCACCCCTCGTGTGCACCAATCCCCGGTACTGATATATCCATCACTGACAAACCAAACTAGAAGAGTTGGGCGTTTGGTTATCTTGCCCACCGATGTGTATAACCAAGTCCTGTGTTTAGAACGTACACTTTAAACATACACCTACCCCCAGCTTAGAGACAAAATCGTCAAATTAAATATAATATAGATTCTTATTTCATTCGACACCCCATGCAGCCTTACGACAAGACAACAACTGTACACGTCATCTTGGTTTTATTTATGCCCTAGACTGTACAGAATAACATTCCTGTTCGAGTATAGGAGAACACAAGATTAAGTAGTGAAGTCCACGGGGAAGATGAGAGGATAGAAAAGAAGAGGAAGACTGAATAGAAGAGAGGGGAAGGGAGGGGGATGGACAACCAATAAAAGTAACACAAGTGAAACAATACAACTTTATTAAAAGGAGAGTAATATATTAGAGAGGGTGCTACGTCACAAACCCGTCTCCTAAGCTAACGAATGTTGAAAGAAATATGGTGTAGATTCCTGCTCGATACATTTGTTATTCATGAAATACTGTCCGTAGCGCAATTAGGAACTCGGACTCATTCCGTGAGTTAAGGTAAGTTTGTGTAAGTATTTTAGATACCTCATTAGCTAGAATGGTAATCTACAATTAGAGAGCTGAGCATTCAATAACCATCTTATGCTGATAGTCGTAATGGGGATTAAATCTTACAAAAATTTATATTAAAAAAAGGTCGTTTTAGTTCTGTTTTCAAAGACGACCATATCAAATAGATTTTTAATTGTATGGGCCTAATTATTTTGTTTAAAATATACAATTTGTATATTAGGAACTGATCTCATATGCCTAATAACAATACTAATGAATGAAATGATAATTGCTTCGACATAAAGATGGTATTTTAAATTTTATATATTATCTTACGAAATTATTATAAGCAGCTATAACTAATATTTAACATAAGGAAACCGTTTCAGCAAAATCACGGAAACCAATTTCTGTTTCTTTTTGTGTGTTTGAACAAAACTGCAAAACTGCAAAAATAAATAATCAGTAAACTACCCTTAAAATAAAATATTAATGAAAAGGAACATTCGATCTTATTTATGATTTAAAACACTTCTCAATCAGATATCAGTTTTAAACAAGAAATTTAATCACTTTTCAAAAATTAAAAAAAAATTAACTATCAGGACCTCAAGAATTTTATACAGAGTTATTTCTACATGTCAAACAAACCCTAAATACCCATTTAAACAACATTGCTAAAGCGTTTTTTTTTCAAATTTCTTAAAAATCTTTTATTGGAGAACTAGCCTTAAATTAAAGGCTCTAATCAATATTCAAAAAACTGGCTTAGGTATGACCGACCATATAACATTGAAATATCAAGTTTGAACAGAATACAATAATAATCCCTTTTGGTCTTAACCTCAGGTAAAGATAGACATAGGGACAGACAAAATTGTAATAATCACATTTTTGGGTTCAGGGGCACAGAAATCCTAAATATTCATCATAATCTCAAGTTTATAAATTCTAAAATATACAATATCTTCTCTATATGATAAAGTAACAATCCTTATTGCCTTTTTCCCCCCCTTGGCATTCATGGTCCCAAAGTGACAAATTCGAAATAAACACATTAAGAAATAAAATT
The DNA here is from genome assembly GCA_902151425.1 of Timema shepardi. Taxonomy (NCBI): domain Eukaryota; kingdom Metazoa; phylum Arthropoda; class Insecta; order Phasmatodea; family Timematidae; genus Timema; species Timema shepardi. The sequence continues at coordinate 829,560 of CABFVX010000001.1, read as the reverse complement.
CACATCATGAGTGTGTGTTTCTTCCATTATATCCCTTTATACTTCACAAATCATCCAAATAAATGGGTGTAGAAGGATTTGAAGGCATGGAATAGACTCAACCCTTGAAACAGAATAAGAGACCAGCTGACAAAATGTTATAAAATATGGCCACCGACCAGCCGTGGTCCGCCATGTTTGTGTGACCTCATGTGGAGCGCCCTGTCGCCCAGGTGTTGAAACTGTTGGGTAATGTCGCACCTCGTATGTCGCCTCACGTCGGCTACTATACCACGTGACTTTACAAATCTTCCTCCCTCTCCCCTACAAATTAGTCACGGAAGAATATCAGGTAAGGGTGGTAATTTATGGAAACTTTCAGGGGAGGCTTTAATTAGCCCTTTACCAGATAATATTAATTGGATTATGCTAGGATTAATAACCATCCGGAGGGCGGTGCTAGATTCCAATCATCTTCAAATAGTAGGTTGTTTTTCAATCTACTTTCCAGACGAGTTAGGATGCAGTAGCCTAAATGATAACCAATACTTTAGTCCAGTTGGTAGAAGGATCGATTCTTGGCATGGTAATTTGTGAAATTGGTATTTCCTCTTTATAGGGATGAATTATCGACTGTTGGACAAGTTATAGAATTAATCTATTTATTTAGTAGACTAATTGGATTAGTAAAGTACACTTTAAATACCATTAGTATGATAATATTATCCACCCTCCTTTAGATTAGTCTAGATAGTCATCGCGGATAGCTAGTGCAAATGTTAGAGTGTATGAATCCAAAATATTACAAATCATACCAAAACAATTCGAATGCAGACAAATGTAACTAGTTTTGGTACAAACATATTTTGTTCGTGGTAAGTATAGTAATATTTGACTTTATTGTTAGTTGGCCTACTATTTCATAGGTATTGATAGTATATATCAAAACCTACCGTTGCAGATCATATGACTTCATTAATCTGGACTAAATTAGGGGGTGTGGATGGGTAGTTTGGATTAATGATAGTAACTGATAAGCTAGTGAGATAGTAACAAAAACAACATATATGCAGCATAGAAAAGTGTTGTATTTGTTAGATCACACACTATGCTAGCTAACAAATTGTAATACTATTTAAAAATCAATTAAACTGGTAGGGAAATTGATGATCCCAGATCTGTTGAACATGTAACTCTAGAATTATTATTATTTTTATTACCACTACTTCTTAATACCCGTTCAGGTTGTACGCACTTACGCTAATATGTAATGACCGGTGACCTGGTGGTCTAGGGGTAAGGTGTCATACTTCTATGCTGGCAGCCGGGGTTCAATCCTCGGTCCCGGCAAAGATTTATCTGATTACCAAACCATTCCTTCACCTCTGACAAGACATCTTGTGAATGTGGGAAATGCCAGGCCTCCACCGTGGTTCGGATTCCACGTTAAACTGTAGGTCCTTCATTTCATCTCACAATAACCCTACCATTACACATTAGCCTAAGTGCGTACAACCCGAACGGGTAGTAAGACGCGGTGCTAATAATAATAATAATAATAATAATAATAATAATAATAATAATAATATGTAATGGTAGGGTGATTGTGAGATGAAATGGAGGACCTACAGTTTAACGTGGGATACGAACCACGGTGGAGGCCTGGCATTCCACACATTCACAAGTTGTGATTAATACACGTCTTGTCATAGGTGAAAGAATAGTTTGGCAATCAGATAGATCTGTGTCAGGACCGAGGATTGAAACCCAGACCCTCAGCCCAGAAGTCTGAACACTTTCTCCTAGAAGCTGAACGGAGCTTGAAGAAGATGGCAATCTTCTTTTGCTAAGTTATGATACACATTTTTTTATTTTTTTACACATATATCACTGCGTTTTACTACCTCTTCAGGTGATACGCATGTATGATAGTTAGGCCTTCTCTAATGGGCTAGGGATAAGGAAGTATTTTAGAGGTAATCTACCCCCAATTGCGTGTAAGCAGGGTTGTTAAACATTGAGGGAAAACCACCTTCAATAGACCCAATCGGGATTTGAACCCCTATATCCACTTCATCAGCAGGACAGTCTAACACAAGAGTGACAATTAGACTAGTCGCCCATTGAAGTTGGTTTTATTCTATTCTAAGTTCACGTAGATATCTGTCTAGAATACATTATTATTATTATTAGCACCGCGTCTTACTACCCGTTCGGGTTATACGCACTTACGCTAATGTATAATGGTAGGGTGACTGTGAAATGAAATGGAGGACCTACGGTTTAACGTGGAATCCGAACCACGGTGGGGACCTGGCATTCCTCACATTCACAAGATGTATTGTCAGAGGTGAAGGAATGGTTTGGTAATCAGATAAATCTTTGCCGGGACCGAGGATTGAACCCCGGCCGCCAGCATAGAAGTTTGACACCTTACCCCTAGACCACCAGGTCACCGTCTAGAATTCAGTATTAGATTAAAATCAAAATGTAATAATCCGGATTAATCGAAATATGTATTAATGAGATCCACATTATAGAGGTTATAGATCTACTTTAGGCCTGTATAAAAATTGTTTTTGTAAATTCTATACCCGGAAGAAAGCATTGGCCTACACTTGTCCAATTTTTTACAGAATTAGCGAAGCTTGAAAAATCAAAAAAATTCTTTATGCTACGTATGTGACCGTATCAAGAATAATATTCTTAAATTTAAAAATGATATCCTGACAATGGAATTGAGCCCGGGAACCTTAGCTTACCTAACCAATTCCTAAATATCATGCTCAATGTCATTGGATATCTTAGTTGTAGAAAATTGGTGTGCAAAACCTAGGGTCCTGGGTACGATTCCCGTGTCCAGGTGTCATTTTTAAATTTACTGCCAAAAAAAGTTCCTTCCTATATACATTGGACTGTAATTACAGTGATATCAATATAATTAATTATAGTATTCAAACACAAAACAATGATTGTGTCACTAAACCGTTATGAAAAAAGGGTGACTTTAGGTTATGAAGACTTAAACAAGTTCAGATAAATTGTTGTAGAGCCAAAAGTTTGGTGCAGAGTCTTCAGAAGAATCGACTCCCTTGGACGGACGAGGTCTCTGGGGGGGGGAAGCCTCATATGTCATAGAAGATAAGAACACCAAAAGGCTGAAAGACGAAGGTGGCACTCTTCTAATTGCGGATCGTTGAGAATTAAGGGTTGTCCTGACGTATAGTAAGAAAAGTGGTAGAAGGAGGGCGTGGGGGAGGGTTGTTGGAGGCGGTGGGTTGTGATGCCGGTATCAGCACAAGGCCAGCCCGGGTGCTTGGAAGGATGCTGCTGCTGCAGCGTCTGTGGTGGACCCGATAAATCAGGCTCCAGAGGGAGAGGAGAGAAGACTTGATTCATGGAGCAAGCCTTTGCTTGGTCCAGGGTATCTCCTCTCTCCTCTTGTCTGAGGGGTCAAACCTGCCCTACTCTATTCCCTCCCCCTCACTCCCCCTCTTCAACTCTTTTCCCTACTCCTACATACACAGAGACACACCTAAATCTCTCCCTCCCACGTTTTATCCCCACACTGGGCCTTTCTTGCACAGACAACCATTGGAGAATGCTGCTCTTAAAGTTGAATTGTGTGTGTACCATGTCTTATTACCCATCAGTTATCCTCATAGTTACACTAATGGGGTAGGAATGAGGAAGGTAGAATTTAGAATAAATATAGGCCTACCCTCATTTGACTGGAGGTAAAGGGGAAACAAATTAGAAAAAAAAATAGTACAGCTGGCTGGGATTCTAGCCTCAACATTTTCTCCTCTAGAAAAATAGATTAAGTGAGGCTAAATCATCAGCCTGCGTGACCACTGATACAGGTGAGAAAATAAGTAATCTTTCTCGTAACAATATGATGTGCCCTTGAAAAGGTAGAGTAAAATGTATTTATAACTTGGTAAATTTGGTTCATAGGAACCGAGGATTTGGTCAATAATCAGGGTCTATAGTACTACTAATATAATTTAACAAAATACTGTATGTGTAAATCCATAATTTAAATAATCAGATTCAAATCTAAAACATTATTTGATGACTATTCATCAATGGTGTTCTCAAAAATCATTGTTTTTCTATAAACACTTCTGAAATGTTGTTTTTATGTCTCTTTAACTACATCAACTATTCACTATTATGAACATTTTTTTCCCTTAAAATATATTTATTTATCAAGTAATGACCTTAGGATATTTTTTTCTAATTGATAATGAAAATAAGGCGTTACTTTGAGTCAGAAATCAATTTATATTTTGGGCATCTGATTTTTTTCAGTAGGCCTATATTTTTCACCTTTCAAGCAAATATTGAAGTGCGTTTTTTTTTGCTCCTTTTTAATTCTGGTTCCCTTAGCTTGATTAAGAACGCAGCAAAAATCTAAAGTGGATTCCCTGGACTAGAGGTTACAAACCTTAGGTCCATGAAGAGACCTGTGGAGGTCTGCGGATCAAATATAATTTTTAAAGTTATCTCTTTGTGTATTTTCTCATTTTCTCATCACATTAAATTAAATTAGGTTTTTAATTTCACCTCGTGTTGTGGGGGCTATTAGTGGGAGGGGGGGGCAAGTTGTCATTTGGTTCACTGGGTACGTGATATTGAATTATTTGGGAACCACTGCCCTTGACTTATTATTGAGACCATTCTAACCACTTGACCATGGGGACGAACAGACAGAATTTCACAGTTGTGTCGGCGTGCTGCTTAGTTACCCGAAAATGGATGTGACGAGAAAGGGAGAGAGGGGGGGAGGGGTGTTAAAACAAGGATTACACATACATATGTATAGAAGCAGAGAGGAATAATTTCTGGTTAGAGGCCAAAAGTGTCCGGGAGCTCTCGCTTGGTGTATCGCGCGAGGTGGTTTAAAGCTTTTGCTTCATACAGGCGATAAAGATGTCTGCGAATATTATTGAGTGGATTATCCGTAATAGCGGCACAGCGGATTAAACATGAAGAGAGATATCCACTATTATATGTAGAGAAATATAGAAATAAAATGTAGTCTGCAACATGTTCACAGAAAAGGTTTGGAAAATAAAAATAGATACCAAATTATTTACAATTAGGACACTTTATAGTCTTAAGTTAATTAAATTATCAAGGCGGGATGAAATAGAACAAGAATCTAGGTACGTTTTTGTTAAAGTTTTATATATAAAATAATTTATTGTCCAAAATAAATAGAATATCTTTCAATGGATATGTTTAGTTCAATTTACTAAACCTTATTTCAAAACTTATCCAAGCATATTATATCGGGTGACCTGGCGATCTAGGGGTAAGGTGTTGGACCTTTGTGCTGGGACTCCAGGGTTCAATCCTCGGTCCCAGCACAGATTTATCTGATTGCCAAACCCTTCCTTCACCTCTGACAAGACGTGTATTAATCACAACTTGTGAGTGTGTGGAATGCCAAGCTTCCGCCGTGGTTCGGATTCCACGTTAAACTGTAAGTCCTCCATTTCATCTCACAATCATCCTACCATTACACATGATCCAAAGTACGTATAGACCGAACGGTTAGTAAGACGTGGGGCTAATAATAATAATAATAATAATAATAATAATAATAATAATTTAGGTATCTCTCATAATTATATTGACATTTGAACAGACATCTTTTAAATTAAAATAAAACGTCCTTGTCAAATTTCGTAATGCCCATGACAAATATTCAAAAACTGTTGAATTTATACTTAAACAATATTTTATTTATTTTCGTCATATTACTCGTGTTCCCTACCTTATATTAATGTATTAGTCCCCTTTTTGAGTTTCACCTTAAGATAACTAGAATAATTGAGTATAAACAGATATAAGTTATTAAGTTGGAAGGCATGGCTTGTGAGTGTTATTTTTCAAACTAATTATTACGGGAAAGCAATTAATAAGGCCAATCAAAACCATAATTTTTGTGGCTAATTTGTTCAGTGTTCCTTTCTTAGATAATTTAAAATATATATTCTATTAACCACCAAAATCACAGGAATATTGTGTATAAAATTAAGAGGGCATGAGTGGGTATTTTAGAAATATTTCGAAATACCTCTTTTTCCTTACTAAAAAAAGTCCACAACTTAGAATCGTTTATCGTACTCAAACTAAAGCACAAATACCTACGATATAGGCCTATATATTAGTCCAGCTTTGTACTAATTTACCATTAATTCAAAAGCAGCCCGAATACAGCCTAGTAGAACGAAAAGCAAAGTGGGGGAGGGGAGGAAGGAAAGGGAGGAGGGGGTAGAAGGTTGGGGCAGTGGACTCCAATATATATATAAACCTATGCTCCGGAGTAAATCATTATTACGGCGCTGGTGGAGAAGGGGGAAAAAACAGTACTACGGTAGACTTTAGTGAGCAGTTGCTAGGAAAGGGTTTGAAGTTAGGCTGGTGAGGGGATGTTAGAGAGGGGTAGGGGAGACGATAGATTTGAAAATCCCCTTTTCCTACATCGCGTATAATGGCGGGGAGAGAAATTGCTGTACAGCTTAGGCACACGAGACAATATGTTTTCACACTGGCCAACTCTGCCGCGGTGCACGTATTAAAAATATATATATACATATATATATTCCAATAAAAAGAAAGCACTCTAGACATTACTACGTGTTATTTATAAGCAGATACATATATGGACATCGTATGAGATTATTTACGTGGTAACGTGTATTGGGAAGGTTTTTTTTTAAATAATGCTTGTACTGTATCGATTTTGGTCAATTAATTCAAAGTTTGGTAGTTTGATCATAAATTTGAGTGTTTAAAATTAATGAATGAATGGAATAGTGGTTTTGCTACATAATTAATGTTGCGTACTCTCAGTTTCAAACAAAATGAGTTTTAATTATTTGTGTGGCTTGATGTATTTTTACTTTATCATAAAGATAGTTTTTTTCTCATAAAAAGAGAAGGTATTTATTTTAATCGTGAAAATATTTGGCCTAGAGATTAGTGAATCACCAATAAATTAGATTTTACCACTTCTGTCTCTTACCATGTCAATCTATCTATTGCTTGTGGGTTATATATATATGAAACAGTATAATCTATTTTGTTCCAAATTAATATTTATATGCTGGTAGCTTAAGTAGATGGCAGAGGACAAGGCACATTAGTGGTCAAACCTTACGGACAAAAAGAATGGACCTGTCTTAAGACTGAACACCTAATAATAACAATAATAAACTATACTTGGATGGTTTTCTTTAGTTTTGACACCTGTCCTAAAATTAATGTTTGCTTGCCAATGAATTATAATTTTTTTTAGAAAATTGCTTTTAAAAAGGTTATCTAAGGAGAGTATTACCTAAAAAATTACAATTTCTACTTTTTTTTATAAGTAAAAATTCTTTTAGCTAACTGATGAGTAATTTTTGAAAAATTTGAAAATTTAGAAAATGGCTATAACGGTTTTATTTAAAATTTATAAATATATATATGTGTGTGTGTGTGTGTCTGTTAATTTTTTTAAATGATAAGTAAGAATGTAATTACTTTTTTAAATATTAATAATAGTTCACTAACGAGTGATTTTTGAATAATTATAACTTTTTAAAATAACTAACGATTAGGTTTGAAATTGGTATTTGGAAATTATTTACATGATAAATAAGAATATATTTTGATTTTTTTCAAATACATTTATCTGAGGGGAGTTTACTGATGAAAAGTATTAAAAAATCTTAAATTTTAGGAAAATTACCATAAATATTGAATTAAAAATGGGCATGTGGGAGTTGTTTTTCATGAAAAATAATTACTATAAAAAAAGCAGATAGCTAATTGGTAGTAAGACGTGGTGCCTAATATAGCTATATACTAATTATATATATAATTAGTGTATAGCTATATTAATTTTGAGGTTCGTTTAAATCACTGATTTTTTTAAAATTTGAATTTTTTTTTGTTACTGACTGCATGTATATTTTTTAACTTATATAGTGAGTGCCTTTTGTGATTAAAAGATATGTTTAGTTTTTTTTCCTAGGAAAACTTATTTTGAGCTAGTTTACATAAAATGTATTTCCAAACCATTTATTCCAAGCTATTTTATACAATGTATGAGAAAGGGTGTTCAATTGTGTTGTACCGTTTATCTATTTTAGGTAGCACAAAATTTAATCCAAAGGCTAGAGATGAGAAGAGTAACTTAAATAAAACAACACTGTGTTAGGGATGAGTGAAATTGGAAAAGTGACGTAGAGAATGATATTTTGAAAAATATAGCTTCACTTCAACTTCTCCTTTCTTTCTCCAGCAAGAACAATTGATCGATCTACGAACACCAACATACACGTAATAGACAAAGTGCTATGGGAATATAGCCTCTTAGACTGTTTGGTCACCAGTACAATTTTTCACTACATTTCAGGGTGGTCCAACCTTATTCATACCAAAAATTCATTATGAAATATGCATGCACACACAATTCCACAAAATAAATTAGCATTATAAATATATATATGTAAATAATTTATTATTCAAATAAACGCTTAATAAAATGCAATCATGACCTTTTAAGACAGATTTTTATTTGAATCATTAGCTAATCCACATCTTCCAACGACTGTGAGGGCCACATTTTCAGTGAGTGTGGGCCTCATTTGAGGTATTAAAAGGTACTTTCTAAACCCAAATATACTCAAGAATACACGAACAACTAACTTAGAATCGCGTCGGCGGACATGCTAGCTTTGGCCTCCCTCTCATCTGGAATAGTTTGTCAATGACGCAGGGATTGAGAATCGAATCCTGGTAAGATGTAATGAAAGGTTGTTGTTGTTTTTTTGCTAAAAGATTTTCCAATCTCCCTACACGTGGATGTGGGTGAATTTGCTCTGATTCTATCATCCACGTCCTTATCCTCTAATGTAAATATGTGACTAGACTAATCTGGGAGTAATAATCCATGGGGAAAATATAACCTGATCCTGTTGTATTAGATGATCACGTTCGTATGGTTGAAGGCATCACTTTCCTAACATGATGATGAGAAGGTTGTGGTTTGAAACATACTGTGTTAGACTTGAGATCGACTTTTTCTAAGTGGTTTTCCACACTTTCTCCATAAAATCGCGGGCACACCTACTCTTGATTCAACCTTCCTGACCCTTAACACCTTAGCATAATTAGCGCATAAGTGTATAACTTTAATGGGAAGTAAGACGGGACGTTAAAAAACTTTTTAATACCTAATTATACACACCTACTATCATTTCTCAACCAACCACTATGTTATAGCCCACGTTGGTGGCCGCATAATTTAAGACGTTACTTTCACAATAGACAAGGCTGTAAATTACTGGGAGATCATGATTTAATCCTGGTAGTGTGTATTGAAATTGATTTTCCCTAATTGGTTTCACACTCTTTATCTCCGTGCAAATGCGGGTACACTTTCTTTAAATGTAGCCTTCCTCATCTCTATTTCAGTAGCATAATTAGTACGTAACCTTAACGGACGTGATAATAAATAAATTATATTTTATGTAGACTTAACCTAAGTTCCAGAAATTGAATGCTTAAGACAAATAAATCTAGACACACTTATTAAGTTATTTTGAGACTTTTTTTCATTCTAAATCTATCCCAAATTATGGCAGTACATAACTTACTCAGTCAAAAGATTGTAAAACACGTGAACAGCCCTGTATGATGTCGTAAAGGGAAGTTATCATCCGACGAAATGCGTTCTTGATTATGCTTGAATAATGCGCGCGCATGCGCATTGAGCTCTCTGGGGCTAAAGATATGCACAGGCACGATGCCGAATATTTTCACGTCACCCACCATCCAGCCACGTTTATTCAAATTTATTCCCCATGCACGCCTCCCGTCTGTTTCCACTCAATTTTAGAAGCTTCTCCCCCCTCTTCTCCTCCTCTATCTTCCCCTATTTATAATTCCCTCCCGTTCTTTACTAACCATTGAACAATGTCTGTAATACATTTACTAATCATCTTATATAAAGGCAATTCAGCATAACTTATAAATTTTCTATTCATTCCGAAAACATGACAACTTTATTTTTATAAATAGTAAGAAAAAGTGTGTGAAGCTTCGAAATGTCAAAGTCGAAGGTCAAATATCCTTCGCTTTGACCTCTACACCCCCGACGACCTTTGTATCTTCGTAAAATTTCGAAGAAAGAAGAAAAGTTTGATAATATATTATGATCAGATTTGAAATACCTCCAGGAATATTACAAATTTCAATATGTGATCATTACTTGGTCGTTAGATTGTCTCGCCTTCTGTCAAGGAATGTAAAACTCAGATAACACCAAACAATAGGAATAATTTTACTGGTTGTTCTCTATGGTTTGTTAAGTAAGGCATCTTACCTTACATGACGAAAATAAATTGAGGGTGTTTGAAAACAAGGTGTCTAGGAAATATTTGGTTCATAAAGGGATGAGACTATTGGGTATTGGAGGAAGTTCCATAATGATGAGTTACATACTGTGTAATCATCCCAAGACATTGTTAGAATAATCAAGTCTCGTAGATTTTGATGGTCAGGACAAGCAGTGCTAATAGGAGAATTTAGAACCATGTTCAATGTCTTGACTGGCAAACTCAATGGGAAGAGACAATTGGGAAGACCTAGACGCAGATTAAAGGATAAAATTAGAATGTACCTGAAAGAGATAGGTGGATTGGTCAGAAATAGATAAAAAAAATAGGGCTGGGTGGCGTATTTTGTGAGTGCGGCAATGAACTTTCAAGTTTCTAATGCTATAGTGTTTCCAAGCGAGTAATCATTTTAGAATCCTACTACACAATATTTTAACGCCGGTTACTGATTAGGCCTAGATAAAAAAATGTATCAGGGATATAGAAAAATTCAAATAAGTCAGCCTAAAATATTATATTGTAATTAGTTGAGTTCTTTTCTCTAAAGCTGCCTCAATACTTAGATGTACTTCATGAATACTTTAAATATAAAGGTTATATTTTGTGACAATAAAAAAAACATTGTCTTCTGACTTGGTCTTCGATCCCGCTTCGAATGTTTTAAGCTGACTTCACCTTGCATTTATAAAGTAAACTTCACACGCCCGTAATATTGACACATTTATTACTAATTATAGAGGTCAACACAAGATCTAAGCGACTCTGAATTAAACATTGACTTAATATATTTTGTGAATTATTTCATACTCACCCGTAAATCAAAATATCTTAATTCTATTAAAAGTTACAGTTTCAGAACACACGTCACTACGTATTTATTTATAAAAATGGGTTTTTGTAATTTTATAGCTGTAAAAATAGCTACTTCCTATCTACATTAGACTGTATTAATTGTTTTTTATTAAATAAGTGAAACAACATAAAACTTTTCTTGTGTTTAGGTTTATACCAAATATCAACAGTGTATGTGTTTCAACCATTAGTTTTGAAATATCACATTTAAATAAATAATAATAGTCCAACAGTAAAAAAAAGTTTTCCAAATTTTTTTTAAATAATTGAATGAAATTATCTCTCATTTGTCATAATAATACGATAATAAAATTAGTAACTTTATTTATATCTTTTGGTAAATAAACTTATTTTGTACGCACCATATAGGAAAATATTCCCAAATTTTTAATTATTATTTAAACTCAATATGTGCAAAGGTCTGGCAAAGATATATCATATTTATAATTAATTTTGTAAAAAAAATGCAGTGTAGCTCAAACCTATTTATATTCTGAAGACACGCAGGAGTACAATCTAAATCTCACATGATAAACCTTGTTAGAAATGTTACCAGATCTACTTTCACATATCCATACGTCAAGTAATGTGGACGACAGCTATCATTTTTGGTAATTAATATCAATACATTAATATTAATTATCTTTTCAAATATGATAAAAGCCTTTTTAAATTCATGTATTAAGTAGATTGGAAGGGCTTAAGTACATTAAAAGGGCCTCATGATTTTCTAACCAAAGGCATCAATATCTCAATTTGAGATCTAATTAGATTTTCTCTTATTTCCCCTGTACCCTTCAATATAATTTAATATTATAATTTTTGACCAAAAAAATGTGTTTGCATTTTCTAAAAAAAAATTTCAACAAAAATTCCTACTGTAAATAAACAAAGTATTTTTCACAAAGATGGTAGTTTAGGTAATCCCGTATCTCCTCTTATGATTAGTTTTTGAAAGTCTTGTACATAAACAACTAAATAAATACAACAACATGAATATATTATACCCTATGCACCTCTTATATTCCATTTCAGATTAAGTTGCAAGAGTGTTGAGGGGGGGGGGGTGTTAATTTTTTTTTATAATAAACTTAAAAATGTTACTTTAATCATTTATAACCGGATTACATTTCTACTTTGGCCCTTCTTATTTACTTTCAGTTTTGTAGCAGCGTGGACACTGAAAAAGTTCCCTGGTAAGCAATAAATCAGATTTATAGAATCAAGTTCTTTTTTTTTCAAGAGTTGGTAATACTTTACCGTGAGTAGGATCAAAAAATTATGTCTGTACAAATAGCTACATAGGTAAGCACGATTCAACATGGTATTACTGTAGATGGCTATAATTATCAAGATTTTATGTAAAATCGATTTTTAAAACAATTAGAGAGGAAAATATGTGGAGGCTACTATTTACTTTTCTAAATATTCTGCCTCTTGGTTGAGGGTGAGGTCTACATTCTAAAAAACCAAAGATATGACTAATTTTGTTAGTGGAAAATTCAGTCTTAGGCTTTCACCATTCACTGGCCATTTTATTGGTTATTATTTTCTTATAGTTTTAAAAGTTAATTCTAATTTTTAGACTAAAGTGTTGTTTTTTACATTACACGCAACCACATTTATATTATAATATGTGTGTACCAATATATATAAAATTTTATAACCCAAACAAATGTGTATTATTGGTTGTGTAACAGAACTCTGCTTAATGACGATTTCCAGATGATAAGCCACTTTGGAAGGAAATCCGATAAGTCAATATGAAAGTGTCTTACGGTGGTTTGGGCATATTGAGAGGACTTGTGTGGATCGAGTTACGAAATAGATAACTTATATGTATGGATCAAAAGGAAGGGGTAGGTCATGTAAGACATGGTGGCTAAATGATGTAGATGAATATGTGAACAAGAGAAAAATTAAGAGTTGTAATAATAAAAGAGCATGAATGGATGTTGTTAAAGCGAAGGAAGTATGCGAGGATAGGGAAGTGTGGAGAAAGTTAATTAAGATGGATTAAGTACGGAGTTGTTTTTTTAGCTATATTCACAGTTTCTTGCCCGTCCCGTAAGATAATGGCGTGATTAATTATGTATTTATGAGATTAATTCTTAATTGGTCCATTCCAATGACCGGTTGGTCTAAGGCATCATTCTCGTGTTAAGCTGGCCTCCTGATGACGGAGAGATCGGGGTTGGAATCTTATTCGGATCTGATGAAAATGTTTTTTCCAAAATGATTTCCCTTTCTCCTTCCACGCAAATGCGGCCAGATTATCACTCAAATGCTTCCTTCCTCATCCTTAACCTAATATACAGTAGCCCCGTGGCTTCTTTGGTGCTGACTGACAGCTCACAGCTGACTTCTGACAGTAAACATTTAGGTATATACCTACATTTTGACCATCATAAATGACAGCTGCTAAACACATGTTTTTGCAAATCATCTAATTCGGCGTAGGGATACGTAATTTGGTCTGGTAACTATTTAAAGCTGTCAGTCAGCACCAAAGAAGCCATAGGGCTACTGTAGTGATCATCGTATGCACGTATAACTTGAACAAGTAGATATTAAGACGAGGTGATAAAAAAAATATCTTAATTGCTTATAGATCATCCCAAAGGTTCCATCAATAGCGAATTGAGAATATCTCAAGGCCATCCATATACACTACCTACACTTGACAAAAAGGAAAGTGACGATCGAATTGGGTGCAGCAGAAAGTGGCCTTCGGGTCAGGAGAGGGATGAGAAAAGGAGAAAAAGGGGTTAGTGGGAGGGGGCACGATAGGGGTCCGCAAGTATTAAATTTAAGCGTTATCGCGCGGCGGTCATCTCCGTCACGGAGTAGACATACCGCGGTTAAACGCATAGTAATGACGGGCAAGTTTTCTCTCCTCTCTAGACACACACGCGCGTGCCCGCCGCGACAAGGCACCCCCTAGATACGCATGCGCAGCACGCTTTCCCCCTTCTCTCCTTGCCTTCACCCGATGACGGTACACAACACAAGTGCACGGCTGTGGGGAAATTCAATAAATTTGAAATAAAATTATCTTGCAATCTTGGGTTAATTTTTTGTATTAAAAGAGTAATTAGTGCCAGGAACACTTAAAACAATTAAAATATCTCGTAATACTTTTTTTTTTTCAGATCATTGGAATTTAAACACACGGATACATTAGCGACTACATTTAAGTAACATGGTTGAAGAAGGTTGCTCTGAAAAAGTGCACTGACATTAGCGTGAAGGGATGATGGTAAACGACATTAAATAAGCATGTGTGAACAAAACATCTTCAACCCATTTCACTCGGCTGAGACATGATCCACAGTATTTTCTTCAATGGCAATCAAATATATTGTGAGACTAATGTATTAAAACGTAGGTCCATGGATGTGGAAATTGTGTTAGTGTAAACAAAATCACAATAAGCCGTAGGCTATCAGAGAAAAGTCTAAAATATGCATTATACTTTTTTCTATTAAATAGTTTAAATTATTAATCTTAGAAATAAATCCTTGTTGATTCTCTAATATAAATTATTTAATGGTTTAGATTATGTTTTAAAATAATGTATTATATCAATCTGATACCCAAGGCGATGGTTAAGGGGTCTAAGGCTTTATTCACCGAAACTAGAGAGCAGAAGATGCCTGAGTGGCGCATTGCAACGCAAAATTGAAATAACTGAATATCAACAGATTTTATATCAATGTCACGATGAATGTTCTGAAATTATAATGTTGTGTCGTGGCACAATCCAACACACCGATATAAACGCTTTCCATTAACGGGCAATTTTAAATTTCCTCACAACAGTCATCGAAGCGGTTCGCTCGCTTCTAGCTCAAGAGCGCATGCGCATAGCTCGCGCTGATGAGGTTGGCTTATAGCATGTCACGTGGCCCCGTTTTTGTTCTGCGCTTGTTTTTCGGCGAGCACTGAAATTCACAGTAAGAGAGTGGACCGAAGGTGCAAGGGGTGTTGCGCTAGGTAGAGATGAGGAAGGGACACCTTACAGAAAATGTACCCACATTTTTGTGGAGGTAGAGTGAGATATCATCTATGAAAATTTACTCAGTACACCCTGCTGAGATTCGGTATCCCAGTCTCATCACAAAAAAAACTTAATTATATTTGAGATTAGTTTGAGTGCCCAAAAATACGGGTGACCAATTGCATTTTCAATTTTTTACTATTGATTATATAATTAGCTACCTTTGTATTTAATGTAATAATACTATTTAAACAATACGACGGTCTAATAAGATACTCTGAATTTATCAAACAACCAAACACGTGCTGTTTGAAGATATATCGCTGGTTGAATTATTTTTTACTTGATAGACTAAATCAATTTTATAAAACGTCAACTTCTGTGCTCTTGGGGTAAAGTGTTCGCCTCAGTACCCGAGATTCATGGGTTCAAACCCAGCTGTGGTTGACAGAATTATAATTTTCTTGAGTTATAAAAATCCGCAGTACAACGTCCTCCAAAGGAGGAAGTAAAGCCATCGGTCCCATTTCGATTGTGGCATATAAAATAACCCTGTCCGATATGTGTAAAATATCTTTCCCGGCAAAATTGGTAGTCCTTTTAATTCTTGCTTATAGGAACTCTCATGTTATGATAGATATGATCAGTCAGTTTAGAAAGTAAACGTTAAATACCCCAATTAATTTTATAGATCACATTTCACCCTTCCTAAACGCAGTATGTTCAATATGATGAAGTCCAACGCCAGCTCGAACTCCGGACCTATTCACCTTTCTGTCTCGAGGGATGAAGGAGACTAATAGCCACTGTGTGACGCTAGTCCGCCCACTAATTACAGTGTTATAGCTCCAGGGAGTAGGGATGAGGGTGGGGGGTGAAGGAAGAGGGGAGGGAGACACTCCATGGACATCTGGGGCACTAATCCTTCCTGATTTGCGGCCCTGAGCCTGGGTAAGGACTTAAGCGACTTTAGCGCGTCGAGACGCCACATGGGGTAGGCACGGCGGCAACGGATCGTGACGGGTGGAATAAACAAACACTAATTCCAAACAGGTACACTTATAGACATATATCAAATCAATGGTGACTGGTGGGATATTATTAAGGCGATCAGCCACTTAATTAAACTTCAGTTTTAAACGTTTTTCCTCCAATTTAATCTCAAGTTGACACCACGTCTTAATTAGGGTCCTTTGGGTTTAGGTTGCACGCTAATGAAGCCTATTAATTATATTAATGTGCTAAGTATGAGAATGGTTGTATTTAGAATAGATGCACTCACATTTGCAAGGAGGGAGAGTCGAAAATCATTTAGAAAAAATGTTTTGGTATAAATAAGAGATACTAACACTGATCTCCCCGTCATCGACAATCCAGACTGTAGCGAGAGCAACACCTTACACCATTCAGCCATTGAAGGGGGTTGGGCATATTAATATTAACAATATATTTTAGTATTTTTATTCAATTTCTAAGCTAATAACTAATTGGAATATTTTATTATTATTATTATTAGCACCGCGTCGTATAGCCCGTTCGGGTTGTACGCACTTATGCTAATGTGTAATGGTATGGGTGATTGTGAGATGAAATGGAGGACCTACAGTTTAACGTGGGATCCGAACCATGGTGGAGACCTGGCATTCCACACATTCACAATTTGAGAATAATACACGTTTTGTTAGAGGTGAAGGAAGAGTTTGGTTATCAGATAAATCTGTGCAAGGACCTAAGTTTGAACCCCGGATGCCAGCACAGAAGTCCAACACTTTACCTCTAGACCACCAGGTCACCCTGGAATCTTATAAAATTTACAAAATGATTTCTCTACAGTTATGATAAATAAACAACTTTAAACTTCTTCAAAAGAATTATAAATGTGTTTTTTTTATCTTCGCCCCTCCTGTTGGGGTACATCCTCACAAATTACCGTAGGTGGAACCTCCCCTCCCCACCCCCTGCATCCCCAACCCACGAAAGATGGGTATAGGCATGGGGTCAAGTAATTACTCTGTCAACGTACCATAATTGTTAGTATATGCACCCTTTTTTTATTCAAGGGCATACAACCCTGTGCTTCGCCAATACTAGGACCTAAGCGGAAGCGGGCCGTGGAGTGAGGCAAGGGTAAGCAAAGCTTACTAAAACTGTACCAAAGACCACATGTTCTCACTCACTCAGTCATCATTTGACAGATTATTCATTTGCTCTACTCAGCTTGCCTCACGTAGTAAATGTATTTCCGTTGATACCCGCTGAATGAGATTAGTGATATGAACAATTAACTGAAACAGTTTCAGCTAAACTCTGCTTACCCTGGCAACGCTCCACACCAAATCACTGGTGTGTATAGATAGTCAAAAGAACATGGTAATTTAAAACCTTGCCGTATCAATTTTCTGTTGCGCACCGAAGATACGGTATGGTGAGATAAGCAGTGTATCTGAACATCACAGCGTATCACGGATGCGAAACATTTTGTAAGATGGTAGTTGTTCAATTCACAGTAACTTATTGCCAAGCATCCTTTTTTTACTTTAATACAATTCTGGGCTGCTTCGTATCCCATCAAATTTACTTTCTTTGATATATTTCGATAACATGTCAAAGTGTTTTCATATTCGACAGCAAAAGACACACAACTGATGTGAAGCGCTTATGTTAACGATGTTAAGCAGTTACCGAGTACCGAGTGCCATCCAGACTGTATTCGTGACGTGTTAGGTTACAATGTTCTGTTATTATTATTATTATTATCACCACACCTTACTACCCGTTCGGGCTATACACACTTACGCTAATGTGTAATGGTAGGGTGATTGTGAGATGAATTGGAGGACCTACAGTTTAACGTGGGATCCGAACCTCAGAGGAGGGCTGGCATTCCTCATATTCACAAGCTGTGATTAATACACTTCTTGTCAGAGGTAAAGGAATGGTTTAGCAATAAGATAAATCTGTGCCGGGACCGAGGATTGCACCCCGGACCTCCAGTACAGAAGTCTGACACCTTACCCTTAGACCACCACGCCCCCGTACAATGTTCTCTTACTTGTTTATACGCACCTTAAGACATCACAAACGACGTCCCTCGCAAGAGAGTCCATCGACTTTCATGTTGTTCAGTTTTGAGATCCGAGTCAGCTTGCACCCCCAACTCCCGGCAATGGTTCTTCTTGGACCCCTCTCCTCTTTCTCTCATCCCCTCTACCCCATAACACTCCTCGAGGAAGACAGATGGGGTCCACCAGGTCAACTACTTGCTATTCCGTGGACGTCCAGCAACCCCTTGCACACACTCGCCCCCTCACCCCTTCTGACTAGGCTGCGACTCCACCCTTCTGATTACCAAGAGCCATTCTTTACCACACGCGTGCTACAGGCAGGAAGGGGGGGAGGAAAGGACTACTAGACATTGGGTCTCCTGCCCGAAAGAAAAATTACGCTTATATTTATTAAAAAGATGGCGACTAGATACACTGGATATAATCTCTGATGGAACTGCATGGCTACTACTAGAAAACGTTTTTTTATTTTATTTATGCGGTAAATAGTCCCTTTTCCAAAACAAGCTTCGCAACGTTGGTTCATCGATGTTGCCAGTAGCTACTTCTCACCAAAGTTCACCAATCTCCGATATAACAGATGACAAAGATATTTGTCAACAATTAACAGAAAGAGAACGGGGATAAACATTTTCCCCATAAGACCTGAGGGCAGTTACCTCGGAGATGATATTTGGTGTAGCAAGCTTTGACTTCCATCCAGAGAGCCTATGGGGTTAGATTCTTATATATGGCCTGTGGAGAATTATAATTTTTAGTTTTGTGAATGGCGTCTTACCACCCGTATAGCCTATCTGTATAATTACACTAATGGTGGTAGGGATAAAGAACGTAGAGTTTTAGAGCAAACACATCAACTATTTCCTGGGTGAAGAGTGATAAGCTATTTAGGAAAAAAAAATACACCTCAAAACACGAGATTCAAACACTGACCTCCTCTCCACAGACAGATTAGACTATATTTGACTGACTTGTTGGTCCGTATGCCAACCAGTGCTGGTTATTCAACAAGGTGATTTTTCAATCAAATAGTTTCTTTTGAAACTATGCAAATAAAGTAAGCTTTAATCAAATGTTTTTGAATTCTTTTATTGATTTCAGGTAATGAAAATCTAAGTCTAATAATTTGACAATATTAATGGTTTATGTGAATATAACAGTTATAGATTGTTGCAATAAAAACACAGTGTGTCCATAATCCATACACCTTATTATAAGCCTTTATAAATTCGTTATTTTATGAACTATTTGGTTGACTGAATTGTTGTTTTATATTTAATTTAAACAAAAATATCTTGAGCTGTATTACTAATCACTACGAACAATTTTATGATAGTTCCTTAAGTATAAAATGTATTGAGACTTAAAATGGGATAAATGATTTATGGACAACCTTAATACACACGAAGCAGCCACTGTTCAAAAGTTTTTTCTACCAAGTTAATTAAGATATATTATTATATGTTTATATACTAAACTAGCATTGAAGTACCTAGCTTTACGAGGAAAAATATTTTAAGGTAAAAAGGTGTAAAAAGGATAAAAGTAAATATTATTTTATAAAAGATAAAATGGATTAAAAGGATAAAAATAATAGGAAATTAAAACGAAAAAAAAATAGTAGATCAAATAAAAAAATTAAAATTCTGGCTTCCAGGTACACATGTTCGTGCAAAGGGGCAACAAATTTTTAAATTTCAGCCACCTGAGTGCGCTAGATATCGCGCAACACTCACGACAGATACATTCTTCTTTTTATTAATATATATTATTACAATGAAAATATTTTATTTACTATGAAAGTATTAAATTTAATCTACTTGTTTATAAGTCGTATTTAAATATGTCGACAAAATTCATAGTGTTTTTTATATATCGTTCTTACTGCTAATAACATAATATGCTGGGTTTTATTCTCGTCTGGGTGTAAAATGTCTCACATTAAAAATAAGACTCTCACATTTGCTATTTAAGATTATGTTCATCTTATATTTTTCTAAAATAGGCCCCTAATTGGCCATAGAAACATTGAATAACTAAACATAATTTATTGTTTTTATTTTTTCCAACCAGGGGCTGGAGAGGGAGGGGGGGGGGGCTGAGGGACCCCATGATAGCTCCCCAGAGAACTTCCTAAGCAATTGCTTGATTGACTCTCGCGTTACTGAAGCTTGTAAAGTAATGACCACTATCGGTAGTAAATCAAAGAGCACGAGTGTTTTTTTTGGCGGACAGGATGTCAGGCGCGAGAGGAGTAAAGAAGGACAGACGAACAGATAGACAGACCTAGGTGAGTCAGACTTGTATCAAAACAATCCACACAACAACAACGTACTTTTAAACATACATTAGGCGCCACGTATTTCCGGGGGAGCCGGGTTCGTCTACCGCTCTTCGTCATCTTGTCATCAGTTACACTTGGTTACGGTAAAACAAATTCCTTTTTTGTTTTATAACACCGCGTCTTACTATACGTTTGAGTTAAACACTTATTTACCAATAACGCTAATGGCTTTAGAGATTAGGAAGTGTATATTTATAGGAAGTGTACTAATCTTCACGTCAATGGAGAGTGAAAAACAATTTTTTGAAAACCACCCTCAGTAGACCCGACCAGGCTTTGAACCTCAATCTCCAAATCATTAGCAGGCCAGTCTAACCTCAGAATAGTTCCTTAGTTAGAACAGTGGCCACGGAAGCGCGTGCTTTAGTTATTGCTTTGTTTCCGGTTTCACATCTTACTACTCGTTCAGACAGACCATACAAACAAATGAGGCGGAGATGAGAATGGTAAAATTTTAGAGAAAGTGTAACTGCATTTGTTAAGAAAAAAGGTAATTAAAAAAAATTCTAGTACCAACCTCCCCATTACTATATGACCAGACAAGACGGGATAACATCTTTGTCAGCGTGACCATTTGTAAATATACTCCCGTAAAATCGACAGTGAATTAGAAAGACCTGAAACATTAATTTCCTGGTAGGCTGCAAATATTTAGTGAAGCCACAGTTGTATTGCTTGGCTTTGGAATTTGTCTCACGTGCTTTAGTCCGCATGCACACCCACACAACCACATACACACATACACACACGAGTCGAGTCCTCCCCTACTCATACACGTGACCACGCATATCTGATGAGAGAGGAGGGGGCGGATAGTTTTACCCCCTCCCACCCTTTCTCTTCACACTTGGTATCATCAAATAGTACTCTTAGAGGAGCAATGCAAAGGTTTTTGGGTGATTCGTAAGGGGAGAGACGCTGAAAGAGATGGAGTATTTGGAGGACATCTATAGTCTTGTTACACGTCTTATTCCATCGCTTTTTTTCTTCTAATTGAATTCAGTGCAAGATAACTATCACCAACCAAAAATCAGGGATAAATTTTAGCAAAACACGTGACCTTTCAGCGTTCGCATGAACCAAGGCATCACTCTCACACAATAAACTGGATTGCCAAGTGACGGTAAGATCAGGGTTCGAATCCCATTCAGGTATTTTGAGGTTGGTTCTATCTAAACTGGTTCCCACTTTCTCTCCGAGCAAATACAGGTACATTTACCCTAAACTCTACCATCACCATCCTTACCACATTATTGTAAATATTCGTACATCCTGAACGGGTAGTAAGACGTGGTGCGCAAAAAAAATCTATCATGGTAGCTTGGTAATTATTTCCTAGTAGCGCCGTTCCTAATATTCATCTAACATATATTTAATTACAAACGTTTGAGCAGAAGAGATTTAAGTTGTCTTTCATCTAAAATCAAACAGTTAAATCCATATTTTAAACAACGGTAAAGTCAAATAAATGTGTTTTTTTTTCTAAACCCTACTTTAAATACTATAGGGAGCAAGACTGAGATAGTATGGGCATGTAATGAGGATGGAACAAGAGAGTATGCCAAAGAAAATTATGGAAATAAAGTATATAGGAAAAAGATCGCAAGGAAGGCCAATAAAGAGATGGGAGGAGCAAATAACAATAGTGTGCACGTGAGAGGAGAAGAATGGAATCAATTAAAGGAGGAAGAATGGTGGAAGGAGGAGGCATTTTATTAAACTGGTCCAGCCTCAGGCAGAAAACAATTGATGATTATATATATATATATATATATATATATATATATATACACATATATATTTATAAAATGTAGTGGTTGGTTTTAAAACATACGTTAAGCCTTTATACATGTATAATGTTGAAGATCAGCAGTTTTATTTTTATATACATAAACCATTTTTTTTTAAGAATGATATTTTAATCAAAATAAGTTTGAACACATTGACTATGTGAATGTATGTCAATTTTTCGTCATAGCTTTTCAAATAAAGTATCGTGTCCTGTAGTGATGCCAGGGAAAGCAGAGTTTATTTAATCTGTACATGTAATATGTTATCATCACTCAGTAAAACACTCATTTGTCAGGTATAAACATTCCCATTTGACATGTGTAGACATAAGTCTATGTATGATTGTTCAAATTGGGACAGTTTGTGTGAACTACCTTACAAGTACAGTTTTAACAAACTCTTCTTACCCTGGAGATATTCCCCGACAGGGTTTTCAATATACGTTTCTCTACTGAATTAATTAGTGAAACATCGACAGTGTGTTTGCGAGTCTTTTCGTAATACGTCAGATATAAGGGTTCTGATAAAGGTTCAAGGAGAGTTTACGATTATGTTATAATAAACCTAATATGCTAGGAATGATAACGGTTGCATTCAGAGGGAGTGCACCCGCATTCGCGTGGAAGGGAAGGGGCAAAATTATTTAGGAAATACCAGCCTCATAACACTCGACCACAATCTCCACACCATCGGCATCGGCCACTGAAATGTGTGAGCATGTAGTTCTTCACGGCCTTGGACGATGGCCGGCTTGCCTCGGCCGATAATTGTGATATTGTGTCACTTGTAAGGAGGTAAAGACAGTACTCATCACACTACTAGTCACAACTCAACAATGGAGGGCCGCGGCAGTTTTTTCTTGTGGAAGGTTGCCAAAGATGAAGGCAAGATTGAAAAACTGTGCCCTACCACTTAATTTCAATTTGACAGTTCAAACCTTTTTACTGGGTTACACGTAGGTACACAAAGTACAGTGCAACTTCCACAGGAAGGGACCTCTATGGCACTGGTATTACTACCCGTTCGGGTTACACGCTTATGCACTAATCAAGGTAATGGGCCAGAGGAATGAGGAAGGTTGAATTTTGAATAAGTGTAGACACATTTATCTGGAGACAAAATTATTCTGTAAATATATAGTGATTGCTTAAGCATTGACATTCTCAGACAAGACTACGTATATTAAAAGTGTTAAGAAAAGTGAATCAGTTGCCGACTTCTTTGTTCTCTAGAGAGTGTACAACTAGAAAAGACGTAAATAAAGTCGGCCATGTGTTTTTTTAACTAAAGAGCTTGGCACAAAGTTATTAAACGGCTCGTGATATAATGGTCAGTGCACCTATCCACGAGCTTAGGGGTCCCGGGTATGATTACCGGTTGGTATTTTGGGTATTTTTCCCGAAAGGGAAATTATCTCAAGTCCCCAGAGTTTTGTTGGTTAGACTTACTCAAGTTTAAGATCACTTCTGGCTCCACAACTAGATAATCACTATCATCGAATCCTTTCATTGCGTGTAAGACGTGTGGACAACTTCCTAGGTACACCCTAAGCAACATTCTGTGCCACTAGCGTGGCTAAAAGTCTACATATACATGAGACAGGACATGATAATATATCTCCCCTCGGTTAAAGATGCCACAGAAGTAAAAAAACTACTTAAGATTATTCTAGAGTAAAAAAAAATCATTGAATAATATAAACAAGTGTATAGTTATTATAAGCTATAAATAGCGAGTTGATGATTTAAAATCATTAAGTTCAAGAGTTATAAATTGTATAACTTGTTAATTGACCCTTTTTGCGTACCATTGCCAAGGTAAAATAATTAAGTTATAGGATTGAAATTAAGTCTAACTAAATGAGGTACAAACAATGAAATAATTATAAAACATTATAATAATTATTACTATTAGCTTTCATGCAATTAAGGACTTTAATTAAATGTTCACTATACAATTTTAAAAAAATACTGATATTTTAGATTGGTTTCACAAATATATATTTTTTTTATTTCAACAAATATTAAACACTTTAACAACTATACTGTCTCCAATTTACTAGTTTGAATTCTTATTTAGCTATGATTAATGTATTTCTATGTAATTCTTATAACCTATATTATCTCGTCTTACATAGTATTTTTCATTGCTGGCCTGTTATAGGTCCTACAGTTGTTGGCCAACACTAAAATAAAGGAAATTGAAACCAAATTATTGTTACTATTGTTATTACTATTTTTATTACTAAGCCAAGCAAATCCTAATCGAACAAGGTTCTCACCCACCTCGGTGACGTAGTTAGCTAACGTGCTAGATTCTTGTTGAGCTAGACAGCCAAGGACGGGGAGATCAAGGTCCGAATCTAACTCGGGTGAACCAGGGGTGGTTTTTCCTAAATGGTTTTCCACTCTTCTTCTACTTAAATGCGGGTCAACTTCCTCTATATTCAACCTTCACAATTTCTAACTTATTAGCGTAATTAGTACTTAAGCGTATAGCCCGAACGGGTAGTAAGACGTGGTGCTAAAATAAAATCTCCTATAACTAGAGATAATCTCTAAGCTCTTGGCCAAATTGGGAAGAGGGGAAACAAACATAGGAAAAAACAAATCGACAAGGTGTACCCCAAAAAGAAACGCCCAATTTTATTTTGGCCCTAATATTCCACCACCAAAGTTTTACGCGTGATTACAAACCCGCGTTTAAACTTTCATGAAGGATCTGATGACACATCTCCAGGCCGGTGAGGAATGGCCCTAACTGAAGCTGCAGCTTCCCATGAATCACAGATTAGTTCACGAGGAAATTTAGCCCTCCATCAACGTTTCTGATACCCAGAGAGGCGCGGTAATTTGAAGTGTGAAGACAACAACCGAACAAGTGCAATATTTTATAGGATTAAACATTTTGTGCCACTAAATCGCATTTTAATTTTTCTTTGTAAGTATTCCTGGAAATCTTTTTTTTAGCTAGAATATTTATTTTAATATTATATTAAAAGCATCGTATCACAGGTGGACTAACAATTGACCTCGCCCAATTTTGTTTTGATGGTGACTGGGAGTTCAGGTTTTGAATCCCGGCTAAATGTACTGAGAATGTTTTTCGATTAATAGCTTTCCACTCTCTCTTTTGTCCTCAAGAAAAATCCGAGTAATTTAGTATTCTAAATTCTACCTACCCTCCACTTACTACCTTTCAGCTTCATTTAAAAAAAGTAGTACTTGGATGGGTAGTAGAAACAGGTGTGCACAAATATATTTATACTCAAGTCAATATAATGGCAAATAAATTAATATTTTGAAACTCCACTTGGAGAATCTTTAAAAGAAAAGTTTCAATTTCCATTATTTTAAAAAGAAGCAAAATCATATATTTAGAGAAAATATTGTATTTGTTCAAAATTGTTGACCTCCAGATCATGAGGGTTCTTGATGTTTGTGCACCCGAACTTAAAAAAAGTGGGTCGTGCCATTTTCTTGGTCCCTCCTTATGCATTTCTGTAAAAAGAACTGCAACCGAAACAATTTTACGGATTTCATTTCAACTTGATACTTAAATATTATATGATCGTAAATAAAGGGAAAATTGTGGTTTTGAGTCTAGCTCTAAAATTAAATGATGGTTAGTTTACTAATAGTTGATTTTGGAGAATTATATATATTTTTAAATGACTCCCGATTTGGTTCCAATTTTATACCAGGGAGTATTTTAAATTATATATAGCACTAAATAGTTTTTTTTTTGTATGAAACTTGATCTCAGGGTAGTTTGAAGATGACTGATTTTCTTAAACTAAAATAATAAACTCAATTTATATTATTTATTGACTTATTTCTTCTTAGTAGAGCCTAGAATATATTTAGTTTTTGTTAAAATTTTGTATTTAAATTGTTTGTTGAGGTGACCTGGCCGTCTAGAGGTAAGGTGTCAAACTCCTGTGCTGGTGGTCCAGGGTTCAATCCTCGGTCCCGGCACATATTTATCTGATTACCAAACCCTTTCTTCAGCTCTGACAAGACGTGTATTAGTAACAACTTGTGAATGTGTGGAACTTCAGTCCTCCACCTTGTTTCGGATTCCACGTTAAACTGTAGGTCCTTCATTTCATCTCACAATCACCCTATCATTACACATTAGCGTAAGTGCGTAAAACCCGAACGGGTAGTAAGACGTGGTGATAATAATAAACAGTTTATTTATGTGTGTTCCAAAGAATAAAAGGAAATATGAAAACGTTTATACGATTTGATTGCTATATTTAAACAGATAGGTAGTTAACGGCTTGATCTAAGGACTAGGTGAGTGAAGGGTGCCTTAAGAGCAACTAAACTCGCGTAGTGTTGAAGTAAGTCGGGAGTAAAGTGCCTCTCATTATTACCAGCCGGTTCCCGTCGACAGCGATCAAATGAAATGCGATTCTGTCGTACTAGACCAGTCGGTTGCCACTGCTAGTCTTCTCTATAAAGTCGATAATAGGCTACCCATTCATAAACGATCGAAAATATTTTTTTAAATGCAACTTTAGTTTGCAGAATAAAATCATAGTGGAAGTTTATAAGTGCATTGTGTTTATTTGTATTGGCAAAATCAAGGCTATCTAAAGCAGTTTAATGACCACTTTAATTATTTGAGATTGTGAGTCACAATTAAAAGGGTATTTTGGAGTTGGGGTTTTCATTATGGTTTTCTCATCCTCAATTCATTCGAATGTGGGTGCGCTTCCTCTCAGATATATTTTTTATGTCTGCCACTAACACTAAGCCGTTATTAACATCTGTGTTTCTAGCTTCAGTAGTCAAATGGTCTAATGCGTGACTATTACAATAAACTGGACTACCGATTATGGGAAGGTCGGGGTTAGAATCGAGATCGGGTGTATTAAGCGTAATGTTTCCTAATCTGTCTTCTATTCTCCCTCCAAGAAAATTAGGGTAAAATACCTATAAATTCAATCTTCCTCACCCTTAGGCCATTAGAGTAATTAGTACAAATGCGTGTAACCGTAAGGGGTAGTAGTAGTAAGACGTGGTAATAAAAACACACATGGTATTTGATATAAGAACTGTCCAATCAGTGGGAGCGCAAAGCACACTATCGACTCATTTAGTCTGGTTCGTAGATGAAGAGACGTGTGGTTAGACACCTCCAAGTGTAACGAGATTTTTTTTCTAAATNCCCCCCCCTTCACACCAAGAAAAAAATTACATTTCCTCAAAATTATACTCTACTTATCTCTTACCCCATTAACTTAGTTAATATGAGTATAGCCTGGAAAGAGAGTACAAATTAGTGGTGTAGAAAACGTTTACCCACAATAATATTACGAGTAAAATTACCCCAGTTTATCAGTCTGCCCACGCGTATTGTTCCCATGGTACTTCCGTAGTTCTTCAACCCAGGTATATTCTATCCGTGATAGGGTTGTCACTGTGATTTATGTCGATAGGACGACCAAACATCGTTCATTGAGATGGTTCATTTAACGCCATTTTTTTTCTTCCTCAATATTCTCAGGTGCGTTCACATTATTCAATAAAAAGTGATCACTGCAAAACAATGATAAAATAAAAAAATATTATACAATAGCATTGTAAATCTTATACTTATACTATCAGATAATATTATTAGAACAGCTATGTTCATTGAATACACTCGTAGAAATGTTATAATCAGTCTTTACAATCAACCATTAAATCGGCACGATATGAATACTTTTTTCTTTATTATTATTATTATTATTTTTTGCACCATATCCTTCCACCCGTATGGGATATTCGCATTTAATAAGACACGTAAGAGATGTGTAAGATAGTCCCCGTTTCACAGGAGGAGCCTTTTAGAAAATACAAACATGTTTTTTTTTTCAGTCAAATAATGGTAAATTATTATAACCTACTATTAGTGTTGTTTTATATGTATTGATAATATCTAACTAAAGTAACATCTGTTGATTGACGAATTACATTTGGGTCACGAGTTCCTTCTTGGAATTGTAAACAAGGCATCCTTGCCCCAGCTGATATGACGTTTAATTTAGGATGGGTGACCTGGCGGTCTAGGGGTAAGGTGTTAGACTTCTGTGCTGGCGGCCGGGGTTCAATCCCAGGTCCCGGCACAGATTTATCTGAATACCAAACCCTTCCTTCACCTCTGACAAGACATCTTGTGAATGTGGGGAATGCCAGGCCTCCACCGTGGTTTGGATTCCACGTTAAACTGTAGGTCCTCCATTTCATCTCACAATCACCCTACCATTAAACATTAGCGTAAGTGCGTATAACGCGAACGGGTAGTAAGACGCGGTGCTAATAATAATAATAATAATAATAGTAATAATAATAATAATAATTTAGGATGGCTGTTAATGTTTTTTCAAGCTGAACAAAAACAGATAGTGACGTACAATAAGACATAACAAAAAAACTAGGCTAACCTTGCCTAGCATAGCTTACCATAACATAATCCAACCTACAGTAGCCCCATGGCTTCTTTGGTGCTGACTGACAGCTCACAGCTCACAGCTTTGAAAAGTTAACAGACCAATTTATGTATCCCAACGCCGAACCATATGATCTGCAAAAACATGTGTTTATCAGCTGTCACTTCTGAGTCAAATTCTAGGTACATACCTAAATGTTGACTGTCAGAAGCCAGCTATGAGCTGTCAGTTAGTACCAAAGAAGCCATGGGAATACTGTAATCTAACCTAATGTACCACACGATTATAACCAAAACTAGCCTAACATAATACAAGGCAAAATGATAAGTGGGTCCGAATTCGTATCTACCCGCAGGTCTTATCTGTTATATAAGTCCTCTTGGCCAGTGAACGTGACCCAACTAAGCTATTACGGTTTTGGGACAAGGGGTCCGTTGCCCAACTGTAACTCGCTGCTGCAGATCACATGATTTGACGTATGAATACGTGAAAGTGGATTTAGCAACTTTTTTAGCTTTGTAATAATTAAAGCTCTTACTATGAAAAATGAACTATAGTATTGAGATGAATTGTTACCGTATTAGCGTCGTGGGAAATGGGCAAACCAGAGTTGTTTTTTTAATTTAAAATATATGTAGGATCACATTCAGACAAAGAAGATAAGAAGACCATTAAACATAAAGTACAAGCATTTGCATGAGTAGCTTTATTTGGTGTATAGGCTCGTGTAGATACTTTAACGTCTGCAATTCTCTTTGGTATATTTTTCTCTGTGCATCTTAATGTTATGTGATTTTCTTTAGTTAAATTACTATCTTTTGCGCTCGGCTTCACTCTTACTAAACAACATATCAACACAATCAACAGCTTCAAATTCTAGGAAAGAATAAAACTGATTTGAGAGCCGTAATTTATGTGCTTAAGAAGATTCACGAATAAACAAGGTATCACCCCTTTCCCCTCCCTCTTTACCATTACTTGCCATCTTCTGTACCCGCAGTACCAGCCGCAATGAATGTTCACTGCTTACAACCGGTTTTTTCCACACTACTTAAAGCTATTAACAATAAGAATTATTATAATAAATATTCATATAATCTATATAAAAATGAATGTATGTGTAGTATGGGGCTAAAGTTAGTTTGGGTAATATCTTTACAAATTAAACCTCTTTTGAATATAATTCTTAGTACTGTACACTGATTTACAATTGCAAGTATGGTTGAAACATCTTCCTGTCTTTAACAAATTGTAAATTTATTGGCTTGTAAGTTGATAGAACTTCTTAATTTGCACACCTTAATTTACTAAGTTTTAAACCAAACGCTTTACCTAATTAATTTATAATTAATAGCACAAAAATCTAAAACAAATATATTTCTTTGAAAAAATACACACAATTCTGAAATATGTACAAGTTTACAAATTTGAAGTAGAAACTTTTTAAAAAAGTATCCTAAAAACAATTTGTCATTGGTAGGATTTAGCATATTTCAAAAATTTAATCTGACGAATGAAATGTGTTTTTTTTAGTGAGTAATTGACATTTAACGTTTAATAACTTGATAGCTTCCCTTCATTTATGACCTATAGGCCCATTACATAAGCCCTCAGTAATAACAACCCACATGACAAATAAACAAACGACAAAATCTGGAATAAATGAACTGATAGCCTTCCTCCAATCATAACCATTCTTCACACGTCAATAATTAACTCCGCCAGGGGGACGGAGGGTGGGGTGAAAAATATACGACGCTACGGAACAACTACCAAAGGTACATAAGGCTCTTGTTAACGTGTTAAATTACGTGGAAGTGACCCTTAAAAACTCAAGAGACGATTTTTTTTCCCCTACCCCTCTTTCTACTACGGGGTGTTGGGTTATATGGAGCATGTGGCGTTGCAGGTCCCACACGTCAACCTATAACCCTTGTAAATCCACGTGGATTAGGCTTTTAGGGGTTCAAAGGGGGGCGCAGTTGGGCCCACTTTAGGGAGAGGGTGGTTAAAAGGGGAATGTGGAAAAATTCAAACCGACCTCTCCCTCCCTTGGTGTAGCCAATGAGGGATGCTGTTTGCAGGTGGAAAGCTTGGTAACAGTTTGTGTGTCCAGTACGGGAACCAGTGTGTGGGGAAATACGTTCCGTATGTGTGTGTGTTTGTGCGCGGACGTATACATATATCAAGCTACGTGCAAGCACTAGGATTTACGTGGGTCATATATCTTTCTCTCTAAGTATCCAGAAATGCGTTAAAGCGACATCCCTCATACTTTGATCCTAACGTTGGATCCACCTAATATTTCTTTTGGGAACCAGTTTTAACATAAAAAAAATAGGAAAAAGGGGGGTGAAAGGTGAGAGGATAAAGTTCGGGGAAACAAACAAACACGTTTTTCTATAGTATAAATCATAATTATGTCTATCACCAGGAAACATTCACTTCCTTATTTAAAATCTTGAGCCGTTTGGACCAGTCAAATCAATGGAATATTTTACTAATTAATTTGTTTAGTGTTATTTAAAATAATAGTATTTAATTATTTCATAACGTATAGAAAGTATTCAAATCAAAATTGTTTTATTTTACCTACGTCCATAATACAAGCATATTTTAATTACACTATTGGAGAAAAGTTAAGGAACGTAGAATTTAGAAGAAATTTAGGCCTCCACAAAATTTCGTTGAAGAAGAGTTATTTACCCGCCTTGGTGGCGTAGTTGGCTAACGCGCTTGTCGTGTTGAGCCCGATTGCTTAAGACGGGGAGATCGAGGTTCGAATCTCG
>CABFVX010000001.1:787532-797886 GCA_902151425.1 Timema shepardi | reverse complement strand
GGGGGGGGGGGGGGGTTCCTAAATGGTTTTCCACTCTTCCTTCACGCAAATGCGGGCTCACTTCCTCTAATTCAACCTTCCCAATTTCTAATCCATTAGTACTTAAAGCGTATAACCCGAACGGGTAGAAAGACGCGGTGCTAAATATTATTATTATTATTATTATTAAGAGTGAGTTAACTCTTAAGGAAGGATCACACTCATAAAACCCAAATGAGATTTGAACACTGACCTCTTCACTAGTGGCATAACAGACTTCATGAGTTTGACGTTTTGTCCATGTATATAATAAAAGTACATTTAAATGTAAATATTGTATTTGCTGAAATTATCATAATATTTTCAAAATAAATCCAAATAATAAAAGCTTTTAGTTTATGAAATTTTAGAAAAATCGTATACTTTAAAAGTTACAATTAAGAGTAAACATTGATAGATGCGGACCTGTTGTTTAAAAAAAAAAAATTCTATTACCACCGCGTCATATTACCTGTTCAGGCTATGCAGCTATGTACTAATTACGCTTATAAGTTAGGGACGAAAAAGGTTGGATTTAGAGGAAGTGTACCTGCATTTGCATGGAGGGAAAGTGGAAAACAATTTTAAGATAACCACTCTCAGTACACCAGACAGGGATCCAACCCCAATCCCCCAGTCATCGGCAGTCTTAGACTAACACGAGAGTTACGCCTTAAACCATGTGACCACCAAAGCAGGTTAAACCTGTTATTATATAAACATGAACGTATCATAATAGGTCTTAATTCCATGAACATTTCTACCATTCAAATATAATCTATTCTAAAATCTATTTTTGTTTATAATTCTACCTTGTGCCATTTTGGAACTTCGTAAAAAAATTCGGCCACACTAAAGATTAAGTCTAGATTATTATTTTTATGTACAATCAATTACTAAACAAGTTTATCCAACAATAGGTTCTGCATTAGTGAAGATACTTGAAGTTTGGATAACTAATGGACAGTAAATATATATTTTTAGGTTTATTGACAATTAAATATGTTAGGTACAAGGTAAAAAAGAGGAGAGTCTAATTTTAACTCAAATTGAGTTATTGCTGCCATCTGTTAAACAATCATTATACCTTTCTAGTGCACTTTAGATTATGGTTAAAAATATATTTTTTTCATATTTAAATTAATTTAAAAAAAACAATTATTTGTTGGGGTTCCTATGGGGTTTGAGATCTAAAAGTCGTCCTAAAAAATTTGTTTAATGTGACGTTCCTCCTTTTCTTCCTGTAAAATTCATATTTTATTACACAATTTTATCAATAATATAATAAGAAGCTATAAATTGTGATGCATTTATTTCAAGTTATTACAGTTCACGTGTTATAAGGTGTCAAATTTATTATTTTATGCTTTTTCCGTATCATTGTTACGGCAAAGTAATTAATGAATGGATCTAGATTTTAGTATAACTAGACATACATATGAGGTGTAAACAATTAAATATTGCTAATATGTATTGAATTTTAGTTAAAATTTTGTTAAAATGTAGTTAACATTTTATTAAAGAATCTAAATATTATTATTTATTTTATTTGTACACCAAGTTCATAATGGGTTATTGGTGTGTATAACCAATAAAATAAAAATACATGAATTTTAAATTTTTCAAATTTTTATTGAAATAAATTACATCCACACACATATACAATTTATTAATACTCTCTTTTCGTATAAAGAATAAAAAATGGTATACTTTTTTTTATTTTGAGCAACATTTAAACAAAACAATGTAAGAAACTCAACAAAATATTTAAATAAAAATATTTAAAATAAAAATAAATGTTTAAAAAATTAGGTACAAAAGTAAGAAATCTTGAATACAACAATTTGAAGACGTCACAGTCCCAATTACGTATACTACTGAATGAGTATGGTGGCAGGAAAAATATTAGTTTTCACTGTACATTCGAAAAATTCCATAGCAAGTGCTACGACTCTAAAACCTAAATTATTACGTTTCATTAGTTACAAAATAAATGTAGTTTAACTTTTAAATAGCTATTAAGTAATTTGGCGCTTGCCTGGACTAATATATTTTACGTATATCATGTATTCAGCTGACATCTCTAATCAAAACGTAAATTGGCCCCCTAATATCGTCGTGTGATAGGAACTTCGATAAAACTAACGCGTCGAGAAGTTATATTATTTTGTGTGTGCTATATCATTGATGTGATTGTTAACCTTGTTTGTAATTTTTTTTTGTGGTCGATTTTTTATCAATGCTTCGCTTGAATTATCTATTTTTATTATTAAAAATGCTAGGGAAAGTATTTTAAAGTTCACTCATCTTGGCTATAAAGTTATATTTTTTGAACACATCAGATGATCGGTACATATCATACAAGAGAAAATTGTTAGCTTCAATTAATAAGCCATCATTTTTTCTTGAAAAAAAAATAAATACTATTTTGGTTGAAGGTAAACATAACAAATAAATGTTTTGGATTAAGAATAAGCATTTTAATCCACACATTTAAAATATTACATAATCTTATAGATTTTTAAATGAAAATATATTTTAGTTTTAGTGACCTAGTTTAGGTAATTGCTAGTGCTTTGGAATGATAACTTTTTAAGCTTTTCCTATCTTATTTTACAAATAAATATCTACTCATTATGTTTTAAATACATCTTTCTTATTATTATTTTTAAGTAATACAAGTGTGTCCATAAGTTATTCACCACATTATAATGCTTAAAAAAGCTTAATAACACACAATTCAATACATTTTTATTTATTTTGCAAATAACTTTAAGATAGCTTCTAAAATAGCAAATTTTTAAATAATGAGTGAATAATTTATGGGCATATTTTGTAATTTAATTCATTGATGTGTCTATATTTAACATTCTAATATGAAAATAAGAAAAAGTTGTTGAGAAATTTTCAAAAATATTTACTTCTTTTACTACGCTTTCATCTATAAGCTTAATTTTAGTGTATTAATTTGAATTTAGGGTAATCTGGTGGTCTAGGGGTAAGGTGTCAGACTTCTATGCTGGCGTCCGGGGCTCAATCCTTGGTCCCGGCAAAGATTTATTTGATTGCCAAATCCTTCCTTCACCTCTGACAAGACATCTTGTGAATGTGAGGAATGCCGGTCTCCACCGTGGTTCGGATTCCACGTTAAACTGTAGGTCCTTCATTTCATCTCACATTCACCCTACCATTGCATATTAGTGTAAGTGCGTATAAACCGAACGGGTAGTAAGACGCGGAGATAATAATAATAATTTGAATTTACTTTGTATACAAGATTTAATTTGATTAACTTTGTAGCATTATTGATTTTTAAATCAAAAAATATTGATAACGTAATATAGGGGCCAATATTTTACGGTTAGATGTATGAGATATTCCTGAATTTCGTTCCAAATGTAAGTACATAAGCTCATTACAAAGTTAATGAACAGTTACAATTTATTTCTTGCAATATCTATTGTCTTTAAATAACATAAAAATAGTTGTTTTATTTTTTCTCAAAGTCAAACGTTAAGTAATTTATTTGACCACAAAGATTTCTACACTGGTTTTACTTGTAAATGTAATAATAATTGGACTATAAGAGATTATTTACAAAAATCAATATTTTTTTATAGTTTTTTCAACATTTGAACACTTAGTACAACACATAAAATCACTTGCTAGTGTCTGACAAAAAATCATCAACAAACACAAAGTCACAAAATTAAACCTCATATCTATGCTGAACTTGTACACACAAATTGCTTTTATTTTGCAGCTGAACTTGCACACAATATTGTTTTTACTTTAAAAATACTTTAAAGAAAATTTGATTTTGGGTTTAAAAAGATGAAACACTCACCAAACCATTACCAGAATTTTCTCAACTAGTCATGATCATGCATGCATAATTATGAGGTTCAAAATATAGTATATAGAATCTTAGAATTGGATGGCACTCATATTACTTTTTCATATATAATTAATGAATTCACAATTTTGTTTATAGTTTATTATTAATATTCTAAGGTTAAACATTTGTTCAAGGAGGGTAGAACAAAAACATATTAGGACTATAAATCGGTATTTATCATAACTCAAGAGGTTTTTTTTTGCACTATACCACATAATTTGTACACTTAATATTTGTAATATCTTGGAAACACTGTCAACTTACACTGAAGTGTTATCTTATTTATTTATTTTAATAAAAATAGACACACAAATACTTCACAGTACACAGTGTATCATCGACAGGTACCAGAATCTTGGGGACGGTCAGCCTTGACCTTGAAGGGATATCCTCTCCTTCAGCAACGATCCTGTGTCGTCCAGAGCAGCCTTCCGAAACATCACCGTGAGTTCTTCAGTACGCCTGGAAATGGAGGTGAAATCTTCATAGTTTCAATTCTTTCTTTTATACAAACTTCATATTACATGCTTATTCAGACATTTTATCAAAATAAAAATAAAACAAAATCCACAAAAACAGAAGTTAATATCTTAAGTAAACTTAATGTCTTAAAATTAATTTTAAATTTGAGCCCCACAAGCTACACATTGCTATTATAAACATAGTGTCTAAAATCCAATAAGATTTTCCAATTTTTTTTTATTTATTAAACATGTATTTATTGATAGATCTACAAGTTGAATAGTAAGGGGAAAATGTTCTTTAGAAATCTAAGATAGGTCAGTATACAAGTTATATACATGATAAATATATTTATAAAAGCCTATAGGATAAATGGATCGTAAAAACGACTACATTAAAAATAGCATTTAATTTAGGTTGTTTATTAGTTAGAAAGAATCAAAGGTAGATTAAATCACACTTTAAAAATAACAAGATAACTGTTGAGTCATGAAATGCGAACCAATAGGTTAACAGTGAGTTAAAGTTAACTTCTTTGCGTCAGCCTGTTTATTGTTTTTATCGTCAGTCCTAATCACATAGAACTCAAAATATATTTTTTTGTGTTCTATCATTTACAAAATAACATTTGTGATACCAGCACCTATGAATTAGAGGATTGTATTCATAATGATTGTGCACATGAATCCACCAGTGTAAGTGGACACGTGGTCTAAAAAAATGTCAAGCTAATTTTGATACACACGTTTTACAGGGGGGTCAGGGGAGTATGGGGTTTGAATCCAACCGGGTGTTCTGAGAGTGATTATTTCTAAATGTTTTCCCCTTCACGAATGTGCGTCTACTTTTCCTCGAAATTATATATTTTGTATTTACCCAATTAGAATATGTTTCCTAAATTATATATTTTGTACTAACCCAATTAAAATATGTTTGCGTATGACATAAACTGATAAAGATAGGCATTGTAAAAAATACTACAACAACACGTGATGCTTTTTTTCGCATCGTTGTCTGGAATCGAAACGCAAGGCATTGAAAGGAAAGTCATGTGTGACGTGTTTGTCCATCAGTAGGTCATACATACCCTCCCGCATTCATACACGACCGACACTGATCTAGGAGACTGCCAAGAATAATAAGGAAGCATGTAAGACTCCACATCCAATAAAATACAGATAAAATATGTTATTTATATATTATAATTATACGTAGATATCCCATTGCATTGCCGATTTAAGCCAATGCATTCAAATAGGTGACCTGGTGGTCTAGAGGTAAGGTGTCGGACTTCTGTTCTGGGGGTCAGGTATTCAATCCTCGGTCCCGGCACAGATTTATCTGATTACCAAACCCTTCCTCCACCTTTGACAAGACATCTTTTGAATGTGGGGAATTCCAGGCCTCCACCGTGGTTAGGATTCCACGTTAAACTGTAGGTCCTACATTTCATCTCACAATCACCCTACCATTACACATTAGCGTTAGTGCGTATAACCCGAACGGGTAGTAAGAGGTGGTGCTAATAATAATAATAATAATAATAATAATAATAATAATAATAATAATAACAATGTATTCAAATGCTGGCAACACCAATATTTATAGTAAGCCACTTCAAGGGATGAACCGTCTAAAGCGTCACTCATGTTAGAATGGCCTATTGATGACAGAAATATTAGGGTTGGAGTTCCAGTTGGGTCTACGGAGAGTATGTTTTCCTAAATGTTCTCCTAATCTCCTTCCACCACGCTAAAGTGAGTAGACTACCTCTAAAATGCATCATTTCTCATCCTTACACCATTAGAGCAATATATCATTATTTGCGTTTAATATGAACAGGTGGTAGGACAAACTGATGATATAACCCTATATATAACCTATTAACTTAGATAAGTCATTCATCACAATATATTCAAATATAAGCTAATTTTATAACATAAAATTTAATTCTATTACGTTATTCAAAACCCATGACATTGTCCTAATATGCACACATTTTTAAAACTAAATCATTGAAGTAACCACAAAATCCTTTAAAAATAATTCAAGGGATACTATGAGCAGAGGCGTTAATAGAGCTTAATATTTGTAGTGTTGGGATGAGATTGGGGGTTGAGGATATTGGGATGAAGGAGAAAATGAAACCATTTTCATTATAAATAAGTAAAAAAGCAAATATTTTGTACAAAAGTCAATTTATAGAAAAAAAAAATATTTTCATAATTTATTGTAAGTAAAATACCACTAAACTAATGTATTTATCAACATAAAGATGCGTTATTATTAATCATGTTAAATGGTTTCTTGATAACAAATTTCAACAAAATTGTTAAGGTTTTTTCAGAAAAATCAACAATTTTTCAAAATCCAGTCATCAATAAACTCCTAAATAATCTATTAAAAGAGATAATAATATAGTGAAATTTAACATATCAAACATTCCAAAGATACCCATTTAAGGGCAGATCTTTAGAGCCCCTTATACAATAACCATTAACAAGTTTTTACTCCAAAAACAAGAAAACATTATTATTTTTCATATCACACAATTCACATTAATACACTTAAAACAAAATAATAATAGCTATTTTTGAAATAATATAAATTTTCAAACATTTCTTATCAGTAAGCTAGCCTTCAACGAATCTTTGTCCAAAAAATAACGTTTCACTGTTTTGTCACGTCAAAAAAAACCTTCACTTGAATTTTAAACTAAATCGTCAGAGCCATTTCCGAAAAATTAGGAATTCAAAAAATTCCCTTATCTGTAAACTAGCCTTGATTTGAGGGATAGGGTAAAAATCATATATTATTATAATTATTATTATTAGCACCGCGTCTTACTACCCGTTCGGGTTATACGCACTTACGCTAATGTGTAATGGTAGGGTGATTGTGAGATGAAATTGAGGACCTACAGTTTAACGTGGGATCCGAACCACGGTGGAGGCCTGGCATTCCTCACATTCACAAGATGTGATTAATATACGTCTTGTCAGAGGTGAAGGAAGGGTTTGGTAATCAAATAAATCTGTGCTAGGGGTCCGGGGTTCAATCCTTGGTCTGACACCTTACCCCTTTACCACCAGGTCACCTAAAAAATCATATAAAAAATCCTCCTCAAACATAGTCCTATACAATCTAGATATCAAGTTTGAACAAAAGCTATTCAACAGTTTTGGATCCATAGACAAACAGACAGGCAGACAAACAGGGTTTGAGTCTTCATAAATCATAAATATTCACTATAATTTCGAGATAGAATTTTCACGATTACAATAATTTCTCTTGAAATGAGATTTTTTTATGCTAATCATTTATTCATTGCTTCAAACGTGGATAAAAAAAATGGGAATAAGTTTCCATGCGAGATACAAAACTGTGACTAACATAGGCAAATTCTAGAGCTAAACATTTTTAACGAAACATATAGTGTGTTTACCCTCGATAGCTTGGAACCTAGGATGATCACTGGTCTACTCTATACTGTAGATATTTCATAAAAAGCTATGCGTTGAAGTAGATTATATTCATAAACTTATAGGATACATTTGAGTTTGCGTTGTCTTTATGATTCTGATTAGATATTTAGAAAAATTGTTTAGTTAGAGATTAAAATCGCACATTTAGTTGCAAGACCATTGTAGAGCGAAAAATATTGACTATGGATGGACAAAATGGTTTACTAAACATTAGATTTGTCTGTTCCTTTTCTATCAATATGCTGGTTATGTATTTATTATACTATTTCATAAGAACGTATGGCTCTATGGTGCCCCCCCTACCCCGCTATATAGATAGACCTCATTTAACTTGTGATATATTTTGATTCAACAAAACTTCATTCCCTCGGAAAATATTTCTTCAGAAACTTCTACTCATAAATCCAAAAGAAAATATCATTTTTCTTTTATGTTAAAGGAAAACGTTAAGAATATCACGTCAAAAGAAAAATAAATTTTTCTTCTGGATACAGAACTCTTCCTTAAATATATTTTTGATAAAAATAAAAAAGATGTAAGGAATGTGAAAAGATCGATGACTCCAATATAAATTATATCAAGCAGTGGAAAATTTGTCGTGTTATTTTTACAATCAGGATTTGGGATTTTCGTAGAATTTTGCTGTATTTCGTGAGGTGTGCGTCGTACAAATAACTTTATTTCACATGATTGTATTTGTAGGTAATCGTTTATGTGGCTAAGGGCTCAGGGTGGTTAACCCTAAGGCTATGGAAGCCTGGTTAGATTCCGGGCGAAGCCAACAAAGGCATTTAATATTTGTATCGGGTTCATCCTAATAATTAGTTAGTAAATATCTAAAGGCGGTATGTGCTATATTTTGCGTAATGTATTAGTTTGAACTGGCTTATAAAACGTCCACTGATATATATCTTGTGTTTATAAATTTAACATCTAATATGCCATTGGGAATATATGATACATACGTATCCTTTGTCTACCATTAAAAGTAGCAAGCTTAACCTATGTAGTTCTAATATGGTGCACCTTATAAGATAGTCATAGAGTAACACGCCAAGGTAGGACTAATTATTAACGTCCAGGGTAAACGCAGTTTACATAATATATGCATAAAGAGACCATAGATATCGACACAGTGGGTGTGTTTTACAATCTTGTATTTAACTATGGAAGGAAATGATCCTTTATAATTAACTTCCCAGTGCATTACCTTAAAATACACCATTATAATATACTCCTAGATTAGTTACAATGCCGTAACTTTCTGATATCACGAACAAGCACTAAGACGCATAATACAAAAATAATATAACAATGTAGGTGAAAAACCCACTTTGTTGGCCCCACGGTCTAACGCGCTACTCTCTCAATAAGCTAGACTACCGATGACGAGGGGATCAAGGTTCGAATATTTGTTGGGAGTACTGAAGGTGGGTTTTACAAAATAGTTTTCCACTCTCCCTCCACGCGAATGCATGTAAAATTCCTTAACGTAAAACCTTTTTAATCCCTTAAACCATTAACGTAACTAGTACACTAATGTGTAACCCATAAGGGTAGTAAGACTTGATGCTAAGAAATATTTAGATACAGTTATATTAATGCAAATGACATGATCATAAATTTAGATAAATTTAGGGTTTGTATTCAAGTGTTAGTCTCCATGGCTGTGGTTGGGAGGGATCTTGATTTCTCCTCAAGGGTATCTGTAAGCATTTAACAATATCGAATAGGGGCTATCCTTATTTCATTTGAAATATTTGGTCGTTTGTTTTTCGCTGATATTCTCGGTAAAATTAGTTATTATTTTGTGAGCTAGTACTGTCATACTAAGGATAACGTAGTCCTTCTTAATTTGGACATTTTAATAAATGGGTATATGTAAGGATATGTTCAGTAAACAAACGTGGAATCTAAGAGTGCACATTGAATAAATACCTACTATTTATTAATACATTTGAACAAACAAATATTGTATGATATTAAGAAAAAAACATTCTCCCTGTCAGACCCGCTGTTCATTGAGATAAACATAGCACTTGACACAGGTGTTCGTTAAAAAAACTTAAAACAAAACTGTCCCCTAAATGGAATATTTAGGTATGATAGAGAGGGATAGTGAGGGAAAGTCTTCTGTTAGACAATGTTTTATTCAAGTCTACGCATTTAGGTAAGACTTCCAGAACTACTATGGTAATACGCCCCTTCTTAGCTTTGTAATAAGATTGCTCTTCATTCTATTGTATCTGCAAAGATTCATCTCAGAACCTCAGGTGACTTTGTCAAAGATGTTAGTATACAATTATGGAGTAGCCTTTGAGATCATGGTAGTTATTAAGAATTAAAAATACAAGCGGAGGAGGGGTGGATTTGGGATCCAAACTGGATTCAAACGGTTTAAAAATAGTACAGTTTCAGGGATTTTAAAATTGGCCAATAATTGTATAAGATATTCCTAAATTATTATGAAATAATGACAAAATTGGGGGGG
>CABFVX010000001.1:757001-787497 GCA_902151425.1 Timema shepardi | reverse complement strand
GGGGAAAAGAATTTGTATAACTATTCCACAGAACCATAAATTTCCAAACCAATCGGTTTAAAATTTTAGATACAAAAGTTAAAATATCTTAAATACAAACCAATAGTTCAAAACGTGATACAAAACATTCTCCTGATTCTCAACAAACTTGCTCATTCAACCCGCACCCCCTACACTCTTCTAAAATAAAAATAAAAATAGGAACGAAAAAAGAAAACACAGTCAAGATAAAGAAAAAAAAATCTCAGGGCAGAATAAAAACGAAATGAATCCACTTGCCCGTGCTCTTTGCAGTAGAAATAAAATAAATCCTCCGATTCATGAGCTTCGCTGCATTCACAAAGTTCCAGAAGACTCTTTGATACTTTATTTGTATACGTCTTCCTTTATATTCCTCTCTCTTTTTTGTGTGTGTGTCTTCTATATTTATTTCTCTGTTTTTAGTCCCTTTTCTTTCTTTTTGTCACACACAGGAAGTCGGCACAAGCCCCTGATACAGAAGACGTAAAGGATGAAACAGAGTTTGCAAAGAGGAAGGAAAACAGAAATTATTGTACCCTAGTCACGTGATTTCAGGCGCCACCACAGATAAACTAATAATGGAGCAATCAATGGGACAGAATAACAATATTCCAGATGAGTTGCGATGATACATTGAAATAAATACATTTATCAATAATTATCAATTTTTATAAACAAATAAAACAATTTCTAAACTAAACAAGTATGAACCTAAATATATTATAATTTCTTGATCATTATATTAGTATAGAGATTATGCCAGTTTGTACATTTATTTGGGTTACATTTAATATAGGGCTGTGTGGGATCCCGAACTTCGGGAGAAATTTCAGGAAAATGGTTGATCTCGAAATTTTGGCGTGAAAAAATATTTCCCGGGATTTTTAGGGAAAGATATTTAGAAAATATTACAGCAAAGGACCAACCATCAAAGTCATGTTTGTATTTAATTCTCAATAAAAATATAATATTAATTTATACATTTTAATCAACCTTATCATCCATTAAGCAACTGGACACTCGAAACTTCAGTCACTTATTTTGTAACTACTTACAAAATAACTGAGCGTCATTAAATAACATAACACTAAATATAATTGAGAAAATATCTATCTATGAATATATTTTAGCCAAGAAAACATATTTTTAGTGCAATGAATGAAAAGGGTGGCTTTTAAATATCGACATTTTCAAGAAATACACTTTCAATACACTTATATGCATAAAGACACGTACATTACGTGAGTATTATTATTTTTAATGGCATCCATTTGCTTTTATACCACGGATAATAAAAGTTTAATAATCTAATATTTTTCTGTGCATCAGCGCTTTTTGTGAGAACTTTAGTAACTAAAACGTTAGAGGTAAGAGGGCACAATGGCTCGGTCCAGAAATGTTTTTGTAATTCTTATGGACAAGAATGTGGCTCACTTGTTTTTATTCAGGCTAGTTCAAATATTTTGCGTTTTTACTATGAAAGTATTTGTAAAATATCACGCCATGAGTAAAAACTATTTTAGTCAATCTTAAAAATTATGTTTTAGAATTTATCTATTTATATTCAAGCCAAAAATATTTGATAAAAAATTACACTATTATTATCGTTGCATTAGGCCTAGTTATTTAATTTACATATATTAAAAATTTTACTTAACACTTATTGGAAAAAATATTTAGTTTTTATTTGAAAAACTTATAATTTAAAAATAGATAAATATAAAATTTTAATTGTAAATATTTGTTTGCTCTAATTATTTTGTTCCCAAGATTATAGAAGGTAAATGTATTGGCCATACCAATAACTGCATCTGAATCGAAGTTTTTGTCCTTATTCTTGACTATTCCAAATTTTGCTGACCAATACATTTAACT
The DNA here is from genome assembly GCA_902151425.1 of Timema shepardi. Taxonomy (NCBI): domain Eukaryota; kingdom Metazoa; phylum Arthropoda; class Insecta; order Phasmatodea; family Timematidae; genus Timema; species Timema shepardi. The sequence goes on along the minus strand of CABFVX010000001.1, from coordinate 785,601 downwards.
CACTTTAAACTATCAAATTATTTAATCCTTTAATTGAAATGATTGGGAAAGTTAAGTTTATAGTAAAATTATTAATCTGAAAAGTATATATATAAAATCATAAGTGGAAAACTATTTTTAAAATTTTCGGTTTCCTACCCCGTTCTCGCTGAAAATTGTTATTTACTACCCAAAAATTTCCTCAAGTCAAAATGTCATTCCCGCATAGCACTACATTAATCTGCTATGTAACCAATTGATTTAACCATTCAATCAAATAGAGTAATTAATCGGGATCAAGTTAAGGTTGATCTCTAACACTTTGGACATTGTTGTTCTATGGCTTCCACAATATGACTTACGATGGCACCACTTGATAGAAAATTCTGTGCGAGGTGGTGCATGGTGGTGCGTGGTGGGTCGGCTCCATGTAGCCTTAACTTAGGCTCCACTTTGAGCCCTCTCCTTTTTTTAAATCCATACTGTTTTTTTTTGTGGAAATGACCTGCCCAATGTAAAGTCTTTAGTTTTTTGAAAAATAATAGCTAAAATAGATGTTACCCCAAAAATTTACGAGGTGATATTATTAAAAAAATAAATTATAGGTGAACTAAGAATGTAATTATTTTAGAAATTTGAATATTAAGTCTCTGTAATTGGTGAAACAAAGCACAGACCAAAGACAGTGAATTGATTATCAGTGATAAATTATTGTTTTTTTTAATAATATGGGTAGTCAACGAGTGTTTAGAAAAACATGATTGTTATATTTGTTTATAATTTCTATTTGTATGATGTATTTATCAAGCGCTTTATGAACCGAATTATAACAGCACATGATATATTCTATAATCGAGAGTGAAAGGGACTACCAAATTTGCCGGGATGGTATTTTCACATACATACCAGTGTTATTTTACATGCTACAATCGACATGGAACCGACGGCTTTAATTCGCCTCTGAAGAAAGGTTGTTCTATGGATTTGAATAGCTAAAAAATCCCCTCAACTCCAGCTGGTTTTGAACCCACGAACACCGGGACTTGAGGCGAACACTTTACTCCAAGACCATCAGATTAAACATGATTATTACAAAACAATGCTTTAAAAATTAAGCTCATCTAGAACAGCACACCTGTCACTAAACACCCTACTCTAACACCTAGTATAGTAGTGTATTGAGAATATATCGCACCCATATTAAAAAACAACCTAAATTACATGTTTTATGTTACCGGCCAAGGCCACGTGGTCCTGTAAGTCCTACTCGGCCTTTACCATTGCTATTTAGCAGAGTTACAAAAATATTATTTCGTGCTTACAGTTAAAAAAAACTACTAAAAACATACATACATACCCCATAAAACACATAAATAACGGCAACGTAATTTGAAATTAAAATTTTTGCTACAACGTGCATTAAATTGCCATTCCTTATCGTTGTGTTTACAGGGTGTTTCTATTTGTATTTCATTATTTTTATTTTCTTCTGCTTTACAGAGCGGAGGGGTTACGAAGTTTTCTAGGAAGTCACGTCATAAATCCGTAGCAAAACATGGCGCGTCCAATAAAAAACAAAAAAATAAAAATCCCCGAAGCCGGCAATACTGTACAACAAGTGCAGCGTATCGTATATGGTGGAACCTTGGGAGATTGTTTAGTATAGCTCAACGATGCATTCACTATGCGTGGAATGGAGGAATAGCGTCCAGATGCTCTGTCGGCGTCTACCCGCCTTTATCCGGGGTTGGGCGTCGGGATTTTCATTTGGAGGACATTGGGGAGGGGAATTGATTCATGCATCTTACTACCCGTCAGGAATATCAACATATTTACATTCATGAGATAGGGTATGAGTATGGTTGAATGTAAAAGAAATGTTCCCTCATTCCTGTGGTGGGAGTTTGAGGAACCATTTAGAAAACCTAAACTTTAGTACAGATGGCTGATATTCTAACCCCGATTCCACCTTTACCGGTAAATCAGACTAAAGTATCAACCGACGTCTTTGTCCGCATGCTCACAAGTGTGGATTGAGTAACTTTTATTATCTCGATTTAATGGGGGAAAATTGAAAGATAGACTCTATCCATACCCCAATATAAAATCACACTAATAAAATAGTTAAATGTAATTAATGTTGACAACATATATAAATATATATGTTACATCCCAATAATGAAACTGCCCATCTCATGAATTGGGCAAGCTTTTGCTCATTTCATGAACTGGAACTTATCGTACTATCTACTACAAGCTTAACTGAATTCGTTTTAAGATGTTATATTAAACTAACTGACCCAAACTAACTCCCTAACCTTCCATTATTATTTAAATGTTTAAAAGTTAAATTAACTTAAAAGGCCAAACCTGTTTTTATCTTGTCCATTTCATGGCCTGGTCAAAATCTCGTTCAGCTCATGAACTAGGTAACGATTAATTTTGCCCAATTCATAAACTGGACAGCACAAGCACTGCCCAGTTCATAAACTAAACTATTTTTTGCTCAGTTATTTAAATTGTCAGGAGAAGCGGCCAAGTAATGAAATGGGCATTTTTGATACAAAAGTTTCACGCAAAACATTAGAATACAACTGATATCTGATGAATATTATATTCAGTAAACAAAGTGTCATCATATCCCGACTTCATTTTTTTAAACCTTTGAATAAAGTGTTAAGTAAACTATGTTGGGTTTCTATCTACCTGCAACTATTCATTACCCGCCTCGGTGGCGTAGTTGGCTAACGCGCTAGTCGTGTTGAGCTCGACTGCTGAGGACGGGGAGATCGAGGTTCGAATCTCGGTCGGGTGAACTGAGGTTTTTTTCCTAAATGGTTTTCCACTCTCCCTCCACGAAAATGCGGGTTCACTTCCTCTAAGTCAACCTTCCCAATTCCTAATCTAGTAATTTAGTACTTAAAGCGTATAACCCGAACGGGTAGTAAAATGCGGTGCTAAATAAAATAAATAAAATAAAAACTATTCATTTATTTAAAAATTAGATTTAGGTTTATTTCAAAACGCCATGGTAAGTGTGATGTATTGGCTAGCCAAATACGATTCGTGTCGATTGTTTTGGACGTTTACTACACATTGAAGTTTATTTGTAAACAGTAGGGCTTGGTTTCGATCAGCAACCTTAAGTTGGATACTGTATAACAGTTAAATATTTAACATATAGGCCTATATGTTAAAATTAAGTTTTTTTTTAAATGCTAAGTTTTTGTTAATACCCATCTTGGTTATTAGTACACCAGAATTGGTGTAAAGGAAGAGCGATAAACTATTTAGTAAAAATCACCTAAGTATATTAAGTCTGGATTCAAACCCTGACCTCCGCGTCACCAGTAAACCATAAAAGAAGTGACCACCAGTGCTAGTGTGAAACGATATAGTTAAAATAATATATTTGATAACGTTTTAAGATTATTCCGCACATACTCTTGAGATAAAACACTATTGTTTAACATTTAAAACCTCTGACAAGACGTTTATTAAACACAATTTATGAAAGTGAGGAATGCCAGGCCTCCACCGTGGCTTGGATCCCATGTTAAACTGTAGGTCCTCCATTTCATCTCACAATCACCCTACCATTACACATTAGCGTAAGTGCGTATAACCCGAACGGGTAGTAAGACGAGGTGCTAATAATAATAATAATAATAATAATAATAATAATAATAATAATAATAATATCAATAATTCACGTTTAAAGTAGAATGTAAGAATTATTATAAAACTTTGATATGTTTGTCCCACATAGAGTTAATTTTTACCATTTCAAAAGGGCCTTTTGTCTCCCTCGTTGCTTTTCTTCTGTTACTTCAGTATCTTTTTCCTCCCTCACTCCTCTCGCAGATCATTTTGTTTCTCTCATTTTCTTCTCACATTCCCTCTCTTCAAACTCACATTTCCTGATAAAAAGGCTTCTGATGCAAAAATAATCCCGACCACTAGTCAGCGAGTTTGAAAAATAACGGGCATTTAAAAAAGGATTTTTTCGGTCTGTATAGGAGGAGGAGGGGGGTGGTGGTTTAAAGGGGGCTACCACAAACAGAAAATAGTGAGAACGGAGTGTGGGGGGGTTAGAGGAGGGGGACGCAAAAAATTCCGAATAAAAAATAAAAATTAACTGCAAACAAGAACCCCCAAGTGCAAATTTATCGCAGTCATCCAGCATGCACCACATTTACAAAAAGATCCACCCCACCCACTTCCCCCTCCTCACACACACATACTCACACACAGAGAGTAACGGTATATATAGGTGTATGTGTGTGTGTGTGTGTGTGTGTGTGTGCGCGCGCGCGCGCATGGTGGCTTCAGTACGTTCAGACGTAGTGATATATCACTAGGTATTACCATAATTACGTGTAGTGAAGTATTGCCTCGTACTGTATATGTGTGGGTGTGTTTGTGTGTGTGTGTGTGGGGGAAAGTGGCGCGCAAAATATTGTCTACTCTCGTGCGATCGCATCTATACTTTAATAGGTGTTAGAACAACCCCTTCCAAGGGTAACCACTTACCTATTGTATGTTGTAAACCTTAATTCAAATGGATGAACCCAATGATCATCTTAAATATCAAGAGAGGAAAAAAAAAGGTTCTTTTAGATTACGTATTATCAATAATATATATTACTTGGGAATTATATTCGCAATCAATTTGGTCGTAGTTGAGGGTTTTAGGTCCTGATCAGATAAACGTATGATGTTGAGGAAAGGGGAATAAAATATATAATTTATAATGCGGTTCGGTCGTCTCCTGGGCATATTTTGTCTTTATCGCCCATCCTTTATGTTTCAAAGTGTAACATCAATCACGTGTACATATATTTATATTAATAATTCATTATTTAAATAATAAATTATCAATACTATAGATGTCAATTTTCATACTGGACAATGAGTCTGTACACTTAGCTATTTCAAATCGTATTTGATCTTAATTACAACTAGGCCCTCCCTAGAGAAGTTAAGAAGGTTTCTACTTTATGGAGTTATTATGAACTGCCGAAAATTGATAATCATATTTAAAAAAATCTGAAATAATTGAATGGCGATCAGATTTGATATATCTAAATACTGGAATGTAATTTTTTTTAATGTGCAAAAAATATTTTTCATGAGATTTGAATCTATAAAGTTATAAAATTAATCATTAAATAATATTTTATCAGACCTGTGTCCTTGAATTTAATTAAAAACTTTTTTTCTTTTCATTTAAAAAGTGTGTCATAAATGCCGCTATACTCATGACAATATTGAACAATTTTTTATACAACCATATAAAGAAAATTAAAATCTTATGATTTATTTTGGTCAAAAAATATTTTGCTATGAAAACTGCTAAAACAGTGGCTTTTTTTCATGTCCCCTTAACTTTGGGATGAAGACTAGAGTGGAGGGAAAATTACACCTCCTCAGTGTTGAGAAGGGAAGATAAAACCAAAGTGTAGACATCTGGGATTCCAAGCCTAGTCTTCACGTCAACTCCTTTTACCTCTGGCCTTCCAATGGGGTGGGGTGGGGTGGGGGTGGGGCTAAGAAAATATATAAACTAAATTATGAAGAAAAGAACTATGCGCAAAGTTCAGCTATTTTGAAAAAATGAAGAATATAAATAAATGCTGTATTATGAAATTTAATTTATCGTACATGATAAAATTAATCATGATTAACTAAAGTTTGACTATTATAAAATATTTTGGAAACAGATACATTTAATAACTGTTGACTGTACACACTGTGCTAATAGAGTCTTACAATTCTCAATCTGTAATATTGACTGTGTTGGAAAAAACCTAGTTTTGAGGCCTAGTCAAAACGTCGTTAGTATCACAAGCTTGGTCGCAAAATATTTATTGTCTGTGTCCTAATTAAGAAATTTACACAATGAGCCTGGAGCCTACGCATTAGGATGGTCTAGACTTAATTGGCAATATGGTAAGAATTACTTCCAGAATTTTTATGGAGATAAGTTGAGACAAGTATATAGCCAGATGACCATGGAAGAAAGTTTTAAAATTATATATATAGTCACGTCTTGAAATTATTGTAAACTTTTTTGTAGAATTATCTGGTAGTAAGTTCTGTTATAAAGTAGTAGCCAACTCGGATAGCATTTATTGTAACGTGTTTTATTCATAAATTACACTATATGGTGGAAAAAATTCGATTAAAATACCTAATGATATACATATATATCATTAGGTATGATATATATCACTAGAATTCACTTATTTGACTCCATCTATCAAAATTTACAGCAGAATAAATCATAGTCTTCCTTAATTAGCATGTAAGTATCTATAGTAATATCATTGACTATGTTTCTTCCAATGGAGATGTAACTATAAATGATAATTTAATGAAAATAAAAAACGTTATATGAAATATTATTAGGTATTTTAATCAAATTTTTCTCCACCATATATTGTAATTTATGAATAAAACACGTTACAATAAATAATGCTATCTGAGTTGGCTGCTACTTGATAACAGAACTTACTACCAGATAATTCTACACACAAAAAACTTACAATAATTTCAAGACGTGATTATGAATGAGAGCGAAAAGGCTTATATATTTTGTCGGGCAAGGTATTTTTACATGGCCTACCAATTTTTCTGGGTGAGGTATTTTTACGTACCTTCCAAAGTTCTTTTACAAGTAAAAATAAACATTATTATGCATGCAATTAACCCAAACGGGTAATAAGACATGCTGCTAAAAAAACAGCAATATAGGTTTTAATTAATTTGTCCCACCAGTTTGGGGAAATGTAGTGTACATTCAAAATATACAAACCATTTGTAGTGTACGAGTTGGAACAGCAGTTAAATGTGAAGAAACTTTTGTAGTTGAGTGTCCATCTCGCGGTGAATATTTATAAACGCATACAGAATCTCGCCCACCCAGGATTCATCTGCCTTCATACGTAATGTAGATCCCTGCTCGCCCCAAAACTAATGGGCCCAAATATAAATATTTGGGGTTTTACCCTTTCCCCCCACTTTTCACGTAAAATATGAGATTCGAGGGATTAGTTGGTGTGAAAAAACGCCTTATCAAGCAGCATTGTATTAATCAAAATACAAAGCGGTACGGGATTTATGCGAACAAAAAAGAAGCAAAAAAGGTTGCATTTGCAAATTATCTGTTTCTAAAATTTTTGATAGTGTTTATTTCCTATGAATGTTTGGTTTGTGTGGTCAACCAAATTTCTGGCTTCAATTCTAAGTGGTGTTGAAAAAAAAATTCCAACGTATTCGTTCTGCTTCACCATTAAACATATATCGATTCTACAACTGTTTATAAAATAGCCTGTTTAACATAAACGTGTATAAAAATGTGTTTTCGTTATCACAAGACTTTCTAAAACCTTAGAAAGAAGAAAAAATCTCAACTTAAATCATATTATTAAAATTGTTTAAATCGAAACAATTTGCTTGACCATTCAACATTTTACCTTTCGATTCCACAAGCCATGACCACAACAAACTAAATTACTTGGGACTAAACATAAGCCGCGTGATCAGTGTTAATTGATTTGAAAACCAATTTACGAGATCCAATACCATTATAACTGATTTGTGAGCTAATTAATGGGGGTTACGGTATAATGTGTTTGATGCATTTAATGTATTTTACATAATAAATTTGTGTTCATTTACAATTTAAATACTGTTTCTCAATGATTCAACTAATTAATAGCGAACTATTTTTACACCATTTTTTATCTTTGGTGAGATTTGTAAAAACAAAAACAGTATACATATTAATAAATAGAAAAATTAGACTACAATTTTTTATTGAAATAATAGGTGTATAGATTCATCAAAATAAATTTAATAACAGATGTATTCTAATAAATCTAATCTATTTACTTTATTAAAAATAAGCTATAAACTTTTTGAATTATGTAATAAAGAGATAATCAGTTTACTTATCAAATATTAATTTGAGGATGTAGTGTATTAATATCCAAGCAGTATATATTTTTTAATTTACTTTACAGTTTACATAAATGTATTTTAATTTTGTGACATAATAAAAAAATCACTCTACTGCTTGAAGCAGAACAAATTCGGCCTATGTGCATACGTCACTATGTTTGCCATAAATCTAATTCACACTTTGTTCACACCGAATTCTAGATATTCGTTGACAAATACATACCAAAAAAAATTAACGATGTTTGCAGACTGTTAATTTCAACAACATTAATTCCCATTAGTGAACATTATTTCATTGTCACGTAGTTGAAAATATGCTACTTTTACCACAAATTCGTAACAATAAAAATTCTTCATTCAATCCACAAATTAGTTTAGATTTTTTCACTGTATAAATATTTTAATTAAATCTATTGTATTTTATTAAAGTCTTTAATAACCTATACTTGATCAATACTTCGAGTGCTAAATTCATTTTCATGCACAAATATATACATTTATTTTAGGGTACAAATATATATAACTTAATTTAAAGCTTTGAAAACATCACAACGATAGTTCAACAATTTTATTTTTCAGTTGAAGGAATTTGTATTCAAAATTTAACACACACACAAACACACGTCACTGTACCCCTTTTATAACACATTTTTTAAGTCAACTGGTCATACAGATGATGGAATGTCATTCGTTTCACACCCCACAACCTCCATTCATGATAGCCGCCACACACACTCACAATGGAGATTAGATCATATATCAAACCAGCCACATATGTCCCCGATTCATATTATAAAACCTATACATTACATTTCATATGTAAAATGGTACCAGAAGTGGGATGGAGATTTCGAATAAAAAAAGAGAGTAAATAAAGATATATTTTTTTCATTGAATGATAAAAACTGTTAGCAAAATCATGCTATAACAGAATTACTGCCATTTATTTATCTTTTTTTTTTGCTACTATTTGTGTTCAGTGTGTGTTTGTGTTGATATGGGTAGAGATCTATTTGTACATTTGTAACCACAAAATGTGTGGTGGTACCGACTTGACTGCTAATGAACCACCTAAAAACGAACGAAGAGGGCCTATCTCGCATGAACATACCGACCGATGCTATTCATTTTCTCACTTGTCCACGCGCTGTGATTTTCTTGTTTCATATCAGCAGTAAAGACCCTTGTGGAAGTAAACGAGCCTATATCCAATTTGGAATTGAAAACAAAATAGGACCAAGAATATTATTAATTAAACATAACTTTGTAAAAGTGTGTAATTTCAGAGTCAAGGTTTCAACACAATTTATACTTAACTTTGTTATCCCATTATTATTTTCAAATAAATTGTACTGTGAGTGAATGTTATTATTAATATATCCTTAAGGCGTAATAAAACAAATCTATAAATATTACGAGCTATTAAATTCAAATAAATCAATATTTTTGTTCTCATATCAAATTTGAACTTTTAATAAATGTGGCTTTAAAACCAAAAGAGTAGTTTATAATGTTTCAAAAAGTTTACTATGTGGGAAAGTAAATATTGAATTTTAAGTTAAATTACTAATATCACAAAAATATAAATGATCAAAAGAGTACAATTTTAATTTATTTCAATATATTCCAAATGTTTTTAGTCAACACAAAATTAATGGCTACTTTAATGCAATCTATAAAAAGTATAGCAAGGCTAATATCCACAGCGGTTTATTTGAATACCATTTAAATTCTGGTAGAACGTTGTATTTTGTTTCTAAAAGGATAACCTCAACAGGAAGTTGGAATATATCTCAAGCTATATGAAATAAAGATAATCTTGTTTACTATATTTGAATACCATTTAAATTCTGGTAGAACGTTGTATTTTGTTTCTAAAAGGATAACCTCAACAGGAAGTTGGAATATATCTCAAGCTATATGAAATAAAGATAATCTTGTTTACTATACTCTATCGCAAGGGTAAAATATAGACATTCGTTAAAATGATTAAGATTAAGGACAGATCAACTGTCAACAATTTATGCGTTATTCAAGAAGTCCAAAGTTTGTAGCCTATATTATCCATAATTTATTTTTGCCAACTTACAAAACAATGAAATGTTCTTATAAATTAAGCTTACTTTTTAAAAATTAGTAACGTATTCAATGTCTGGTAAAGAGTTTTTTTTAATTTAGTACCGCGTCTCATTACCCGTTCGGTTTTTAAGTGAACCCGCATTTGCGTCGAGGGAGAGTGGAAAACCATTTAGGAAAAACCTTCCCAATTCACCCAACCGAGAATCGAACCTCAATCTCCCCGTCCTCGGCAGCCGAACTCAACACGACTAGCGCGTTAGCTAACTACGCCACCAAGGTGTGTGTAAAGAGTATTGATAAACATTTTCTAACATGATGTATAATTGAATAATTTCTTTTGTTATGTATTTTTATTAAGTGTATTTAACGTGAACCTTCTTAACTTCTGAAATCAGCAAACAGCTTACAAACTACCTTTTTAAGAGAGTAGGTGACACAACACCTAGTTCTACAGCTTACCCGAAATCGTTAACTTAGTGCGAGCTCAGTACCGTTACCAACAAAGCTGTTGATGTATATTTAATTAAAATGTCCACATATTAAGTGTATTGAGTCCAAATGGGATCAGAAGTGAGATAGGAAGATAAGCGACTGTTGCATTAACACCCCCAAGTATAAGGCAATCCAATAAGAGGGTAAGAGCAAATTGATGGGAAATTGAGGTAGGAGGGTAAGTATCGATGCCCAAATATTGCATCATTATGTGGCGTAAGCTATTCCCTTTCTATCGGGATGTTTTTACTATAGCATTTTCCACTTGTGTTGAAAATCAAATTAACAGATCATTTAAATACTACCCGTGTTGGTTTGACGCATGGTCTAACCTGCTACTCTCGCAGTCGACTAGACTGCCGATGACGGGGCCCACTTTCTATAAATATTGCCTTCCCAAATCTTAAAAGCATTATTGTAATTAGTTCATAAGCATATAACCCAGACGGGTTGTAAGATGTGGTGTTAAAAGTTAGAAAATAATAGAAAGCAAATGTAGACTAAAACATAAGCTGTTTTTTTATGTTAGAAATTTCTTAAAATGCAAGCAAAGGGGTTTGCTTTTAATTTATAGTTTGTCTGTTGAAATAATGGATTTGGTGTAATTCTCTGCAAATTACTTGTTATAAAGCTGTTACATTTATAGTTGAGATAAGTTGGTTACTATGCATATTTTTTTAATCTGTAAATTGTTGAATTTAAGTTTGGATTAGAACAAATTCCTTTGTTTAAATGGTTGTTACTATTGCAAGAAAATATATTGAAAATAATTACTAAAACAAAAGGATTTATAAAGCGTAAAATTATTTGGTTGGTTGACACCCTATCAGATAAAAAATTTAGTATGTAACAAAATGTAACAATTAAAATTCCTTAGGTGGGTATAATTAATCTCTATAGGCCTAAACTTACTGTCTATGTGTGGGTTAAGAGCCCAAATGACGGTTCCTCCATCTCTGCGAGTTTCTAGTTCACATACCGGTTGTAGTCATACTAAGCAGCGAATGTTTCTCCCTGGAATTTATGATAGGAGCCGGGAGGGATCCCCGCGTGTGTGCTATGAGTGTTCAAAGTTACTGAATTGGTGGTTATTTATAGTTTTTAATAAGCTATTATTTCTTTAATATTACTTAGAAACACCAACTTTTTCATTTTAACAGTCTATATCTACACTAATATTATAAAGAGGAAAGATTTGATTTTTTGTTTTTTTGTTTGTAATGGATACACTCAAAAACTGCTGGACCGATTTTTAAAAAAAATTTCACCAGTATAAAGCTACATTATCAGCGAGTAACATAGGCTATATTGTATTTTGAAAATTTAATTTATTCCTCATAAAAATGTCGATTGTGACTCATATTTTATGATAGAGTCTATGATGATTCTTCAATATGTGTGTTGAAAATAATAATGCGGGGAGGGGGTAAGGGGGGCGAGGAGAGGAAGGGGGAGGGCTACCCCTTTTAACTCGAAGATATTTTTAATCCAATATAATTTTATCAATCCAAGTTAAACATAAAACATGGGCACGGGAATCAAACATGGATATCTTGCGAAGGAAATCTACAGTTCCATTTTTATAAGAATAAATTTTTAGAAATACAAATTATATTTTATCGTGTCCAAGATAGATAATTTTTACTATTTTCTAAATATATTTTGTAGTTATTGATACAATGTATAACTAAAGTCATCTGCAGATTACATAACTTGACGTATGAATACATGGAATAATCTCCAACATCTTTTCTGGATGTCTGAGAAGGTTCTACCCTAAGAATATTATAGACTCTAGCCCAGTTCCTATATGTACAAACTCATTTAGTCATCAACAAAGACTGACCTTGACCCAATAATGACTTTGTATTGCTCTGTAGATGAGGCATTGGCATAAAAGTAAAAAGGTCACGGGTTCAATTCACATGTACAAGCATCATTTTTTAAAGAAATTAAAACTATTTGAGCACAAGGCACAAGGAGGGAAAAAATACCCAAATACGTAGATTAACCATGATTAATTTATAAACATAATAACTAATCAATTTGATTCGAGACTTGCCAAGGTTTAGACATTTAAAATAATAAGAAAAAAACACACGATTTTCCGACGAGTAAGAAATATTATGCTTTAAAAATTCGCTAGTGTAGACTCAAATTGTAATTTATCAATATATTATATTGCCTATGTCCTGATATTTTCTTAAAATGTACTAAATAATGTAATACGTATCAACAAAAAAGCATTACAAGGCCAACATAACCTCAATCTTCCACAAAACCAACCATATCTACATATGGTAATATAATTTGTTCAACGGCAAGACCATGGATGTGATTATTAAGGGACGTGATGTATCCGTGCATGCCAAATTAACAAAAAAGATACCCCCCCCCCTCCCTCACCATCAGCTTTCCTACGCAGTGGACCACCGACGCCTTCAAGATTGAAGCCAGGACTGACCACCGGGAGAGGCGAGGTGACTATGGTAATCTTAACTTTCGGTGGACGTGTGTCCAAGCACGTTCAGCACTCATGTCAACAGACGTGCACTTATTTTTATTACTCATCAGGGGAAGAGAGGGAGGAGAAAGACACAACAACTTCTCAATAGGAGTGATAAGGGGGGGTGGATGAATAGCCAGGAAAGGTAACACAACTACGTAAGAGGGATTTGCTATGCAAAGAAGGTTGTCCCTTCATTGACGCCGTCACCACGCGCTAAGGAAGGCCGACCGGAAGGTTCTAGGTCTAGTGGAACGTGTATATATAATATTGAGATTACTATTATAAATATAGGTCAAGTATTGTCATCATTTTTATAAGGGGATAAACTTGGAGCATCCAAAATTGGTAAAACGTAATCAGATTCATCTCACAGCCGTCAATAGTTGAAAATCACTTTTAAGAGTATAATCTGCGAAAAAAAACACGTCATTTGTCAATTATATTTGTTGGAGGGAGGTGAGTTGAACTATGATACAGAATTACAGGAAAAACAAGATCAGAAATGAAGTAAATGGGAAATAAGTTGACAATTGCAGTTGCAATTGCCGAATTTGTAGGAACACGCAGACCTCAGTGGTATGGGCACGTGATAAGAATGGGTAAGGCTAGAATAGTAAGGAGTCATGCCTACTATGATAGAACATGAAAGGAAACAAAGATTGAGGTGAAGGCAAAGGAAACTATGGATAAAAACTGGGAGATTAGAGGTGGAGAATGTGTCGATGAACAAAACTTATACCACGATAGGAAGAAATGGCGAGTGCTTGTTTACCACACTCATAAAACTGGAGTTGGAAAATGATTATGATATTGATGATCATGAGGCTGAGAGGAAGAAGGTTCCACCTGTAGTGGCTCGTGAGTGGTTGGTGGTGAGGATGATACTATAGAGCTCATTCGAACCCTATAGTATCATACTATAGTATAGTCCCTCTCCTACAACCCCACCATATTATAATCGTCTGGTTTTATATATATTCACCAAATGAAATAAAATATGTTAAGCCTTTTTCCCCCACTGTAGTCTATTTTAATTTATATAGATAAAAGTATTTGATTCGAAATATTCTACTTTCTTGTTTTATGAGTTTATAGGATAGGCATCAGGTATCTGAACTAGAAGATAATTTGAGAGAATCAGCAATATGGTGTAATCACTTTTTTTAGCGGGGTAATATTTTTTTTCACATTAAAGTTCATGTAAAGATAATACGCTCTACTTCTAGCATTATAAAACACCAATACAATACTAGTACTAGAATTAGATTCAATTAAGGGAGAAATGATAAACTGGACACGGGGATAGAACCTAGGAACCTTGTCTCAGTGGTAGAGAATTGGCACGCGGAGCTATTTTAGACTTAATTGAACACAAATATAAAAATATTAGGCATTAAAAAAATCTTGTATTAACTCAGTTGCGATTCAACTTGCAGTAGCCCCATGGCTTCTTTGGTGCTGACTGACAGCTATGAAAAGTTACCAGACCAAATTATGTATCCCTACGCCGAACCATATGATGTGCAAAAACATGTGTTTAGCAGCTGTCACTTTATAAAGTTAAAATTTAGGTATTATACCTAAATGTTGACTGTCAGAAGTCAACTGTGAGCTGTCAGTCAGCACCAAAGAAGCCATGGGGTTAATGTAGTTCTTCACAGTCAGACACAATTATTAACTTTTCACTCAAGTTGGCAGGTTATAAGAGCACAGGCTTAGCCGTAGATTCCGAACTAAGACACAGCAGCTCTACTTTTAATGAACATGTCTTTCAGGAGTTACCGAGACTCTTTATCTCTCCGTTTTATCATAAGTGCTTCTACAGTCAAACGAAAGAACTGTAAAAACAGTCTCATGATTAATTAACAACATGTACAGATACGGTCATAAATAAAGACACACTTAGCAGAGAACGTATTGTCGATTATTTATGATACGAAAAATAAATTACGAACAGGTTTTTTGTGTACTTGTGTTATTTGTTTATTTATTTTCTAATATTTAATGGAGAGAAAAAAATACTTTACGTGGATAGTGCTTTACACGTCATTATTTATATCATCATTTGAATACTTAATAGGACAAGGTTTAAATTACTCAAATTGATATCCACAAATTGTGTTTTTAATAAGATGATTTACCCACTTTGATGGCCACACGATCTAATGCGTCACTATTGCAGTAGATTAGACAGCCGATGATGGGGATATCAAGGTCGGATGTACTGAGAGGGTTTATTCAAATGGTTTTCCGCACTCCTTCCAAGCAAATGTGGGTACACAGATTCTAAATGTAATCTTCCTAATCCCTAAACCTATTAGCGTAGTTAGTACATAATCCTATAACCCGAATGGGTCTTAAGACGTGGTGATTAAAAAAAATTGGTTTAGTAGAATTTAAATCAATAGGCTTGCCAAATAGGATTTTAAATTAAGGATTTGAGGGATTACTTTATGTTTTATTTAAAATTAATATTTTTAAAGAACATGTGTGGCAGCGATTATTAAAAATTGCGTTAAAATAATAATTTAAATATAGAAAGTGTCACAATAGTTTCAAAGATACCAATATATTTTAATTATAATAAAGAGATTTAACGTGAATTTTTGACCATATTCAGAAAACTCAACTTTAGGTGATATGTTTATTTTTTATCTAGGTCATAAAACAAACCTAAATAAGTACTCAGTTTTTTTATGGTATCGATCCAGGCTCCATTAAATCTGTATTTGAGTGCATTTGACTACTCATTCACGGGATGTACAGTAGCCCCACGACTTCTTTGGTGCTGACTGACAGCTCACAGCTGAGAGCTGACGGCTTTGAAAAGTTACCAGACCAAATTATGTATCCCTACGCCAAACCATATGATCTGCAAAAACATGTGTTTAGCAGCTGTCACTTCTGACAGTCAAAGTTTAGGTGTATACCTAAATATTGACTGTCAGAAGTCAGTTGTGAGCTGTCAGTCAGCACCAAAGAAGCCATAGGGCTACTGTAGAATAGTTTTAAAATTAGACCTTGATCCTTGATTTGAAAAATCTAATCTTTTGTACCGTGTATTCGCCTTTTTCCCCCGCCTATTTTGTCTTCATTCAAAAGAAACTTGTGTGTCGACACTTCAACAAACAATGATTTAAGTGTAAACACAAAAGAACATGAATTACGTCCTCACGTCCTATTCCCGCGACACAATAACTTTCCAAAAAACTAAATTCATCCCCTAATCGGTGGTGTTGCTTTTCCGCCATGTTGTCCATTATTATTGGTTGTTGTTAAGGGGTTCAGTAGGAGGGGGTTGATACCAGCAGCTGTTGGGGTAATATAAGGGATCGCTTGCCACTTTGCTAGGAATGAGGGGAAAAGGGAAAGCGGGAGGCGGAAGGACTTGGGGGATGGGGGGTGGGGGTATAATTGTGATCGATAACGTCTATTCTACAACCGCGAGAGGAAGTTTACGGCTTGGCCGGCGGATCCCTTATTTCTTACTTGTCCAAGTTAAAGTCATTTTAGTGATTTGGAGTAAAAATTTAGCTTGAATTTTTTCTTCCCGTTCTAATGCCAAAAGATGATATTTAAATTCAAAAATATAGTGCATGTATTATAAACAAAATGTTTTTGGTAAGCATATAGTCCGTACTTCAATCACAGCTGAATGAAATTAGATCGGTTCAGCCATTTGTAATAGATAAAGTTTTGCTTATCTTATTTACCTCCAGCCTCAGAATCCTACACCCATAGATATTAAGCCATTAGGGGTTAGAAAAGTGGTAATAAAGTATACTAAAAAAACTGTTATCCAATTGAGCCCTCTCCCTTGACTCTCTGAAATACAAACATATTATCATCAAATGTGAGAAAAAGTTTTATTTCTTATTAAAGAGTTTTGGCAAAAAATAAGGAATTTTGTTTTATAAAGCAGGAGTCACAGACAGTTTCAATATTGGCTAGAGTTTCAGACATTATTTCATTCAGTAACGTGTCTGTCTGTATGTCTGTCTACTGATCTAGTCTCGGGATCAACTCTAGGAAACTTGTAAAGGTGTTATATTGAATCGTGATTTGTTTCTTTCTACAAAGTGAAAGAATGGTAGTCCAGGGTCTTTATTAAAGGCTTGTTCTAAAATTAACTAAAATTACATAACCATAAGAGACAACACTACCGTAAAATGATGGATTAAATAGTTAAACTATATAGCTGTTAAGTACGGTTATAGTCGTATCTAAATATAATATTCTTATATAATATATATATATATATATATATATAAACACGGGAATTGAAATTTGTAATTTTGGCTGGGAATGCCAAGGCTTATACCACTCAGCTATTTAGGAATCATTCCATGACCACTTCTACAATAATGTAATCGGGAAAGGGAAGGCATAATTTATAAGAAATGTATCATCATTTTATAAAGGGAGAGTTTAAAAACCTTTAATAAAAAACCAAAGCACACGCAGCTGGTATTTGAACACCAATTTTTTGTCCCTGGTAAGCTAGAACCGACGAGAATAACGCCCATCGATGCGGGTCACAAGTCTTATCAACAACTTAATCTAAGAGACAAGGATGAAGAAGGTATTTTAAAAAAAGCACACCACCAATGAAAAGGAGAGCGGGGAGGGTTAGCATCCCTACATGCAATCTGCCGATATTTGAACCCCCTCCCCCACCCCGACCATTCTGTTAACGCCGGCCAAGTGATATGAGGCTCTAAAATTACTTGGACCCCTCCGACCACACAGTGGGCTATTTTTCCCTAAATGGAAATAGCATTCTATTTTAAACCACAAAATTAACAGAACCCATAAATTAAAATGTTGTGAAGAATAGAAAAATTTCACAAAAATGACCAAAATAGATGGGGGCATGTTAATGGTAATGGAATCCAAATACAGATATAAATATATCTAACTTATGCCTGAAATAATTAAGTATTCATCAATGACTTGTTAAATAAAAAATTATTATTATATTTCACAGGCTACAGTAAGCTATGTGGCTTAAATTATGAAAGGCATTTAAAATTAAAACAAATGGTATGGTGCACCGCACATACTTTCTTTAATCTTAAAATTGAAATCTTTAATAAAAACTGGTAAAATTTGTGGTACGAAATAATCTACACTGTTGCAGGAACACCCACCAACAAAGAGAATACCAATAAATCTCATATTTTTTAAGTTTTCCATACAAAATGTGTATGTTTACTTATAGCTCAGAAAATGATTGTTTTATAAAAATACATACAAGATAAAAATATGTCTAATTTTAAAAGTACTACAACTTTTCAATGATAAGTTATTTAAGATCTCAAATAACTTTGGAAAATGATGATAGTTGGATATGTTTGCGTTAGTATAGTATCTTCAAAGGATTCTTTTAAAACCTTTTTGCCCTTAAGTAAACAACCCTTATATTTAGGTATAGATATCTAATTTCAAAAACTCTTGAGGGAACCAAGTTATAGCCCGGTTGGTACAATAGTTTTGGATCTAGGCTGGGATACAGACAAACAGAAAGACTAACGGCTTTGCGAAAAATGCTTTTTGGATTTCAGAGAATGTTGACATTTATCAAAATCTAAAATCTTTCGATATTTTTGCCGATCACAATATTTCTCTTCGAGGGACCTAGAGAAAGTAAAAATATACCTAGATAACTTGATACTAGAATAGTTTAGTAGAGCAATAAGCCAAAGTTTTCAAACTCGATTCCCGTGTCCTTTCGTAGTTTATTGATTTGTTATACAGAGAATATGTATTTTATTACATGCTAACGCTAAGATATTTGAGTTATTGATATTATTTTTTTATATTTAATATTGTCGCTACAGTAGGTTAGTTTTTTAAGTCATATTTTTTCTCTGGATTCTTAAATACTATCATTATTATTAAAAAGATAAAGGGGGTGAGGACTAAATTGGGTGAGGAAAAGGGGAGGTAAACAGAAGCCAATATATCCGGAAATATATAAGCTGCTTGTATGAAAAAGGAGGGAAGAGCAGTGAGTTATATCTTTTACGTGCTAGCTCAGACGTTGAAACGTGTGTAAGAAAGAAATTAGGAAATATATCTACGCGGGTCCCCATATATATCATAGGCGTAGTCTTTCGCGAAACTAGAAAGAAGGAAAGGGGTGAGGGGTGGAGGGGAATACCATGGAAAAATTGGTGGACAGAAGATGAAAAAATATATCTGTAGAGAGGAAAGATTAAGTGCACGAAAGAAAAGGTAAGAACAAAAATAGCAACAGAAAAAATAAGATCGGTAGGAGAAATGGGAGATCTAGGAGAAGAGGTTGGTAAATTCTATGGTAGACAACAAGTTGGGTTGGTGTCCCTGTTTCAAAGACGAGTGTTTGAACAGGGGCAAATTAACTAAATCAAATTAGTTAAAATATACTTAATCAAGTTTTTTAGAGTGAGCTAAAAGAATAACATAGTATTTCGTTATAAATAAATATCAAGTAATTTTTTTTTAGATATATAAGTAGATAATAATAGAAACAAATTGTAACAAACCTGGCTAAATAATGACTTCATATTATGTTTGTTGTTACTTTGTACAAGTTTATTCTGCTTATAGATGGATCTCGATCAAATATGGAACATATACTGGCATCAACAAGATCACAACATGGTTAATATTCTGATATATATTATCCCATCATTTTGTGGCCTAGAGTGTCCACATTTTAAAATCCATGCTTATTAGTAAAATCGGTGCGTGGAAAACATAGTCGCACACAAAAAAAGTAATTAGTTAAATAAACAAAATTGTGAGTTTTTTCGTTAGGTCAGGAAATAAAATTATCTGAATTGAACTGCTTGAAAATGAAATAATGTATTAGAGAATAGTTAGTCAAAGTTTGCCAAATAATTCAAAGATACAATTACAATATTAGGCTAAATTTAATTTCCTATAATTCTCACAAAGTTCATATTTAATTACTTTTATTCTGGCCCCCATATTCACCGAAGAAAAGATGTCCTATAATTTTAAGAAAGCCCCTTATATTCGAATTTTATTCAATAACAAATACTCAAACGCCACTTCGATGAACGAATGGTCCAAGAAGCTACCCTTACACTAAACTATACTGCTGAAGACGGATAGATCGGGGTTCAATACTGGTTGGGTGCATTGAGGGGGATTTGTCCTGAATGGTTTTCCACTTTTCTTCAGAGAAAATTGGTGTGCATCTTCTCTAATTTAAACCTTCCTAATCCCTAAAGCATTAATGTTATTAGTACATAGGCATATCACCCTAATGGGTAGTAGGACATGGTGTTAAAAAATATTTTATTCAAACTCGGAAGGGTCCTAATACTCACTTAGGACATCAATATTTAATTATGATATGGAATGATTGGCCCAAACGTGATGGCCCACATTTCCGGAAATTGTTGAATATGGTTGGTTGGTGATCAAGAGTTATTACAAAAACATATGGTTCAGTTATAAAATTATCAACTTTATAAATAAAAGTGTGATATTTAGACCAAAGCTCGAATTCCAGGCCAGATACACTAGATGCGAGTTTCTCTAAAGAGTGATTTTTCACACTCTCTTAAGGCTAATACTGATTTATTTCCTTGTAAACATTAATTATGTTAAAAGTTAGTTCTTAAATCTCTTCTCTGACTTAGCTCATGATGACACTACTTAAGTAAATCACTAAATGGAGTGCCACGCCTTTTGAATATATTTTGAACAACGTTATATTTAATAAGCTATTTTACCAAATTATTTTACATTCAGCCTCTATGAAAATGTGGATAAATTTCCTTTAAGTTCAAACTTTTTCATCCCCACATTATTGGTGTGAAAATGTAGCTAATCCAAACATGTATTTAGCACGTTGCACAAAAAAAAAAATATATATATATATATATTCATATTGCGTCAACCTGTCCCATTTTACCTTAGATATTTTTTTTATAGAACTTAACAAAGTAAAAGTTAAAATTAAACTATTTATCACTACAAATATTCGTAATTAAGTTAACTCATGTTTTATTTCAAGGAAACTTTTACCAAAATTTAATTAATTGTTACTCATTTGATTTAATACCATACCTAATAATTTTTTAATTTAAACCCAAGTTTAATATTGTAAAAATATTTTCAACTAGCCTCAGATAAAATTTCAAGCTATTAAATTATATGTTATAAATACTATAAAAACAACAATCATATTTATTTGAGGGGATTGCATGCTAAAGAAGAATTTTTTCAAAGTAAATAAATGTGGGCAATTTAAAATTCAATTAACCACGATGAGTAAATATTTTATTTCACGCACAAGAAGAATTTCTTGAAATGGATGAAAGATTTTAAAAAATCGTGTGAGTTTCTCAACGTTGTTTTTTTAAATAAAAAGATGTTACATTTTAGCTTAGAATAAAAATACATACGGTGTTTCTTCAAACATTATTGACAATTAAAATATATAAATTAGAGGTGATTGAAAAGGGTTTTAAAATAACCTAATTTCTGTTTTATTGCAATTAAATAAAAATTTATTGGATGTCTATAATCAGATTAATTAAATCAACTACATTATTTACTTACTGTACTGCATTAGGAATTTGAACGTTCATTTCCGCACTTACAATAGTACGTCAACTGCTCCTATCTTGACCTAGTTGTATCCAGTTCTCCTAATTAAAATATGTGTTTCATGTATATTCTAATATTATCCTCCCATCTGCATTTAGGTTTCCTCATTGGGTTTACCAGTACATATAGTGTACTTGGTTCTAAATCCTTCCATTTACGCTGCATGTCCTGCCTGTCGTCATCCGCAAGATTTGATTATCCTAACAATGGCTATTGATGAATACAAGTTATGTAACTTGTCATTATGTACCCTCCTCTCCTCTCCATTGTCTTGAGTATCAAGAAACCCTTAGAAATCAAATACATTAGTATAATTAATTTTATAGATATATAAAGAGTAGTATTTCTTTCAGAGTCTCTGAATACCCATTTGATTTCAGGAGTTATTCTTACAAATGTACTTAAAATTAAATTGAAGGTTATTGTGCAACTTACAGATAATACCATATTAATCATTCAGTGGAATATTGCATCAAATTATTTGCTAGCCACGCACCCCCTTGGGTACAAATAAGGGAAGAATAGTAATTGCGATTTATTTACATGATATAATACTTTGCACTCCTCATCACTTTTAAAAGTTAGGGCTACGAAAAGAAACCATAATTTGAATACAAGTGTTATATACAAGTTTATACACTTCCCTACAATGGAACTAGATTACAAAGATGTCCCAAGAGCTTTGAAGTCACTTAAATACTAAGTTGAATAACAGCACATACACACAGCCTTTAGCCGGTAACATTCCCCTTACAAACATTTCCATAAAAACTTTTTATTCGCCCTGGTTCCCCTCTCCCGTTTTTTCTCTTCTTTCTTTTCCTTTCGCATAACACAACCCTTCACAAAATACTTCACCCCCTTCAGAACAAATATTTCTAAATTAACCAATGTGGTTAAAGAAAAAAAAAAGTAGGAAAAAACTAACAACAATTTAGGGTGGGTTTACTCAACACACAGAATTAAGCATGAAGAGGTTTATGGCACTCGGAAAAAGGGGTGTAAGAATTCAGGGGGGAAAAAGGGGTGAAGTGGCTAAACAAGAGGATGGAAAGTAGTAAGGAAATAGAAAAGAAGAAACAGTGATTAAGCGGAGAAAATTGTTTGTCATACATTATTCTAATGGGGATGAAGATTGGCTTCAAAGAAGTGCTAATATAATATTACAGCGCAAGCTGTTTTTCATAGAATAAACATTAGGCTAGAGCTACATCAGCTAAAACAAGCATATACAAACATTAAATAGAAATAAATTTTGTAAATTGAATCATTCAATAATACTTAACCCTTTTATTTTTGTAATAGCACTCTATGCAAATTTATCATTCAAATACAAACACCTTGAATATAATCTATCCTTTAAATTAAACCAGACGTAATAAATATGTAGGCCTATATATATATCAACATACTTAAAAATCAAGTTTATATATATATATATATATATATAACAAAGGGAAAATATATTGAGTAAATAATGTATTAGTTTTAATAACATTAAACTTGATTATATATATAAGAAGGGGAAATGGATAGCATAAATAATATATTAATTGTAACGGCTTTAAACTTGATTTTTTTCAAGATGGTCTACAAAAAAAATCTAGTTACTTCTTAGCAAGAGAGTTTTAACACTTTAGCTACAACCATTTTATTAGTGAATACGTATATAAGGAATTGAATAAAATATTCTTTTAAAAATGTTTGGATAAATTTATAACTATCAACACGAATTAGAATGTTGACCAACTTTAGTGTGTTATATATACAAACAACGCATTTGGTAGCTTAAACTAAAAATATGCCCATATAATGATATACAAACAATTAACATAATGTGATACACTTCAGTGAACATCCTGGAAAAGGATTAGAAAACAATACGAAGAAATATAATCTTCAAAAAAGTCACGTGGAATCGAACCTCAGACTCCTGCATGATAGTTGATAACCTAGCAAACATCCCGGGTCCTATAATAATTATAAGTAATAAATGTCAAGACAAACTAAACGAGTGAATAATGCCCATAACCAAAGAAGTGAAGATGTTTTACTCCCATTTCGGTGCTGGATGATATTCATAAAAGTAGCCCCAGGTTCACACGATTATTGAGTGAGATTTTCTCTTCAATCCTCCTTACTAGCCCCTTGTAGTCATCCAACCCTCCCCCCCCTCCCCCGTCCACCAGCACGAACAACAACCCTTAGCGACTCTGGGAGAGAACAACGAATTTCATAGACGACAAGTTAACCACAGTTCTTGAATGGGAGGGTTGGCAGAACGAACACTTCCAACCCCTACCAACATTTCCCACCCCTAAAGTACTCGACGAGTTCATCCAGTTTTAAGTGAGCATCTTAATTTGAATGTAGAACTATGTGACATCAGGGGATACCAACTTATTCCCTTCTTCCCTTTTGCTGTCACTTTCCTTCTTGTCTTGTGCGTCTTAAATTCCCCTTTCTACTTTACTTGGCTGTGTAAAATAGTTTTTACAAGGAGAGGTAGTTTTTTTAAGATCTTTTTTTTATAATCTGGCTTCGTGCCCTTGTCTTAGTTCTCTTATCACACGCTCTAAAGCTACTATGACGCTATGAATAGTATTTTAATCCGATTGATCAACAGGGTGTGAGGCCACTGTCCTTAGTTATGAAAAATCACGCTGTTCAATCACCTCTGTTTCAAATCTTGCTAGAGTAGAAATTGAATTATTTCTATGGTATGAACAGATGAGGAACGGATAATTTGTAGATCAAGTTATAGTAAAGTTAATAACACCTTATTTATAACTAATTCACTGTCAAGGACCATGATAGGGAACATGTGAAAAGGGTCAGTGCAGACGTGTTGCGACACGTGCATTCGCACAAAACGGCAGGTTCTGAGAGACAGCAATATTTGGTTAAAGATGTGATAAAGCTACAAGCGAGAAATTTAAATTCAGACGGAACCAGAATAATTTATTCTGAAAACCAGTAGAACGCACCGTAGTGCGTAGTTTAATGATAGAGAGCCTTGAAAGTTACTAGTAATACTGTATATTTGTGAGAATTTCCAGAAACATTGTGATCCCTTAATTTGAATCAACACCCCTTTTCCCTGCCATTCATCTTGTCCTTTAGCTTAAGGTGAGGGTTTAGGCTACGAGAGAAAATGTCATTGTTTGGGAAGATTTTTATATCAAACTTATTTTGGTCAAAATAAGTAAAATCTTTGAAACGTGGAGTTTAATTTTATCCATACGGTGGCATCAAAAGTTTTGCTCTTCATTTAAAAAGTTTACAATTCAATGCCGCAGATATTCAACAACTGTTGATACTGGGAATAAAATGAAACCCTAAGTTTGGCCAAAAATATGTTTTATTGTAAAAATTGCAAACATAATCGAGTTTCCCTACAACACAGAGACGGAACAAAGCCTCCAACAATTACTATGCAACCAGTTTCGTTTGATTTTCCAATAGGCCTACGTTCGTGGTCTAAAATGTCACTTTGGGAAAAGGTCCATGTTTGGAATCAGGGTCAGGTGCGTTTTCGTTAAAATATTTATTACGAACTCCCTCCATCCACGAAAATAGGGGGTAAGTTTCTTAAAGATTCTTCCCTTATCATCCCTATACCATCAGTGTGGATATAATAACATCCCGGTTGGGCAATAAGGGGTGATGAGACAAAAATGAATACTAAGAAATAATCGCGTACTTAAAACAGTATCTTTCAAGAAAAACTTATAAAGTAATAAGTGTGAGTTGAAAGGTCAAAGAATATAAACTAACATGAGATATTAACTATACCTAATGTCCCTAGTAGCCACACATAAATACTCCTCTTCCGTTAATCGGCTGAATATTTCATACCCAATGAGTTTCTAACTGGCGCTGGCGGAACGAAAGCTGGAAATAAAATCCACTTCTACACTAAATCAAGCGATGCTCACAAGGCCATCATGTGACTTGATAAACAAGGATGCATTGAAAGGAAGGTTTCAGGAAGAATTTATTCTGATAAGGGTCAGGATAGCATTCATTATGGTTTGCCGATGTTCCAACTTGTTTTGAACGAAAATAACCACAGTAAATCTTTATCTAGAGCAAACATTATGATAAATTATTATTCATGAGTTTAATGATTCGTGAATTTGGGAATAAATGTAGGTTTTGATATATTAAAAAATTAAGTGATATATAGTTATCTTTGATTTACAATTTAGGTATTATTGTTTGGAAAAAATAGGTTTAGCTAATGATAAATAAATGTGAAACACATTTGTATATTAATTATACTTTTAAATACATTTTTAAAATCTCATATCATGTTTCTAATCATTTAATAGACCTCAAAGTAAAAGTATGATGTATAAGCTGGGACTCCTGACTTATATAAAAATAGACAAACCAGTTAATATTTAATCAAACAAATAATGTTACTAAAAGTATTTAAATGGTTGATCTTGACTAGATTATCAAATTTAAGTTTTATAACACCTTATATCAAATACTATTATAAATAACAAAAAAATATCACATCTAATTAAATAAGTGCCAACTTTTCTAATACTACTCAAAACTTACTTATCAAACAAGTAATCAATAGTTTTCAAACTGTAAATAACGAGGGTCAAGATACGCTCGAAGCAAAATAAAACTACAATTCTCAACTTTTTTAAGTACAAAAAAATGTGTGCACAATGCCAAGAAGTCGTAAAACCTAGTTCCTTTTCGTCATACCTTTTTTCTTTTAAATAATTCAAATAGAATAATAAGATCTAGAGGGGAGGTGAGGTTAGTGACTATTTGTCCATTTCCCTAAACAACTCATGTGTCCCTTTTAAAAGGAAAAAAAGAAAGTACCGTTACCCGTGAAGAATGAAAGAAGCAACGCAGGTGACCTTACGCAATATAAGTTAAACAAGTTCACCTAATATACCTGAAAGCTATTCTAGAAGACATATAAACATTACTCAAAAATAGTTTTTTGGAAATAAAACATAGGCCTATTTAGTAGAATTTTAGTTACTGTTTTGTTTTACCTGATTTTCCTAAGATAAATCCCTAACTCAAAGAGAATTTTCTGCCAGTGTACTTGGTAATCGAAACAAATACATGTCTAACGTATTTGACGTACTCACTATTAAACATTTGTATTAATTGGAAATTATTTTTTCATTTGCAGGTCGGGGTGCAATGGACCGTGTGAGAGCAAGATAAGAAGAAGAGGACATATAAAAAAAAACTAAATGTAGAGCGACCAACATTGACAAGAGGTCCCTGTTTGTTTAGTTGTAAAAATTACACGTTAGGTCTAAGAGTAACATTTGCAAAACACATAGCTTATAGCAGCTTATTTCAGCTTATTTCTAACCCAAACATGAGAATGCCACAGCAAACTTGAAGTTTTATTAACACCACGTCTTAATAGGGCCTACCTGTTCAGTTTATACACTTAGCTACTAATTACGCTAATGGGTAAGGAATAAGTAAGGTTAAATTTATAGAAAGTGTAAAAAACCAGTATTTTCATGGAGGGAGGGTGGAAAACCATTTTGGAAAACCCCTCTCAGTACACCCGACCAGGATTCAAATCCTGATCTCCCTGTCATCGGAAGTCTAGTCTAAAACGATGGTGACGCCTTAGACCATGAAGCCACTGAAGCGGGTAAAACTTGAGTTGTATAGAAAGCAACTGTCAAGAGTTAGATATACAAAAGGAGTTTAGGAGTAACCTAAGTTTTATATTATTACTTTTTTATTTGTAAGAAATCTAAGGAAAAATTTTGGCGCATTAGTTGGAGAATTTTTTCAAGTGGTTATTTATTTTTATAAACTCCTTATAAGGAATAAACTCTTTCATTAATGCCAAGATATACTTTTACCTAACATACTCATCAAATAGGCATAGGCCTACTATACGCAACGGTGAGCACTCTAAAAAAACCATTCTTGTTTTGTCTGGTTTGTCAAGGATGGAATTCGAGTTTTTTAAAATGGATTGTCACTCATTCGATTATTCTCTCTATATATACACGAATGTGGGTACATTTACTCTAAGTTCGACCATTATCAGCCTGCAAATGTAGGCCCCCTACAATTTTGGATAGCTTGGATTGGAGCATGGTAAAACTAATTAACAAACTAGAGTGAATGACAATATTATATCGTCTATATCATGAAAAAATTTAATTATTTTCATGGAAAACTATAAACTTATACATAATTATACACATATAATTTATGAATACAGCTTTTGTGAATAGCTAATAGGTAGTCTATATTACTAATTATTTAATACATCAATACAAGGTTCCGTATACCATAGTCGACTACAAATATTACTTTAACTAAGCTAGCTGACATTTATAAATTAATTTGCGATTCTAAAAAAAATTAAAAATTATATCAAGACAATTTATTTGTATCAAAAGGTCAATGCTAACATGTTTATAGACACTGGGTTTATCCACGAGTATAATTTAAGTTTCTACTTAATATAAGGTTACATTCCTTCCTTCTACCACAAGTTTGAAAGCTTTAGTATACATACGTATACAAAAATAAAGTGAATTGGGACATTGGTTTTCCCATGTATGAAGTCAATATAATCGTGTATTTTATAACCCCATCTAGCCTACATCTCTTCAAAGACAACTGTATAGGCCTAAACCGGTGACGCACGGACTTTAACACGCATCGTTGGGCAGGCGGACTAAATCTAGAAGATAATCTAGTCCGGTTTACCGGCAACGGAGAGGTTGGGGCTCACATACCGGCTGTGTCAGCTAGAGAAGAGCATTAAAAAAAATATTCTCACTCTTTCTCCTGTTTTTAAATTACATCTTTCTAATTCCTTTCCTATAATTGTGATTAAAATGCGAATAATCTGGATGAATTGTATGGCGTTGAGTTAAGGAGCAGGGGGAGGGGGGAGGAAACCACACATGAGAATATATA
>CABFVX010000001.1:678249-756957 GCA_902151425.1 Timema shepardi | reverse complement strand
TATATATATATATATATATATATATATATATATATATAATATACAGAAGAGCTCCCAATTTTAACCATGGAAACACACAGCTATTTATTTATACAATATCACTCGTTAATCTAAAAAATCTACTAAAATAGAAAGTTTTTTCTATAGAATGTTGGACTATAATTGACCAAACCAATGTTAAAACTCATACAAAGTGGCATTTTTTTTCCAATGCATCTCACTCACAGTTCATTCAAAAAACCTAATATCTTCACAAAATATAAAGGAACAAACGCTATTGTTGGTTTTATAAACAACCCATATATTATAGGGTTGAATCAAACCTTGCTTACAACTATTTTCAAAGTAAACGAAACTAAAATTCCTATCCAGAGAATTAACCAAATTGTTTAACTCAGGAAACTTAATTTCCTCACCAAATATAAAAGGTGCTCTGTAACCATATTTTTCTGTCTATCCCGACGTCCAACTCCTCTGAAGTATCGACACCACGTAGCACGCACTCAAGAGGGGGTACTGAGAGTGGGGTTAGGGGGTGGGAAGCCAATTAGAGGAGCAGGAGATTTATGTCGGGAACAGCACCCAGCCTTGTCTGTAGGCTACCGTGGGCCCCAGCGCCCGGACATGGGTGAAGGATGGCCCGGTTTCGACCCAAGCTTCTGGATGGGACGATCGATCTACAGCGATACCAAGATTAACAGCACAACTAAATACTTGGAGAGGGTGCACGAGAGTAGGGTGAGGGGGTGGAACACATGGGGTATCTATAGATAATAGTGTCTCTAGGTTAAGGTGGGATGGAAGGTAACGCAAATGGAGGTTCATATTTTTTAAAGTTTTTTTTAGCGAAAAACATTTTTTTTACCAAGATAAATCAAATATTAACTCAGTGGATACGTTTGGATGAATCTTCAATTATTTTTTTTCTGCTATAAGCTACTACCCATTCGGATTGTACGTCTATGTATACCTACTATTTAAGCCAATGGGTTAGGTGTGAAGAAGGTTGAAATTATAAAAAGTGTACACGCATTAGCATCGAAAGAGGGGGAAACCATTTAGGAAAAAGATAAATTTGGTACACTCAACTGGGATTGAACCCTGATCTACCCATCATCTGCAGTTCAGTGTATTGCGAGACTGACGCCTTAGACCATACGGCTAACGAAGCTGGTTATACATACATTAATTCCAACAGTTCTTTAATATATGTCATGGGCATCATTGATTTTTAACAGGATTTTCTTTCTTACTGTGAAGTTTCTGAGCTGATTCTCCGATACTTGTAACTAAATATTCAAGGACCGTTGAGATGAGGAATATTATGTGTATAAAATTAAGATAAACTTATCAATTGAAGCTATATTTTTAGTTTGCAAAAATTACGGACCAAAGGCCTAGAACAAATACGAAAAAAAATGTAATTGAAATATATTTTATTTAAAGTAATTAGTTAAAATAATTAACCCCACCATTAATTTAAATATGACAGCCACCTCTTTTATCGTTAATATAAAGTTCATTGGAAAGGTGTCATGAATACCTGATGGATGGAAACACTAGATCAATTTGAAATAAAATGGGACTTTCCACCTTTTCCTCCTGTACCCTTCAAAAGTTAGACTAACTAACATCTTTAAGAAGGGCGTTGGTTATAGAGTTAATCACATATTTTAACTAAAAATTCGAGTGATAAATAAAGAATGCTTAACTACCTTAATCAATTGATTTAGGTATAGTTAGAAGATCAGTATGTTATTTAACTAACGCACATTTCCTGACCAACAACCAACAATTTTACCAGCCTACCAAATCCATGAAAATCTAAAAGTGTTACAAACGAAATTTACTTTTCTTTAAATTCATTTTATTAAAAATTAACATGAATTATATCTCTTTATACACCAATAAGTTAAAGTAAGCCTAGAAATTTAAAAAAAATATCTAAAAATTAACATCCTGATTTATAAACATCCAAACAGTTTTAGAAATTAACTTAAACTTATAAACAATATAATTTTACTTTAAATATTTATTGAATCTTTGACATTTTATCCTAATCATCTTTAAAAAGTTATAAATAAATATTTGATAAATTTTTAGTTTAAAATAAGAAATGAATGAAATAAAAACTGGTCCAGTCAAAATGAATAAAAATAGTTTCATTTTTAATATATATTTGGGTTTATTTATGCACATAAGCCTACAATATTATTAAAAACATGTCAAGCTGTAGTTCCGTTCTTTGATATAAAGTTATTTTACTCAATAAATCTAATATCCGCTTTAGTGGGCGAATGATCTACTTAGGGTTATTTTTCATAAAGTGTTTTCCGCATTCTTTCCATACAAATGTGGGTAATTTACATCTAAAATGCTCCCTTCGTCATACCTACTCCATTAAAATAATTATCATATATGCTTTTAACCTTTACAGGTAGTAAAACGTGGTGATAAAAAAATTCTGATCTAAAATATTCAAACATTGCAGGGAGGGGAAGGCAGGAAGGGTAGTGTGGGGGTTTAGAGGTGTAAAGGGGTGGTGGATTGAACAAGAGACGTGTCACGTTTTAAAAAAAAACACGCGAGGCGTAAGTTTTCCAAGTCATTAAATAAATTAATTTATCCCCAACTTCCAGAATAATTAATAACGAACGCATTCCATCGAAACAATTAATTTAATTGCTGGTTTACCCGTGCCTTTCTCTCTAATTAAATTATGCACACGCATGTTCATCTCTGTCAGAATTGATATTTATTCGCGTTTTCATGTAGTGCGCGCATTTGAATCTTGGTTAAGTGGTGTAGGAACACAGCCAGATCCAGTTTGTACAAAATAATATAGCATACCTACCAGCCAAACACAATTATTTTTCAAGATAACTATTTGCCTGGTAGCCAACTTAGTAAGGATGTTTTGTGATAGGTACAATTTTTTAACTATAAGCGAATTCTAATCAAATATATTAAATACGAAGCCGAATAAAAGCTCGAATATTTTGTGTTAGAATGCTTTAAAAAATGTTATATTTTTTTATGTATACATTTCTATGCCCTAAAATTATTTGAAAAATGTTTTATTGTATAATGTCTTGTGATATTTTGTTTTAATCTAATAAATCCAGCTATTATCACAAATTATGTCAATTAATTCCTATTTTTCTTATGTATATTAATTTTTAACAGCTCAAAATGGCAATAATTTACTATAAATTGAGAATTTTAGCTTTTAATATATTTTTTTTGGCGAACCTTCGTAATTGTTGAAGCAGGATTTTAATTTTGAAGCGCAGTCAGAGTTTAAAAGCTTCGCACACCCCATAATAGTAGCTATATATTAAAATAAAATAAATTAACAAAGATTAAGAGTGCTTTATTTCTATTTTATGTTAATTACTGAGCTTGTAACAAGTTTCTACCATAGCCTTCCTAGAAACACCCTTCTTAAAATAATTACAGTTCGATTTTTGTGGGAAGGGGCTTATCTGACTGACATAAGAGTTATTATATTCAGGCCTACTTTCATTCAGTCATACTTCAAGTCATGTGATCTGAATCCGTCTATTTATTAGATATTATTAAAACCTATAAAATAAAACTTATAATAATAATATACTAGAAATCTACTATTGTTGTCAACCATTATTATTATTTTTTGCTTAGTTCCTTCTGATGAAAATTGGGCTGTTCATTTTTAACTCAGCAAGTTTATTTAATTTGCTCTTTTTTATTTTTTTACTAAACCAACCACATATTATTAAATATATTTAATTAGGCCTATGAATAAAAATCGGTGGTACTTTGCGTACCCTTTGTATAACGTGTACCATAGTTTGGGAACACTACTATAAGCAAATGGTATTATAATAATTATTTTTTTTCAGAATGTTGCTTTGTTAAAAAAAATTCTCACGTGCTGTACAGTTAAAGTTGCAAGATTTATGAAAGACCGTTAATTCAATAGAACATACGTGGTAGTTAATTGATACTGGACATACACGCGAATTATGGTATGGTGCGTGTATGAGGAACATAAATATATCTGACACGGCAACTGTTAGTTTATCATGCGTCTGATGGCATATTTAAAAAGGTTGAAGCACTTTTGAACACCCCCACATTATATTAGTAGAATAAACAACTATTTTTAAAACTTGTTTCACCTATGTTGGTGGTTTAATGGTCTAAGGTGTCACCAAAGAAATAAGCTGGACTGTTGATGACAAGAGAGATCGAGGTTTCGAATTCTGGTCTAACTTACTGAAGTTATTTTTACTATATGTTTTTTAAGCTCGTTTCTCACGCAAATTTGGGTGAACTTCAACTAAATTCAATCTTTTTCTTCCACAACACACTAGGCTGCATTCACAAAGAATGCCAGATTAGGCGAGTAGGTATTTGGTTGCGCAAGGGTGTGCAATCAGCTTGAAATACCGAGTGTAACTATAGTAGCCGCGTAGCTTCTTTGGTGCTGACTGACAGCTCACAACTGACTTCTGACAGTCAACATTTAGGGACGTACCTAAATGTTGACTGTCAAAAGTGACAGCTGCTAAACACATGTTTTTGCAGATCATGTGGTTCGGCGTAGAGATACATAATTTGGTCTGGTAACTTTTTAAAGCTGTCAGTCAGCACCAAAGAAGCCATGGGGCTACTGTAGATGCGAGTAACCACTTCCAGTAGAATTTTCAAAATGGAGTTATCGGACGAAAAACAGTTTGTGAAGGAACAAGGTGTGTTGAAATGTATAATGATTAATGTGGAAACATTTAGGGAAGAATGGATGAAATATTGTTTCAAAGATAGGGAAGAAGATTGAGAATATAGCCGCAATTTTCAGGATCATCTTAAGGACCCAGCATCCGATATTGCCATTCTTTGTTCAACGCATGCTATTGGCATTTAAATTTCCATCTCTAACACACACACAAGAACACAGCTAGTTTCCCCTCTTGAGAACACAAGGAACAATACAAACTCTAACGACACAACGGACAAACGTTATGTACCTTACAAGTATACACGAATTTATTTAATTCGCGGTGGCAGATGAACCAGCTTGTGCAAGATTTTGCATCAAATTGACACTCAGTGTGAACAACCTTGGCACGTCGAGATTTGGTTATAGCATATTTCCTCGCATACTGTTCACTTTACCAAGCGTGCGTCCAATGTGAACGAGGTCTTAACTGTAATTGTACATATGCGTACAACCGAATGGCTAGTAAGACTCGGTTCCCATCCCCCCCACCCCCAAAAAAGCAACTAAAAAAACAACACTGGTTTCAAGTTTGAAGCAGACATAAACATCGTCGGGCGAGACTTTGTTTCACAGGTGTGACGTCTCTTTTTAAACCGAATACAATAAAATGGCGGGTATATTATCCACTTTCACTTTATGATTTTATAGTGGATTCCAAAACCAGCTGTATCCTGTATAATAAGTAGCTTGAATTCAGTGGTGTGTCGTAGAATGCTGTCAGAGTAGGTTTAACTTTTTTAAACTGTACCTGTGATTTGTTCTCACCCAGTTTGTCCACAATTGAACAAGCATTCATAAGATCTGCTCTCAAAACCTAATTTGTAATGTACGTTTATTTAAACACGACCAATGAATGAATGTTCCCCTGAGTGGTTAGAACAATTCCAACCTACAGATTAAGCAAGCTATTCGTACTCTAGAATCAATTCACAAAACTCATTGAATTACTCAACTAGAACTAGTATCTTTTGGCTACTCTGAGATGCAGATTATAAAATTGGCCCTTTAAAGAAAATTCCTGTTGTGGTAAAATTATTTAACATTAATTGTAATCAATAAAATCATATAAACTTAGCCTGTCATATACACTACGATGTTGTGAAATCTAAAATCTATCTTAAATAGTGGATGCTTCTTAGATTTTTCGGCCATGCCGGGAATCGAACCCGGGACCCTTGGCTCAGTAGGCCGACAAGCTACCAACCGAGTTAAGGTGTAGGATTGGAAATCCATTTAGGTGCGGTTAATTCGTCCCAATGAGATTATGAAGATGATTATGAGGTTCCAGTAGAAGGCTTGTACCTAGCTTGAGCCTAATTAAACAGATCATGGAGATAATAAGAACAATTTGCCTTCGGGAAAAAATACTTTAAGTATCACCGGGAATAGATTCCAGGACCTTTAGATTAGTAATCAGGAATTCCGACCACGAGTCTAGCTTATTTTTTGCCTTAATATTAGATTAAAGAAGATTTTGCAAATTAAATATAACTTAGATGAGTTTGTCATTTAATTTTTTTTTATCAAATATTAATACCCGTTTGGAATATCCGCATAAAAATTACTTATACACATGGAGATAAAAAGGTTAAATTTGGATTAAATGATTCAGCAATGGGAAACCTTTTATTAAAAATCCCGCGGTACACCCAACTGGGGTTCTAATCCCAACCTTCCCATCACCGGTAAAACAGAATAAATGAGTTTTACATTCAGACTACGTGGATACCAGCGCGGGTCATTTGAGTATTTGAAGTTGGGCTAACTTTACTAACGATATAGAACGATGTGCTATAACTATGATCAGAAAGAGAGTTCCAATTATAATAAAGTATTAATGCCTTTAGTTAAAGGATTTAAAAAAAACTCAGATAGAATAAGATAAGGATTTATATCAATTCATCAACAATATTGTTTAAAAAATGACAGAATATTTAGTTAAAATTTCATAGGAAGATCTATTATGACAGGTATTTATTATTATTATTATTTAGCACCGCGTCTTACTACCCGTTTGGGTCATACGCTTTAAGTACTAACTACGCTAATGGACTAGGAGTTGGGAAGGTTGAATTAGAGGAAATTAACCCACATTTGCGTGGCGGGAGAGTGGAAAAACAATTTTTTTTAAGACCCACGCGTGGCAGTAGACATGCACATTAAGATGTCAGCGTCGTACTGTCTTGGATTGCCAGTGGTGGGATATTTTGGGTTATCGTCTTGGCTGAATGTGCTGAGGTATTTTTGCATGTTTTTCCCCTGCTCACACCCAACAATCTCAGGCACACTTCCTCTCAATAATACCTACTTAATCCTTCTTACATTATTGTAAATATGGGAACAGTCAGATCTTGCAGTAACACGCAAGCGAGGAAAAACATGAGATAAATAAATAATTAACGAACAAATGTTATTCAAATAAAATAATATACAAACAGATAGTAATAAGTGACTAACAAAATAATATCTTTATGTAAAAGATATAATAAATATATTTGTCTCATATTTCTCTAATGTTTCCCACTATATTCTAGAAAAGTGAGAGCACTCCATTATTTTCCCTCGGCCAAAACAGCTCAGTATTTGTCTTTCCAAGTCATTATCTCTCTCCTCTTAGTAAATACAGACAAACTATAAATTCTTTAAAGAATGGTGACACACGCTTTACCTTTGACTCGGTTAAAAGTAACCGCCCACTAAAAGGGCAGACATTGATCAAGCTGTAGCCTGTTGGGTTCAGCCACTAAAGATTAGAATTCCCACCACACTGAGAACAGTTCATTGCCCTAGGTAGAAACCTGCGATAAGTCGTTTATTTGAAACAATAGGAAGACTTAAAGGAATTCATGGGTTTTGTTTTTTTTCTTCGTGTCAAGATTGATAATGAATGACACAAGATATTTTCTCTGTTTAAGTCTAAAAAAAGTAACATCCAATGGATGTCTTCATTATTTTTAAGTGTAATTTATTTTATTTCAGTGACTTTATGGCTTATTTAGATTCAGGTATGTTCTAGTAATTTATTATAATCGTGAACAACATATTTGGTGACTATTTGTATGTATACATAAATAGTGTTTTGATAAGTAAGGACTTCAGCAGTCTAAGAAATTATATAACTAACTGTGCCAGGGATCAAATTTGATTACAAGTACTAACAAACGATATTTTGGGTGAAACAAAATAGGTTCGGCAACTGTTAGATAGCTGAAAACAGAAATACAAAATTTTGTAAGGTAAGATTTACTAGATTGTGTGTGTTCAGTCAGAAGAATTGATTATTTTACCAGCTGTAATGGATGTGGTAATATCTTACCAACCCACTAGTAAAAGTGGAAAAATAACCTCCAGAAAATGTGACCTACACATTTAACATACGTGAGATTTACTCACATTACGAAAATGGAACACAAAGACATATTTGTTTAGAACTAGTTTTAGAATAAATGTGTTGTAGGAATGATATTTATATGATAACCTGAGAGCTCATTAGCAGTATTAATTAAGAATTAAAATTATCATTTCAATAAATTCAAACTTATATAATTCATTTTTGCACATTTAAATACATTGACATCTTTTTAGAATATTTTATATACAAGGGCTACACTGCACAGTAATTTTCAATGGAAAATTATCTACTTAATTGACAGAGCGTAGCAGTATTCTGTTTTTACTTGAGAATTTGGCATTTGATCCGACTGTTTGTCCGAATTTTGTATGTCTGTTTTTCCACGATAGCCAACAAATGCATGGAGCAGTTTTAATAATATTTGGCAGGGACTTTGATTCAACCAAGGCCAAACGACCCACGTATGTTGTTTTTACACTTGTTTATCCATTTTAATATTGTATCTGATCAAAAGGTTATCCGTTTAATAACTATCTAACGTGATTTAAATTTTAAATTCTAACCAATTGATCGAGTACCTAGGGCATATATTTTAAAATTTTAGCATATTTTACGGGACCAACTTCTTAAACCACGTGAACAACGGTCATTTTCTATTTATATAATGTATAAATGAATATAGTAGTAATTAGTTTTTTGTCTAACTTCACCACCAATGAAAAATACAGACTTCAAATCAAAGTAGAAATTATTAGAGATATTTCAAATTTAAATCCATAGAGAAATCTTAAGATTTTAGAAAAAATAGTACATAGCATAGTACTTTGAACGATGTTCTTTGTATTTTTTAACATGTGAGTGTGTGAGGTACACTGTTCACAAATACACTAGTATTAATATTGGTATTTATGAGCGGCTCGTGGGTTGCTACNGGGGGGGGGGGAACTTGGCAGGTCTGTATTAGTAAATGTTTTACTCTCATTCAATGTCAAACTTGCTTTTTGAAACCAATAAACATGTTTCCACACACAACATGACCGTGTGTTTTATAAACGGATAGTGAGAAGAAAAGGAAAAATTTACTAGTACAGTCCTGTCTAGTCTTGCTGGCCCTGGCAACAATTCGGGAGACACGCTTGATGATTTAAAAAATAAAAAAACATCAATTTATTTATCACAAGAATTGATAAATAACAAACTTTGTCAAAATATTCCCACCCTATAAATTCTTACCATAGTAATATATTTATCTTCCTATCTCTCTCATGTGTTTGGGAATCAGTTCTTTTGGCTCCACATTGGAGGAAAAAAGTCTCTCTTTACCCCCCTGCACTCCTTTCTCATTCCCGCAACTTCTACACAAGGCCAGACGAATGGATCAAGATTACAAACCCCTCCAAAGATAAACAGTTTTCTGCTGGTCTGGCGTCTTCTCGACTATGGCCAACAGTTCTGTCTCCGGCCAGGCCACCGAGAAAGATTAACACAACCCCTAGCATGGAGGGAGGATTCATGTTATGCTGGGAGAGATTTGTATCAAACAAAAAGAAAACTCTGGTTCGAATCATGATTATGTCAGCACTTTTTCTAATGAAGACACGCCGGAAGGGCTTCATGGTCGGGTAGTTTAACCTTTCTTCTTAAAAGTATCTTTAATCAGAATCTAGAACTTAACACTAATTAGCGTACTGACCTAAGTCATTGTTTAATATTATTACTATACTTCAGGGTATTTTGGTGGGAAGGAAGGACTTGCGAGCTAAGGGAAGAATTTTTGCAATTTTTAAAGCAATAATCTAATTTCAGAAAAATAAATAAAATATTGCTCAAGATTGATAATTAATTTTTTTATACATGGTGATATCATCAGTCCTTGAATATCAGTTAAGGGTTTTCTTGAGTTTTATGACAACTCTTTCTATGCATTTAAAAAGTTTCTCGACAATTGCTTAAATGCACATTATAGATAGGGGAGTCCGGGGCTGATTGGTTACAGGGGTAGGTTGGCACAGGCTTAGTAACTGCTAAAATATTCGACTGGGCACAGCACCATCTACACCATCGTGTAAGATGCACAAGACGCTTCTGCCATGTTTATTTAGAGCCGTCAGCATGAATGGTGTTGGAGAAAGTTAGTTTTATTCAATTTTATCTGTGGTAAGTAAATTCTTATGATTTAACAAATCGTTGAGTAAGAATAAGCTAGTATGAAATATTATATTTTATCGGCGCTTATTAAGAAGGCTAGCTAGAGCTTTAGCTACGACTTTATTCTAATTATACAATCTAAATTGTTGTTTCAATAAAGTATTATGGTATAACAAAACACAATGGCGATTGAGTTGCTTGCCACACTCACTATATAGGGTTGGTTGACCTACTGTGTCAACTAACCCTAATATAATGAAAACAGAGATTTCACGATAGAATTCAGTTTTAATATATAAACTATTTAATTTATTTTGCAGGAAAAATGCGTACCACCCCGTCTACCTCAGGTATCAATCAGGTAGACAAAGTTGGAACAGATTCGACCCCTCCCAAAAGCAGGACCAGGAACAACTTCTGTTAGGTCTACCAAAAATGGCAAAAGGAGAAAGACGTCAATATTAACTGACATCCCAACTAAGAAAGCACTTTAAGACAAAGAAAACCAATACTTCAAATAAAAATAAAGTTAAAAATTCTAAAAAGCTTCTATTTGAGGATAGATGAGGAAAAAACAACACAAATTAAATTCTAAAACAAACATAAACCTATCTACATCTGATGACTCAGAATAAGACGGCACCTTTTGTTTGGAGCCATTCTCGAACAGTTTACCAAAGGAACGTTGGATTAAATGCACTGTGTGTAGAATGTGGGCTCATGTGGCGTGTTCAGAAGATAATAATTTTTATACAGGTCACAATTGTGAATCAGAATATGGTATAGTGATTGAATAACTTCAAACAATTTGAACCATGAATATTAAAATGATATTGATAATTTAGTTTGTAACTTGTTTTTAATATTAGATAAAGTGACTAGTCTTTTTTTTTAAGTGATAATGATTTATATAACATGTGCCAACATACCTCATTCTTAGTGACTGCCAACCTCGGTGGGGGGTTGGTTGGCATATCACAAGAAACATATACAATATTTTATTTTTTTATAAAATATTTACCTAACCTATACCTTTTATGAATATATATTTAAGTAGCTTATGAAACAAGGTAACTGTTCATTGATCTAATTTAACTCAATATATAAATAAAGACATTTAAAAAGAAATGCAATATGAAACTGTAGCCAATCATCCCAGATCTCCCCTACTCAAGAACTGTTGGTATCACCATGTGAAGAAAATTACACTTTTATGTTTAAATTAGAACAAAATTTGAATTATTATGCCAAAAAAATTGTTTGCTATGAAAAATTAAAAATTACTTAACTCCTTCTTCTCTTGTCCTTTTCCATACCATCCTTAACCCTTGAGAAACTTCGGTTCGAGATGTCTGGTCAGCATGAATATTAGTCTTGAAGCGATGCGAAAGAAGTCAGATTAAGATGGATTCAAAGTTCACTATCAGTCCGATCCCAGTTTGATACGTGACACGTCCTTATATTGTAAATCGTAGTGGTAAATCACGGTGTAAACTAAGCTATTAAGGTCATTAAAATCAAATTGGATTCATCGCGTTCCAAATCTATTTGTGCTCGCTAAATATGGTTTCCCTAATGTAATTTACTCTATAGTTTTCTATTCTCTCTCAAGATCAATGTTGGTGCATTTCCTCTAAGATAAATTTGTCATGGCTACCTTTCTTTACCAATAAGCAATTACCCACTTCACTGGCCAAACAGTATAAGGCGTTACTCTCGTGTTATACTGGCCTGCTGAAAACTGGGAGATCAGGGTTAGAATACCGGTCGAATCTACTGAGGGTACTTTTTCATAAATTGTTTCCAATTCTCCTTCCACGCAAATTCAGATATATTACAGCTGTAATATACCATATGAGAAATTATGTACAGCGTTTGTGACGTACCATTTATAAACAAAGTGATATATCAAAATCCGTGTTTTTAACTGGTTAGGAACAAAACATTTGTATTAAAAGGCTGTTTAATCTTAAAACGTAACCATATACTTTTATGATAGCTTTTCAGTGTACCTATTGAATATATGAGGGGTTTGAGATAAGGAGCTTTTAGCATGGATGTCCTGGTTGTATTTCAATCAAAGCCTAAAATAATTATGCATTAATTATACAAGGCGGACATCTTACTATAAATATTACCACTAGCATTGGGTCATTAGTGCTGTGTGCCGTTATAAAATAGTGTCTAATTTGTGTGTTGACAACACAATAGGCAGAAAGTTTATATAGGTACTGTAAGTAACCTACACAAATCAACTGTCTTAAAAAAAACTATTTTTAGCACCACGTCTTACTAGTGGCTGAGACCAAATGCATGTGTATTAATTATTCTTGCTTTGCTAGGGATAAAGAAGATTAAATTTCAAGGAAGTGTGGATAAAAAGAGAGAGAATAAAAATACATTTTAGAAAAAATAGTCCTCAGTGTACCCAACCGGGATTTGAACCCCGATATTTCCGTCATCGTTAGTCTAGTATACGGCTAGAGTGGCGTGTTAGACAATGCGGCCACCAAAGTGGGTTTAGGGGTGTGTTACTATGATTGGACGTCAAATTATATTTTCTAATTAAACACAAACTTGCGCAAAAAATACATGCACACACCAGTTAAAAATTATATTCATAGAATAGAAATAAGGTATTACCGAGAAAGCATGGTAAAACATAAAAATGTGTTTAAAATTTGCCCCCTTTTTTGCCTCCCATCTCACACCCATCCTTCTTGTTTCCGCAATTACGTGGGTGGGGGGGGGGGGCGGGGGGTTAAGTTCTAAATTAAACNTCTAAATTAAACTGGAAGCATAGCAACCTGTCTTACACGTGGACAAACAGGGGTGCGTATACAGCAGCTATCATTGCATAAGGGTACGGTTTATTTAGGGAATGTTACATAAGCTTTGACCAGGGTAAATTCCCGTTTACAAGTCTATATCTTTCGGAACCCTAAGTTCCGTAGTAGAATATTGACTCCACAATAACAGATGTAGTATTTGTTCACATAGTTCCGAAACGTAAATCCATGGTTCATTGCACTGCGCATAATCTTGATGGCTGTGAAGCACCAATCAACACA
Organism: Timema shepardi; assembly: GCA_902151425.1. Taxonomy (NCBI): domain Eukaryota; kingdom Metazoa; phylum Arthropoda; class Insecta; order Phasmatodea; family Timematidae; genus Timema; species Timema shepardi. The sequence goes on along the minus strand of CABFVX010000001.1, from coordinate 743,621 downwards.
GGTAGACAACTTTAATATCAAATTAACCCACTTCAGTGGGCGTATGGTCTAACACACTACTCTCGCAGTAGACTAGACTGCCGTTGATGGAAAGATCGAGGTTTGAATATCGGTTGAGTGTACTGTGGTTTTTTCCCAAAATGGTTATCCACGTAAATGCGGGTGCTCTCACTTTATATAATACCCTCCTAATCCCCAAAAATCATTAACGTTTTTAGTACATCATCGGATAACTTGAACAGTTAGTAAGAAGCAGTGATACATTTTTTTTAGCAAATTCATATAATACTTTAATTTTATAAACTATATCGTTATTTTAACTAAACAAATGGTGACCTGGTGGTCTAAGGGTAAGGTGTCGGGTTTCTGTGCTGGAGCCCGGGGTTCAATCCTCGGTCCCGCCACAGATTTATTCACCTCTGACAAGACGTGTATTAATCACAACTTGTGAATGTGGGTAGTGCCAGACCTCCACCGTGGTTCGGATTCCAAGATAGACTGTAGGTCCTCAATTTCATCTCACAATCACCCTACCATTACACATTAGCGTAAGTGCGTATAGCCCGAATGGGTAGTAAGACGCGATGATGATGATAATAATAATAACTAAACAAATTCAGCAATAAATTAATTCATTAAAATAATGATTCTATAGTTTGAATTATTTTTTATTTCGAGGTATATTATTATATTTGCCCTTTAGTTGATAAATGATAAGCTCGAACGTGATTAAGGATATGGAGTGTGCAAATAAACTAAAATCGTACAGACGTTAAGGAATAAATGGTTACGGAGCAAGTGGAGTAGGCTTTGGGGCCATTTGCAACTGGCCCCTACATTATGCCGTACAGTCGTGTAGAGAATACATCTATCAAACAAGAAAATGCTTATAAATAAATTGGAGTGACCAACTAATTTAACTTACTTTTTAACTCTTTAAATTGTCAACAATTTTTTAGATGGAAAAGATGTAAATACATGCCTTGGTGTATGAATCAGTAAAAAAGATTGATTTAAGATTTTCTTTATCGAAAAATTATATTCGTAAGATAAGTTCTTAAGTAAGGAATTGGTTCCTTCTTGTTTACCTTACCTGGGGTTAGGGAACTCCGTTCGGATGTACTGAGATTTATTTTTCTAAATAGTTTTTTAATCTCCAAGGAGACAACTGTTTTTTAAATTTTCCTTTTAGTTATGGTCTACTCTAAACATCTCATATTAATTTGAACATGCAGCTGGTCTGAAAGTGTAGTTAGACAAAGAGTATGTAAAATACATGCTATCATAAAAAGTGGTACACTAAGTTTTTTATCATGTTTCTCTTACATGTAGCTACTGTTGCATTAAAAAGACTTTGTAAATCTATTCCCTATGGCAAAATGAACCATAATTAGGTAATCATGGAATCTCAGCTAATGCCTCTAACCACTTCAGTGGTCAGATAATCTAAGACGCTACTCTGGTAGTAGACTAGACTGTCAATGACGGAGTGATCGAGGTTCAAACCTTGACCGGGTGTACTAAGGGAGGTTTTTTCCAAAATGGTTTTCCACACTTCCTCCACGCAATTACAGCTACCCTTCCTATTAATATACCCTTCTTAATATCTGAAATGTTTGGCGTGGTAATAAGTATTACATAATCTTATAGCCCGAACGGTTAGTAAAATTCTGTGCTAAAAAAATATTCGCATTAATGGGCACAATAATTGAAAGTCAAGCTATTCTGATCTAGTTTCTCGATCAAGAGGAAGTCGGGATTCAAATTCAGTTCTGATATACCGAGAGAGTTTTTTTTTCTTAATTTCCCCCTGTACTTCTCAACACAATTGCAATAATATTTCTGCTAAATTTTACCTATGTTATCCAAATCATTGAGTTTAATTAAATGTACATATCATGGAAGGATACATTAAAAAAAACTGATTAGAACATGTAAATAAATACATGGTCATGGCCCTCTAAAAATGTAGTGTTTTACACCCCTGGCCACTAGCGAGCCAAAATAAACCGTCTTCTCCTTTAATTTAGTTCAAATTTTCCAACATGTCTCTAGTTTTTTGTTTATCTTGTTTATATTATTATTAGTACTATTATTGTGTTCCTCGCGTTTAAAAGAAAAAAATAATGGTGAACTATAGTCTGAATTAATGACTTAGTATTGCTTTCAAAATTAAACCCTGTAAATCATTGCCACCGTTTTGGGCGTGATCTAGCGGTTTATGGCAAACAGAAGCTATATAACAAGATCACCGTAATGTATATAAAGATAAAAAGTTAAAAATTAATAAATGCATCGATCTTGTTAGTAATTAGGAGATTATTTATTTTTAACACGTCTCACTACCCATTCGGATTATACGGCTACACACTAATTACACTGTTAAATTTAAAGTAAGGTGTACCCACATTCGAGTGGGGGTGGATTGGGCAATCATTTAGGAGAAAAACCACCCTCAGTACACCCAATTGGGATCGAACCATGATCTCCCCTTCATCGGCAGTCTGGTCTACTGTGAGAGCAGTGCCTTAAATCACGTGGCCGCCGAAGAGAGTGCCTATTATTATTAAGGTTTTGTTAAAACTTAAAAACTCTCTAATTAATTTAAATAAATAAATTTCATTTTAAATTTAAAAAGTGTACATAGATGTAAGGTAACGTGTTACTAGAGGATAGTGTTTTATCACCTTAACTACCGATCCAGGATATATATTTTTTCCAATCACTTCATAGTACCCGTTAAGTCTATACATATTACGCTAATGAGATAGGGATGAGAAAGTTAGAGTTTTTGACACAATGTACCTGAATTTTTGCAGAGAGAGAGCGGGAAATAATTTATGAAAAATCAGTTCCAACATTACTTACACCAACCACCTGGTCTAACACGAGACTGACGACGTTTTAAGACCACTCAACAAATAATTTGGGTCTTCCCTTGTTAATTAATCACACCAATGGGGTAGGAAGAGTAAGGTTTATTTTGAAGATATTATTATACCTGCATTTGCGGGGAGTGAAAGAGGGAACTAATTTGGTGAAAAATCCTCAGTACTACTAATACCAGTGAATAAGACCATATTAGCTTAACATTTATTCAGAGTTCCCCCTGATTCAATTATTAATTTATCTAAGAACGAGTCTATATTAACCATCTCCTAATTATTTTAAACAGAAAGGGGACACTCTTATTCATGAGTTCTCGAATTCCTCAAATCCGGTGGTGTTCGAGAAATTCGAGATTCGTAAAAATCACAAAAAGATTATCTCAAATACAATGAAATTACCCGTTTTGGTGGCCGTATAGTCTAACGAGTTACTTTCGCAGTAGATTAGACTGCCGATGATGGGGATAGCACTTGTTCAAATCTTGGTCGGGTGTACTAAAGTTGGTTTTCCAAAAACTGTTTTCCTCTCTTTCTCTCTCTCTCTCTCTCTCTCTGGTTGGTTCTATAATGACCATTTTTCTAGCAAAGGTAGCGTAGTATGGTAGTACTAGGCATAAAAAAAAATAATTTTAAACTCAGGTTGAATGAATGGCTATTTGGCTGTCTAATTGTTTCAAAGTTTAGAAGGTATTTTAAATATGAGCTATGCCTTATATTATTAGACTTATAAATTACATAAATGATATTTGTTTATTGTGCTTGACTCTGACCCAAAAATTAGTGGCTTTTGTAGTATTACCCAACGCCTCAAATCTACAAACCATCAAAGCAAACAATCACATATCTCATGTTATTATTATTATTATTATTATTATTATTATTATTATTAGCCCCGCGTCTTACTACCCGTTCGGGTTATACGCACTTACGCTAATGTGTAATGGTAGGGTGATTGTGATATGAAATGAAGGACCTACAGTTTAACGTGTAATCCGAACCACGGTGGAGGCCTGGAATTCCTCACATTCACAAGATGTCTTGTCAGATGTGAAGGAAGGGTTTGGTAATCAGATAAATCTGTGCCGGGACCGAGGAATGAACCCCGGCCGCCAGCACAGAAGTCTGACACCTTACCCCTAGACCACCAGGTCACCAATCATATCTCATGTTAATTAATCTGTAAGGTCATTGATAGCCCTCGTGGTTAACGTAAGCAATTTTTAATAATGCGCTTATTTATAATCTTCAATGCCATAAATGTTTCTAATATACAGATAAGCAAACTAGGCAAAATTAGAGAACATTGCGTAAGGTCAGAGTTTATTTGAAGCTGACTGTACTAAGATTGTATCCTATCTCCTCTACCACCCACTATATCCCCAACTCCTATCAACTACTCTCAGGAATAAAAAAAAAAGCTCTTCCATCTTCTTTTCGTTCATTTCTTAAGAATGTGTTGTGTGCGACTTGGCGAGTTATTTCCTGCCTCTTCACTCTCTTTTTCGTTGTATGTATGACGTCACGGGATCCCAAACTGGACCATTTACCTCAATAACATAAAGAACACATTTCCATGACTATAGCCACGCCATATTCGACCGTATCATCAAATAGAACATTCGACTTTTTTTACTGAAAGCTTAGAAAGGGATGGTAAGTTGGAGGTAGACAGAAAAACCAAATGTACAGCATAGAAGGTATAAAGCAGAATAGGAAACTTTTCTCCTAAACTTTCAACAATTTATATTGATAGAACGAATGGGACAGAAAGAACGAAAAATAAAATATATATGTGTTGGGAAAAGTAAAGAGAGATAGAGGGGTTTAGAGTTGGAAAGGAATGAGGGGGGAAAAAAAAGTAAAGTAAGGGAAAATGTATGACGTTAAGATAGGAAAAGATGGAAAGAATTGTTGTCTAGTTTGTTTGCCTTTTATGGAGCAAATAGACTGAAAGTCTAGGAAAAGTCCACATATCACCTAGAGTAAGGAGATGTTGCCAATATGGAGATATGGATGTTAGTTCAAGAAACTTACTCGTCATACCAACTATTCGCTTGGAAATATGAGTTTTGTTGGGATTTATCTTGAGTATGTTACTTTTTTATTTTGTGTGTGTGTCTGTGTGTGTGTGTGTGCTCTCACACGCATAGCTTCTTACTAACCCTCCGGACTGTCCGCATATAGGCCTACTTACACAGCTGATAAGTCAAGGAAGATGGAATCTTAAGCATTGTTTCTCAAAGTATAGGATATATAATTTAGAGCAATGTTCCTCAAAGTGTGGTTCTTGGACCACTGTTAGTCCGCATGATCTCAGGAGGCTTAGTAATAACTAATAACAATGAATTAAATATAATGATTTTCTTAGCATCACGTCTTATTGCCCTTTCGGCTTAAAAGCTTATCTACTATTTACGCTAATGTCATTATAGATAGTGTACCCGCATTTGCGTGTAGGATTAGTGGAAAACGGTTTTGGATTAAAAAAAACACCTCAATACACCCAACCAAGATTTGAACCCCGATCTCCCCATCATCAGGAGTCTAATCTGCTGCGAGAGTATCAACTTAGGCCATACAACCACTGCAACGGCTGTAAAGAATGTTGATTCCATATAAATACAAACATTTGAAAGGCAAATATTAAATATTCGTAGTTTTCTCAATTTATTCCATCGGTACCCCTTCCTCTCAGGGCCCTTCAGTTCACATAGCTTCCATTTAGTGGTAACGGGATTTAATTCCCAATCTACTGCGGGAGCCAACAATCTATTAACCCACTTTGATGGCCGAATGATTTAAGGTGTTACTCTTGTGTCAAGACTAGACTGCCGATGACAGGGAGATCGGGGTTTTAATCCTGGTCGGGTGTTTTTTACAAAATGGTTGTATATTCTCCCTCTACGCAAATACGGGTGTACTTCCTCTAAATCAAACCTTACTCATCTCTAGCTTTTTAGAGCAATTAGTACATGTGTATACAACCCGAACAGATAGTATGAAGCGTTGATTTATTAAAAACAAACAGAAAAACACTATTATATCAAGAGTGACGTTCCTACCACGCAGCCACCGTTGCAGGTATCATCTTTTAAATTAATATACATATGTAAATAAAATGCATTCTGCCTTCTGTTGGTGTGTGTATTCGTTATATCATTTTTTACTATTATATGGATTTAAGCCAAATTTGGCACACACATATATCATCACCTAGTTATATTTAGTTAACATTCTAACCACCAGTAAGCCACCTAGCTACAAATTAACCAAAATAATGTTGAGTAAGAAAATGGTATCAAAATTTGGGATCCTCAAATTAGACTCTGTTTCATCCTATTTTAACCAACATCGTTAGCACTTATATAAGAACTAGTCCTACTGCTTTAAGATGCCATTAATGTATGATGGGTTTGTTAACAATATTTATGATTTTATAGGATATTCCTGATTTTGAGAAAAAAAACATTACTTGACTAATAACGACAGTATCTCAAATGGTACCATAAAAAATTGTCGAAAGACATTTATTAACGTAGTGAAAAAAAAAAAAAGTTGTGGTGGAAGAGGACGAGATAAGAGGCCAGCATATTTGCAATTTTTATAGCAAAACTTTTTTTTTTGACAAAACAAATCAAATATTTCTCCAGTAGAAACATAGAGTTTAATTTTCTTCCCGTTGTTTTATTAACTTTTCTTGAATATCTGCAGGGCCCTAATTAGCATAGCAGCATCAGATGATAAAACTTTTTAAATTAAGAGAAAAAGTTGTCATTAATTTTCAGGACACCTTTGACATTTATTCAAGAATTGTTGAATTCGTCATGTGAATAAAATAAAACTATTTGTACTAGAGAAATATTAGATTTATTTTGACCAAAAAAGTTTTGATATAAAAATTGCAAAAACGCCGCCATTTATTCGCTTTCCCTACATCCTCGCCTTAATGAGACAATATACTGTGAAAATTGAGCATGTCATTCAGGAGGAAAAAAAATAGTTTTATTTTTATTTATTTAGTCCTATGAATATGTAGTCAATATTTTCTTGACCATTTACGATTAAAATTTGAAAAATTATGGCACCAAATATTTAAAATTAACAATTCATCTATATATGTATAAAAGGTAGACGGAAAGATAACATGGCCTGGTTGGTAAAAAAAATTAAATAACAAGAAACCCCCAAAATATTGTATTTAAGCAAAGAATTTAAAATTGGCTAACCAGTAATATATATTCAATCATCTAATGAAATTACGTTATTGAAGGTATATATATATATTTTTTTACAGATAATATTTGTATCAAACTATTATTTATATAAACATAAAAATATTTTTAATAGTTAAAAGACTATTTTAATAAATAAAATTACATTTAAATATTGTACTATATGAATCTCCAGAAAATATTTGAACTGAATCTCAACAAAACGTCTTCTATTCTTTTTCACGAGAAATAAAACCCATCAAGTTGGTATTAGGCGGACGTGCAAAGTCTTGATGACGTAGTGCCCACGTCACAGCGAGCCCCTGGGGTATCCATCTTTGGCGGCGGACGAATACGCTTCCACCCCCGTACTTTCAAAACCATACATCAGGGCGAACACTCAAGAAAAGTGGCTTGCTATCCACCACATTGCCAACTAATCTACTTAAAATTCCCGTCACCATCCTTGCGTTTTAAATTGCTTGCTTTCCTTGACTATTCGGGGAATAATTTATGTCACGTGGGCAAATATTGTTTTCAGAAAACTGATAGGTTTTTATTTTATAGTATCTGGCATAAAATAAATTTTTAAACACAACAGTACCAACTTTAACTTTTCCAACCATTTTAACCTAGAACAGCAACATTCGACTATTAGTACTATATATTTAATCACATAGAGATTGCTTCGAAATTCCTTATACAAACTTTAATGGAAGATAGGGAACACTATAACAAACCTTTTTTTGTTAGCGAATTTATGTCCACAGACGTCACCCTTAGGTGCTAGAGGGCACTTTTGGTACATCAATTAAAGGCAGAAGGTGAAAACCACATTTTTATTCACAGCAGTTGCTCATTAAAATGTGTACAGTATTTAAAATCATCCTGTATATGATGAAACAACTTCACATTAAACTAAAGATTTAATTCGGGGACAATTTGGCATTCAGCCCTGCTCGACAAGACTTAAAAACTTATTTTTCCAACCATTTGGTCATGAGGTCTTCTTTCTATAATATTTATATTTTTTAAAACTTTAAATATTTTTTTCTAAATTAACACGCTTATGTTTGTAATAATAATAATTAAAAAATGTGATTTTTTTTTATTATTTTGGAGATTAAATAAAATTACTTTTATAGGTTCAAAGATTTAATAATGGCGTAGAATTTCAATAATATTACGTATAATATGCATGGGAAAACTTTGTTTTATAAAAGTAATCCAATATTTAAAATAAATTAGGTAAAAAAATATTTTCACCAATGTAACATTAGGTGAAAAATATATTAAACTGTCCGCTATAGTGAATATTTATTTTAATTTCGTCCACTTAACATGATGATGATGATGATGATGATAATAAAAAAAACTAAAATCTTAATTTTGGGGTTTAAGGTCAGGGGATAAGGGAGGTGCCTTAAGAAACTAATTTAATATTCATTTGGAAAAAATTATATGTTCAAGACCATAATTTAAAAAAAAATTGAATTAAGTAACAAATAAATTTCCAAAAGTAAATAAATCTACATGAAAAACTTGAGAAAGTTTTGAGGAATAGACGTTACTTATGTTTAATGCACAGCCAACATCGATATTCCATTCCATTGTTAAATTTTGTCCTGAATGGAGTAAAGTATTGGTCTCAGGGAGGGGAATATTCCCTCGGTTGTGGAAAAAAAAAAAAGGACTAGGGAGGAGTACGCCACCATAATTCTCAAAAATTTACGACAAGGTTCCTCTTCGATTTAATACAAAAATCCTGCATAATAAAAATGTCATGGAGCTTATAGATTTAAAAACTGATAGAGGGAAAGCTAAGATAAGGATTAAAAAAACCAGAAAGAAGACACCTCTCATAAGTCATACTTAGTGTAATAATATAGTTACTTCAAGGCAGAAAGATGGAAACTAATTTCAGAACAAGAAAAAACGTGTAGACCTAGCTGTGTGAATAATTAGAGGCCTAGCAACAATTATGTCGTGAGAGTATTTAAAATATCATAAATAAAATTCAATAATAGGAATGATTTTAAATACATTTTAAAAAATACTTCCAAACACGGGAATCGAACCGTGAACTCTAAACATGTTGAGCCCATTCTCTCTACCACTGATCTAACCACGGTGTGTTATATCTGCAAGATCATTCTTCATAGCCTGGATAGATCAGTGGTAAAACAGTAACAGTTGACCCCTTTGCGTTAGAGGTAGAGTGCTTGCCTGAGACCCAACGATTGTAGGTTCAAACCTAGCTGAGGTCAATTGTATTTTTATTTGAATGATAACAATCCGAACCACAATTTACTTTCTGAGGGGGAGTAAAACCGTCGGTCCCATGTCGATTGTGGCATGTAAAGGAAACTTGTGAGGTATATAAAAAATACCTTTCCCTGCAAAATTGGTAAGCTCTTTCACACTCGATCATAGAAATTCAGTGTGGAAGGCCACGGGGAACAACCACACTATCTTATTTCCCTTAGTACATGCTAATTCTACCAGTTGGTGCGGGCAGTACTAACCAGCTGAAAGGATGAGTGCATGCCCAGCACCGGATGAATGAAAATCATATAAAACCAGCCTTAACAGTTATTGTCAAGAATAAGAAGAAAAACCCGCCTCGGTGGTGTAGTTGGCTAACGCGCTAGTCGTGTTGAGCACGACTGCTGAGGATGGGGAGATCGAGGTTCAAATATCGGTCGGGTGAACTGGGGGTGGTTTTTACTAAATGGTTTACCACTCACCCTCCACGAAAATGTGGGTTCATTCCCTCTAATTCAACCTTCTCAATTCCCAATTCATTAGCGTAATTATTACTTAAAGCATGTAACCCGAACGGGTAGTAAGACGTGGTGCTAAATAAAAAATAAATGAGAAGAAAAAGAGCAAGTTAGACCTATGTTCAGGATTCAGTTTTCAAAAATATCTGATTTATAATCACAAATTTCTCATAACTGCGCAACCAAACTAAATAAATTTGACATATAGAACATTAGGTCTAGAGTCCCATTTAAATAGAAGAGAAAATTTTCTACTGTTACCTAATTTACGAAAATAGTTTTCCCATATTTGTATGTAGTCAGTCATGTGATAAAAAAAAACACTATTTTTACTTACTCTCGACCCCTTGAGGAGATAAATATTTTGATCGTTTAAAAAAAATCAAACTCGAGATTTCGACAAATGTCCCCGTTTCATGACCACATGAATCCGAAAAGTTTTTTTCGTGATATTGTTTGTTTTGTCTCTTTGCTTATATATGTCTGTAGAGCCGAAAAAATTTTACCCTTCGATTTAAAACTTGGTATTAAGAATTAAATAGCCGAAGCTATTGTTTGTGCTTTTAGAGAGGAATTCTCAATCTAGATATCATATTCTGAGAATTGAAAAATGACCCCTGGGCACGGGAATCGAACCCGGGACCTTTTGTTTGGTACGCAAATGCTCTACCACTGAGCTATTCAGAAATCGTCCCGTGTTCAGAGTCAAAGATGGCTGCGTTATCTGATAGCTCGTGAATAAATCCGACGATTTCCGCACGTCCATCATAGACTCTGCCTTAAAATATGAGAAGAATGACCATGGGCACGGGACGAATCCTGGATAGCTCAGTGGTAAGAGCATTGGCATACTAAGCCAAAGGCCCCGGGTTCGATTCCCGTGTCCAGGTATCATTTTTCAATTTTCAGAATCTGGTACTAAGAGTTTGCATAATACCCGTCCCCCTCCCCGATGAATTTTTTGGAATTAGATAGATGTCCTTAAAATTAAGGCCAAAAAGAGATAGTATCAATTTTTTCAAAATCCATCCTAGCGATTTTTATTTAATTTGGTATCTAGGCATTGTTTAGGCCTAACATTGCAGTTAAGATGGCAATTCTCTTTTTCCGATGAAAATGAATTTAGATCACTTTACTTTAGCACAAACTTCCAATTTTGATTATATACCCGCAACTATTTGATGTATGAAATACCTTATCTTTGTAAAGTTGTAGTCTTGTTAACATTAAAAATATTTTAGTCTGGAATATATTTTTATACAAACAATAGTTTCTGAACTACTTTTTTATGGAATACCTAAACATATTAAATAGATTTTTTTTTGGGGGGGGGGAAGCATAAATGCTCTTCTTTGCTCAATGTTTCGGTAACAGTATATATTATTACATTCATGCAGGTGACCTGGTGGTCTAGGGGTAAGGTATCAGACTTATATGCTGGTGGCCGGGGTTCAATCCTCAGTCCCGGCAAAGATTTATCTGATTACCAAACCCTTCCTTCACCTCTGACAAGACATCTTGTGAATGTGAGGAATTCCAGGCCTCCACCGCGGTTCGGATTCCACGTTAAACTGTAGGTCCTCCATTTCATCTCACAATCACCCTATCATTACACATTAGCGTAAGTGCGTATAACCCGAACGAGTAGTAAGACGTGGTGCTAATAATAATAATTCACCAGAATACCACTTTGGTAAACATTTTTGCCGCCAGTTTATGTTCTTGCTATGGTGATCAACTGTATATAGAGAGGAAGTCCGTGATACCAGTGTCAATGATTAATTAATACAGATTTTAATCTAGTAAAAACTTATTTTAGGTGGGATAGGGGAGGGGGAGGGGAGGGGCAAGGTGGTGGGACACTAACCTTAAATTAAAGCTAATTCAAACCCATAACCACGAATAAATATGAATCGATAATATCACTAAAATAAAAATATGAATGGAGATTTTGAAGAATGAAACAATTATGTCAAGCACCTCCATCATGAGAAAACGATTTCAAGTGCGAGTAACCATAAGGTTTTTACGAGGGCATAAAAAGAGAAAAAGGAAGCGCATTTGAGATTGAATGTCCATAAAGTGGTTGAGGAGAGGATCTTTTGGTTTATGAGTTAGTGGCAAGGGGGTTGGGAGGGTTTAGAGGGGTTGAGTAGTGTAAGCAATAGAAGGGTGTAGGAAGGAGTAACTGTTGTTTTATACTCCAGGGGTAGACTAGACTAGGTGGGGGGGAGTATGGGAAAGCTTTTTTGAAAGCTAATGTAAGATGTAACAGGTGACGTTGGCTTACTGGGTAATTGAATTAGAATTAAGGAACGGTAGGGGACGATTGCGACCAATATTTCTTTGAGAGGAAAATTTGTTTAATTAGAATTATTCTATTAAGTAAATAGAAACCTGCTTCGGTGGCCTCGTGGTCTAATGCATCACTATCGAAATAGATTAGACTAATGGTAACTGAGATTAGGATTATAATCCCATGAATCCGTACTGAAGGGGTTCTTCGTCTAAATGGTTTTCCACTATCCCTCCACGTCAATGTGGGTACACTTCCTTCAAGTTAAGCCTTCCTCATCCCTAGCTAATTAGCGTAATTAGTACATAAGCGTGTACTGTAATTTATTAATTAATTATTACTTGGGACTGAGCTTACTAACTTTATATTTACCGCTTTTTGTTTGAAGTATCATTAAAGCGAAGAAGACATTTTAGAACAGGAGCTGCAAGAAGAGACGAAATAGTTTACGAGTCTTCCGCCATAATATCTGTCAACGTGAGTGTTATAACATTATTTGTCCCGAGGTTATTGTAACATAGAGATACTTTCCTCACCCCCTTACTATACCTGTAAAGTGCATTTTACGACCCACGAAACCTCCATATTTTCCACCCTTTTATAACCCTTCCATGTCTCCTACCGTCTTTAACCCCCTACCATATTTTCAACCCTCCTGCCTCCCTCCATCGAGTCCCACAGGCCAGGTTTATGATATGACCCAACTCTTCATGTCAATATCACGTCAGGAGCAAGTAGACTTACATCAACTACGTCTCTATTCCTTAGCTTCGATGATACAGAAAAGGTTTACTTATTTTTTATAGGGAAAAAAACATGGAAGTTTTATAGGTAAAATGGAAGAAAAATGAAGCAGTCGAAAAAAATTGCTCCCTTTGGACAGTCAATTTATCATTTTAAATATCGTGTTTTATGTTATGAAAATGAAGAAATATGTCTCCGATTTTTACATTTTGTCTTTTTTTTTATTCTACGCGCTAAAAGTCATGCAAGCAAAACAAAAACCTGATGGAGAGATTAGTCATATCAAAACTAGTTTGATTTATTTAATGCAAACTCAACGAGCGGCTGTCCGATTTTCTAAGTATAGTCGGTCTCATGAATTCTTCTAATACAAAGGTCTTGATTACGAGTTCCAGCTAGACTGAACAGATACATTTTGTTTACGTTTCTTTATATTTTCTTAAATATTAGCCAATTACGCTGGTTAAAAAACAAAGAACGAGTATGATGATGCTAATTTTAATCAGCTGCACTATCATTTGTTCTTTAACGGATATAAAATTAAACATCTGGGGTCCATTAGTAGTTTCTTCTAGAATTAAGTTATAGCAAGAGTCATAAAGCTAGTAATAAACATAATATTTGACTTACTCTATGGCCGTGATTCCCAACCTAGGGGGCGCACCCTCCAGTACTTCCAGGAGGGGAGGGCAAAACTTTGGAAAGAGCGTTAACAATCAGCTAAGAATTCGAAACACTCTTTATTTTAATACCTTTACAAAGTTCAGGCAATTTTTTCTTGAGTTATTGGTAAAACTGGCACTGTCTACAAGATGTAAAAGCTAATATTCAAGAACTTACGAAATTAAAATAGTGTCAACCATTACAACAATTTTGATTTATTTTATTTGTACCATTACTCTGCCTGTATTACATTGTTTTTTGTATAAAATAAATAAATTACTAGAAAACAGAACAGTTAAATATTTTTAAACGTCCCAAAAATAGGGGGAGGGGGGCATGGGAATTTGATATCAAATAAGATAGGGGTCACCTCAAAAGGGTTGAGAACAACTGCTCTATGGCATTAGAAACTTGAAAGTTAATTGCTACAATTACAAAAGTGCGCCACCTATCCATATATTGAGGTAGTTCTATCCAGTCCACATCATTTCACCATATCTCTTTCAGGTCCATTCTAATGGTCTCTTCCTATTGGGTTTGCAAGTAAATACTCTAAACATGGTTAAAGATTTTTTCACTCATTATTTTAATGTCCTGCCCAACGTAATCTACGAAACATGATTTCCCTAACAATGTCCTTTGTTGAGTACAGTGTATGTAACTAATCATTATGTAATATCCTCCACTGCCAAATATCTTCCTAAGAACCTTATTTCAAACCACCTAAATTTTTTTTTTGTAATATAAGGTAAGAGACCACGCTTAGCACCCATTGAGAACAACAGGAAACATTATATTGTAAAATAAGATTTGAATTTTTTTTATTTAAGTGCTGGATAAATATAGACCTATCTCTCACAGAGACATAGAATAGATCATCACTAGAAAAAATATTATATATAATCTAATACAAAATACATATATAGAAATAATACATTTTCACAGATAAAGATAAGCTAAATTTAGTAACCACATAAGTTATTATTATTAGCACCGCGTCTTACTACCCGTTCGGGTTATACGCACTTACGCTAATGTGTAATGGTAGGGTGATTGTGAGATGAAATGGAGGACCTACAGTTTAACGTGGAATCCGAACCACGGTGGAGGCCTGGCATTCCTCACATTCACAAGATGTCTTGTCAGAGGTGAAGGAAGGGTTTGGTAATCAGATAAATCTGTGCCGGGACCGAGGATTGAACCCCGGCCGCCAGTATAGAAGTCTAACATCTTACCACTAGACCGCCAGGTCACCCAACCACATAAAGATAATAAAATAATAAACAAGTAATTTGAATAAAACATTGAATGTAATTTTTTAAATAAATATTGAAATTAGAATATTTATTTAAAGAGTTATGCCTTAAATAATTATTTGGGTAAGTTTTTATCCTTTCATAATAGAAAAAAATGTAGAATATCAAGATCTAATTCTAATATAGTAAACATTTTTAGTATAGGGGCCTAATCATTAGGCTTGGCCTTGTCATAGTATTTAAATAGCTTTCTCAAATTAAAAGTAAACAATCTAAATTTATTGTGCTAAGAAGCATTTAGAGAAATTAATTTATAAAAACCATACATTGGCATATCTATATAAGCCTACCAATTTTAGCTATTAAAATATCCCTATTTTATTATATTGTAAACCATTTCTATTATACGTAGCATAACATGTGATGAGTCAATAAAGGCCTGGTTTCAAGAAAGGTAATACTCAGAATATAAAAAACAGTAATTTTACCGGTTGTCCTCTAAGAATGTTAAACGTGGTCTCTTCCCTTACATGACCAAAATAAATTTTGGATGTTCGAAAACAAGATGCTTAGGAATATATTTGGTCAAAAAAATGAGTATATTGTGGAGTGGAGGAGGTGATATAATACATAGCCTGTATTCATCACAAGACGTTGTTAGGATAATAAAATTTCGCAGATTATGGTGGGCAGGACATGCAACGCGAACGGGAGAATCTAGAACCATGTTCAGGGTATTGATTGGCAAACCCAATGGGCAGAAACTATTGAGAAGACTTAGCCGCAAAAATGAAAATAACATTAGAACGGAACGGATAGAGATAGGTGGTAATTAGGTGGACTGGATAGATCTAGATCAAAATAGAGATAGGTGGCTTAGTATTAAAAGTGCGGCAATGAACTTTAGATTTCATTATGCAATATAGTAAGTAAGTAGTAGGTTAAACCTACATGTAGATTTTACAGTGAATATAAGTGTTTCTAAAAAAAAAATGTTACCTGGGTAACACCCTGCGGTATATCCTTGACATTTGGTGCCAACTTTCATGAAAAACATCTTTATATTCAGGTATCGTAAGCTACGTACTTTAAATAAAAGTACTCTATTATGATTAAAATTATTTATTCTAGACCCCTAAATTAAAATTAACCAAGACCAGCTTCAGTGACCGCATGGTTTAAGCCCTAAGATATCACAATCACAATAGAAAAAAAATCTAACGATGCTGGGGAGATCAAAGTTCTATCCCGGCTGGATGTACTACGGGAGGTTTATTCTGAACGGATTCACACTCTTTCTCTCCACGCAAATGTGGGTACATTTCCTCTAAATTCATCCTTCCCCATTACTAAAAAATTGGCGTAATTACTATATATGCGTATAAGCCAAATGGGTAATAGTCCGAGGCAATAAAAAAAATGTGTATTAAAACAGTTAGTTTTGGCGGTTGCTTTTAATTTTGGAGTCTATGTAGGCATATACAGTAATTTTCCCGAAATTCTATTAAAATCTGGTGGATCATTATGGTGACGTTGTGTGTCCTAGTCCTCTGTTTGAAAACCAATAATGCAAATAGTTTGGTTCAATACGTGGTAGACTATTGTTTAAATTTTGGGCTAAGACTCCAAATTAGATTTTAGTTTCTATTAAAATCCATTACAGTATGTTATTAATGAGATTAGCTATAAACTATGCCTGTTCAAAACTAAATGATTGCTTTTAAAGTTTATAAATACATCACCTTTTTCAGTCAATTTTATCAAGAATAATCCCTTTTTTACTTTAATATTTAATCAAAAAGAAAAAATCCAATAAGATGCTTTTTTTCACTCTTTTTGCTATTTTATTTTTCATTGTGTTGTATGACGTGATTTCTACTCATGACACTTACCTCAACGATCAACCCCTAATATAGCATCTAGAACATCCCCCCTTAATCCTCCCCACACTCCCGCACACTTTATACAAGAACACCATCAAATAAAACACGAAGAATTCTTTGCCACGAATAATGGAACAAAAAAAAGAAGAGATTTTTTTAAGAAAAAAAGGACAAATTGAAAGGGTACTCAGAAGAGAAAAGCGAAAAAAATATATGAAAAAGAAGAAAGAGCCTTTGGTACAACAATATGTGTGGGCCTCAAAACAAAATGGGGATCGCTCTTACGTGAAATGGCGACTTGGCGTGACAGAGCGACATCGAACTACGGTCCATTCTTTCACGAGTAGCCTTTTTTTTTTGGTCGTAGTGCTTTAAGAGGGATGGGAAAGATGTGTGCTGTGTGGTAGGGGTTGCGGGGGTTAATTGAATTTGCAGTAAGGTCGCATTTTTCTCCAGAAGTCCATTCAGTGGCATGCCTTGCTTGGATTGAGTAGCTTCATGGGGAGGAGGCGGGTAAAGGGGTTGGAGGGGGTGAGTTATGGGGTGTTTTGGGTTCGATGTAAGAGGGAAGGGTTCCCACCTAGTATGGAATGGGTTGAGAAGAGATTCCTGGTAAATCGTATCCGTTAGAGAGGAGTGAAAAGTATTACTAGAATAATTTAATTGTTAATATTAAAAACTGAATAGTCTTCACGATCTATAAGTTTAACAAAACAAGGATTTTCTTGTAAAAGTTTGCTGTGGCAGATTTATTTGAAATTTATAAATATAATCTTTTTTTTAATAAATAAAAAGGGTCAGTTTAAACATGTTTAATACTATGATTAGAATATTTTATTACTATACTAACTATTGCATTTTTACCTAAATAAATTATCAACCTTTTAGTATTATAGTCAGATCAATGGGCCAATCAGAAAAAACCAAAAAGCTAATCATTTCAAACAGTGTTTGGAGCTTACCAAATTTATCTGAAGTCCAAAAATTTACAAAAATTGTCAAAATGGTATGGTTCAATCATATTGATTTTCGTTTATAACATTAAAGTATATTTTGATAGTTGAAATTCAGATAGATCTGGTCTGGACCTATCTACAGCAAACCGTCTATATAAGCAACAGTCTATTGTTTTTGAAGATTCGTCAACAAGAGGACGTTATTTAAAATTAAAATATTTACGATAATGAAGATTTTTTTTATAATTTAGACCTGTGTTTCTGAGTATTTTTAATAGGTTTGTTATACTCTTTGGCATATCTCATTTATTTCACGGCAATGTTGGTATGTAAAGTTCTTATATCCGGGTTTTGTGTGTTTAGAAACCCCGTACTAGAAAATAATAAACATTATGGCTAAAAAACTTACTTTCGAAACACTATATTAATATTAACTAAAATAAGAATGTTTCGCGTTTAATACTTTAGAGCATTATGTTATGAACCTCCCGATTTTATTTTCACGTCACCAATAAGGAACCATTATGACATGATCTTTGGAAATCACTTATTCAGGCCATAAACGTGTTTTCAATTAAAATAATGATTTAAGTACAAAAACTTAAGATAATAACTAGATTTTAAACTTTCTTGTAAATTATATTGGTTTTAAACACAATAATAAATTCATATAACCATATAAAACCATAATTTAAATATTTGAAAAATCCATTAAGAAAATTAGATGGAACTAATTAATTAAGTGCGAAACAATTCCTTTAACTCGACTGAATAGAGATTCCACCACAAATCTTGCACACTACCACTTGTAAGAGATAGTCCGCGACTGTAATACGAGCCAATAAAAATCAACCCTCTCTCACCCCTCCCCCNTAGGGTGAGAAAGGGGAGGGGGAGGAAGCAACGCCAGATTTCAAGGCTATCTCGCAACACCTCGGGCAAATATATCCCAACATTTAGGAAAGGAAAAACGCTTTTGATAATCATAAAAATACCGTACACATTATTTCCCTTCCACCCCCCGTCCCTCCCCCCATTCTCCTCTTCGCTATGTTTACAGTATTTATGCTTTATGGGAGGAAAGAGAAGCAAATAAAAATGTTTGGTTACAATAAGAGAAGCGATAGTAAACGTGTTTCGAGAGATAAATAAAATAGATTTCTTTAAGAAAATCACACAAGTTCGACTGAGAAGTGATTTTGAAAGCAACGCCAAGGTTTACATATGTTCACGAACGTACGAATAAAAGCTGCCATGGATATTTAAAGGTGAAATAAAAATTATATTCAATCTTTACTTTATCTGCTCCACATATTATTTGTTACCTACAACGGATTTTGCATACAATTTTAGAAATAGATTAGGAGTGAGGAGTGATTGAATCATTTAGGGTAAATATACCTATATTAGCTTGAAGGAAGATTAAGAACCTATTTAGGAAAAACCTCCCTTGCGAAACCCAAATTATATTTGAACCACAGCCTCCTGATCGTCAGCAAACCAGACAAGACTTAAACCTTTTCCGGCGTGTGCATTTAGTGGAAGTGTACCAACATTTGTGTGGGAAGCTATTTAGCCGAATTAGTAAGACGTGATAATAATAATATTTAGGCGAAAAAAACAACTTCTTTATAAACATCCAAGATTATAAACTCAACCTTTCTATCGGGGGAACATCAGACAGAACGAGACCGACACTTTTATCATCCTGTCCATCGATTCTGTATTAACATATATTTAAAAAAAAAAGTGTTAGATCTACCTAAGCATTACTCATTTACACATTCCACACATGGAAGCACACGTAATATCGGCAACTGTCCGAGAAACTCCAAGATATATCGTGCACCACATATCGTCACACATACACACACACACACACACACGCACGCACACAAATCCCCTTCCACCCACTCCAAATAAGAAAAAAAATCTCATTTTTTTCCCCCCGACCGGTACAATTCCTTTATTGCGTTATCTTTAAGCCTTATTTCTCTTTTGTTTTATATCGCCTTAGAGAAGACAGTCGAGAAGAAATTGGAAGATAGAGTGAAGAGAAAATAAAGGGAATTTCTGCACGCGGAGCAGACGGAGAAATGAGAGGCAATGTGTCAGGATTGGGGGGGATTTTGTTTTTGTTTTTATCTTTTATAGGGTTTCAAGGAGGGTATGGAGCAATCGTATCTTTTAAAATGTCTCCATTGACAATGCACCAAACTGATATTTATTAGTTTTTTTTGGTTGAACATTAAAATAGTGATTATTTGGATATTTTATTATTTTATCACCTCGTCTTACTAACTGATCAGGTTATACCCATATATGATAATTACTCCAATGTGGTAAAGATGAGAAAGAAAGCATTTGAGTGTAACTAGAGTTGAAAACCAATTAAGATAAGAGTGGAACGAGAGTTGAAAACCAATTATGATAAAACAACCCTAATACTACCTGACTGGGATTCGAACCCCGATCTCCCCATCATCAGCAGGCCAATCCAACAAAGATATATGTCTCAGACTGTTCGACCACTTAAGTGAGTTTTGATAGCTGACGTTGAATGATTTAAATAGGAATAAAAAGCATATATTTAGGTAAAATTTTGAGCTAATATTCACCGGCTAGTTTATTAAAATTAATCAACATTGTTATTGGTTATATTGAGGTAGTATATCCTCATGCCCAACTGGCTATTTATTTTTGGTTATGTTCATAAATTGTAGTAAGGAATAAAATACAAATTAAAATTAATAAAGATTTGAATTTAGAATAAACTAATTCAAACTTGTTTTGTAATGACGCGCTTAAATAAAGTAGCCCAATACATAAAATTAATAAACATGTTTGGTGTAAGATAATAATAGCAAGGGGAAGATTAAAATCTTTTATTAGACAAAACTATTAGAGATAAAAATACAATGAGAAGTTAAAATTTTAAATTAACTAACATTTTGAGATAATAATGAAAGTATAATTTAATAGTAAAAATATAAAATTATTGATAAAGTTAGAATTATTAGTATAAATAAGATGAGAGAAATTTATTTCCCTAAATTGTTGTTTGTTGGCTATTTATTTAATTATTTTATTGTCACGAAATCTTAATAACCGTTCAGATAACACATATACGAACTAATATGTTAGGGGAGATCGAATTTAGAGGAAGTATACCTTCATTTTCATTTAGGTGGATTGGAAAATCATTTATGATAAACACCCTTACTATACCAAACTAGGATTTGAATCCTGATCTCCCCGTCATCGGTGGTCTAATCTACTGCGAGAGTGGTGTCGGGAAAATTGCGTCCTCGCATGAATCATCACACTAATAGGGGGGAGAAGTGTGCCCACACGACCTTGTCTGTATCAATTAAATAATTTTAACATGGTCGTGTGGTTGCACTTTTCTCACTTTCCTCAAGACCTTACCATTTTCACCGGCATAGATCGGTTCATCGCATCCTTTTGTTTAGGAGGGTGCGTATTTCAAATAGACTCATCACCAGAGCCCTGCTTTTATGGTGAATAAAAAAGCCCAATTTCGTTTTTAAGTTTCCCAAAAGCGGTGAATAAGCGGTGAATTACAAAAATCCTATTTTTGCGACGAAATTATCGAATTAAGACAAAAGCGCTAAAAAAGTTGTTTTTACCAAACTTTCGTGATTAGGTGACTTTGTTGGGTTAAAACTAGACTTCCAGGACAATGTTTGAAACAGGTAAACTAAACATATTGAAGTGAAAACAAAAAATTACATTTTGTTTCGACAAAACGGTAAAAAAACACTAGTCCGCAAAAAAATGTGCTGTCAACTTATTAAGAAAGTAAGATTTAGCGGCAGCTGGTTCTGGAAAAGTATGTAAAAGTCACAAAGACAAAATATTACACAAAAATCATCTTGTTACTTCAGAAAAATTGTGACTTTATTTTTAAATCTCAATTTAGGCAAGAAAAATACAAAATAACTACTCAACATCACCAAACTGCAACATGCAGCTGGTAACAATGTTATCCACTTTCATTGTGGTTCTGCGGTCTGTTACTAGTAAACTATACCTAGAAAAATATCGTTCTGAATCTGCATTTGAAATCGGCAGCCACAAAGCTTGCAAACACTTTGTTGCGAAGTCACTGAACATACTGTCTGTCTTCAGCCCTAGCAGCACATTCTCAATTTTTAAACTTTCGATGCCATCACTCTCTTCCATCAAAACTTTCAATTTTTATTTTTCAATATCCCAAAATATTAGCGCGAATGCTGAAAATCGCTACTAAATTGCGATTATCGCGGACATCATTAAAATGGCGAATATCGCGCTAAAACGCCGATTTCGCGAATTATCGTGACAATTCTGA
Source organism: Timema shepardi (assembly GCA_902151425.1). Taxonomy (NCBI): domain Eukaryota; kingdom Metazoa; phylum Arthropoda; class Insecta; order Phasmatodea; family Timematidae; genus Timema; species Timema shepardi. The sequence goes on along the minus strand of CABFVX010000001.1, from coordinate 721,587 downwards.
GCATATATTTGCAATCAGGGTAACCTGAAATGTGAACATCTGAAAGAAAAAATGCCATATCTAACATTCGCGAATCATCGCGAACTCCACAAACGCAGGGCTCTGCTCATCACTTATCATGAGGTCTTGAGGAGGTCAAAGTGCATCGATCATTGCACCCGTCTCTTTGTCTGTTGTTTAGGTTAGGTTAGGTTTTTCAATTAAATAAATATTAGTCTGTATCTGTAAGCATTTGATGTGAAAATATAAATTTAACTAATTAATAATGACCTTTTACTCCATTTTTTGAATCTAGGCTAGACTCTTCACAATCAATTTGATAGGTCCTTGGGCGTACTTGTTTTGTATGTGTGTAAAACACTGTGTGGGGCGCAATTTTCCCACCTAATGCTGATTGAAAGGAGAGCGCAATTTTCCCCGTTTTTCTGGGAAGGACAGTTTTCCTGGGCGCAATTTTTCCCTTATCTGCGAGAGTAATACCTTAAGACCATATAGCCACCGAAGAAGGTAACTGGTTAATTAATTAAATAGTGACACTAGGAGACCTGGGTTTAGTTCCAAGGGGTACTTGAGAGTATATTTTCTATTATTTGAATACCAGTTTGTAATTGTATCAAATTATAATGTAACCCTATTTAATCTCTAGGTCAAGGAAAGTTGTCCAATATTGTAAAATGTCATTTGTTGTTAAATATTGTTCTTATACTCCCATTATCTACGTGATTAGAAAGCTCAGCAATAAGAAAAGCTCGTATATTAAATTGTTACAATCATACTTAAATTTAAGTTACATTAATTGGAAAGTGACACCTAGACACAGTAATCAAATCCAGTTTATTTTTTAACCACTTAACTATCCAGGAACCGTCCCGTTCCTGGGGCCAGGTTCTGGGTTTGATTCCCATACCCAAATGTAATTTTGGGCTTTATTTACCTTTTAAATGTATGATCCTGCCATATATATATATATATATATCTGTACTAGAGTTAATTGTATTTTTTGTGTGTGTATGGTTCCAATCATGCTAATTTAAACACTAAAACATAAAAAAAAAAATTATGTGTTTTATCACTTTTAAACAAATAATTTTGTTAATTTCAAAAAAAACAGTCAAAATTAGAATCAAGAGAAATAATTTGTGAAATATAATTATTAAGGGAAGAATGTTTCTTAAGGACATACAATATAAAAAGCATTAAGGACATACGATATAGATAGATCTTTATTTATCCACCATAGGCTAAAAAAAAAGTTAAAATAATTTACAAAATTAATTATGTATTATAGTTATAATATTTCCTAAGCCTTATTTTTTCTATCACGCCTTTTAATATTATAGTTATAATAATTTGCCTGAGCCTACAATATTTTTAAAAATATTAAAAACGTACAAATAAAGTGGAGTACAGTAAATTTAAGCTTTGTCTAAACATAAAAACAATTTTAAACACAACTGTTTCCTGGTTTTTATGGTAAGTTAGATACAGGTCAAATGTGTCAAAACAGAGATTTATAAAATCTTTAATTTTTTTAACTAATAAGACATTTCTTTCTTTCTTTTTTAATAAAATCTTAATAGCCATTTATACCCATGAATAATAGTAACGTAAATATATTAGGATGTGGAGGGTATAATTTTGAGGATAATTTAACAACATTTTTGTGGCGGGAGAGTGGAAAACTATTTATAAAAAAAATAACTTTACGCACAACACACAGCCAAGGTTTGAACACTGACCTTCCTGCCAACAGTAAACCAGACTAAATTAGCTCAAGATTTAGACCGTGCAACTACCCGTGTAGAACTTGGCTTGCTAAGATTTTTTTTTTCCCTTTAATGCCAAGTTTTTTCTTGGTGACGTCAGTGGCCGTAGTTTATCCTACCATTGTATATGTAGATTGGAAAATGCAAACCAACCTTTTCTCATTCGTTCTGGTGGACTTACAAGTACAATTTCTTCCTTTGATGAGTGTGTGGGTGTTTGTGGTGGAACAAAAGAGGGAAGTGGGGGTCTAAGGGAACAGATGAGACTCCTAAAAGAAGAAAATGATGAATGAAGGAATGAGGTAGGGGGTAAGAGATAAAGGACGTGAAAGAAGAGGATGGGGGAAGAAAAAAAGGGAGGAACGAAGAAGAAAGTATGAGGAAAAAGGGGAAAGAGAACAAATTTATCGCTTGGCCGCTTCGCCCGGCATCTACTAGTGGGAAGGGTAGGATGAGGGGGAGTTGTTCCCATAGGTTCCATCCCTTTCCATCCACCCCACCCCCCCACAACAAAATATATCCTCCCCTACACTGACTCTTCTGATGTGGGTGGGGCAGGGGGGGGAAGCTGCAGATTGGGAACTTATTTGAAATTAAAAAAAAAGTCCCCTTCTTCTTTGAAATAAATAGTGCACAAATATTTAAAACGTTTTGCAAAGTAAGCTTTACGAATAATTCTAAAGTGGGCATAATCCAATTATTCATTGAGAAACTGAGAGAAGAAAAGCAGAGACTTGTTAGAAAAATATCCCCTATAAATATGTGAAGACAATTCGTTCATTTGCTAATCGAACACAATTGATTGAAAACGTTGATTAATTCTACATATTATTGGTTAGGAGCTCAAGTAGACCACATTATAAATTATGAGCCTGCTAAGAAAATTAATTATTGACTCGCCAATATTAGACTACCATTTTAGAGTAAATCTTTTAAAATATAATTGAATCTAAATAATATTGAAACTATAAATATAAAAAAAAATCACTTGTAAGGGCACGTGACGTTATCTCACCAGACGTCTCGGGTTTGGTTCATGACCGGCTCAAAATAAGCGCCTTTATCGTTCTCGATACGCGAGTGTTACCTTACTTCTTTGTGGGCGGTAGACTATATTGTCTCATGTTTGGGTGCCAGTTAGGTACGTCTACTACCAATGTTTATGATTATATTATTGTTACATATGAATTAATATAAAATCTAATGTATATATTTAAAAAAATCTTCGTGTCTTGAACCCGCGATTGAGCTATACTGACCGAGTGGCCACCAGCGTTGGCGCTGATAAGGCTAACATTTGCGGATTAGGGGTATTATGTAGTCAGCACAAAATCCCCCAGCCATTAGTCTTAGTTTTCTAGACCAGAAGCAATAACTTATTTATTCAAGTAAATCCTCATTTTTCTTCTCGAAGCTGTGTTTGACCCCGTTCCAGAAACACTACTCAAGAAAAGATCTGTAAGTGCCAGGGATCGAATCAAGGACCTCTCTCTGTATCTGTAACCAGGAACTTTGACAACGGTCATTTTTATAAATTCATATATATTAAATGAGAGATAAGTTATAATTAGGTAGACTGGATAGAACTAACTCAAGATAGGAATAGGTGGCGTTCTTTTGTAAGTGTGGCAATGAACTTACGAGTTACTAATAAGTAATGAAATTAGTTTTATCGAGATGATTAAATTGTTCTGCCTTCCTAAGTGTTTAAGTCACATCTGTATGGGTCTGTGCGGTCAGCCTGAACGCATGTCGGAGCGGATAATGCACCTCCTTATACGTTGACTTCTAGAACACGTGAGCTCTTTGGCGGGTGGCCCTGCCTCGCGGGATTTTAAAAGGTGGGACCAAAACAATTAGACCATGAGTAACTTGAAAATTAACACTTTAATTGAAAAGTAAGTATTCACTAGCTAAATAAAAGCAAGCCACATATTACACATACCACATACTTTCACTTTTTGAAGAATGAGTCACTCAGGTGAGCTCCACCGGAAGTCAGACAAACCTCAGCACGTTGTCCATCACTTTCCTCAGCATATATCCTCTAATTGTTTCCACCCCGCCCTGTACTATGCTATGAATCCTCAGGGTCCTAAGAAGGCCACACCAATAGCAAGTCAGTCCTGGACCATCACTATTTTAAAAGAATGGTGTCAAGGGCTGCACTTTCCCTAAGAAAACACCCATGTAACCCGAGTGGATAGGAGAGTATTTTTAACGGACATTTCCTTTGACAATATATGAGGGTTTTTTTTATGTTAGGGTTAGTAAACAATCAACGAACAAATACTTGGTTCCCCTGACTAGTTAGAAAGTGTAATAAAAAGCAGGACAAAAGTTTTACTCTGGGAACGAGAGTTCGAAAATATTGCTAGTAAATATGTTATGTTACACACACATACACTAATAATCAAAACCTGTTTTTTATTACCTTAAAATTGCCAAAAAATTACCTATAAAAATACGCTAAAAACTTTAAATAATGAATTTTAATGTGCAAAAAAGACTTGAAATATTTGATTGAAATTCCATAATATGATGTATTTATTACAAGAATTAGGATTTACACTATACACGTAAGCAAAAATATAGCTCGGTGTGGACTCATCTGGAATAGAATGACACGTATACAGTCCCAGGAAATCCTTTAGTTTAACATTACTCATTGTTCACAAAGGAATGTTCGTAGATACCAGAATGTCCACAATGCTTTATAAAATGTTGAGGATTTTCCTTGATTCGTGAATGCATTTTGTGCAAGTAATAACTGAGCTGTTTTCTTTTTTTATCAATATTCTGGATACCACGGACATGTTTGTTGCGAGTGATATGATGTTGAATGGTTAAATCTTTTATCTGATGCCAGCCACTTTCACTTCACATATTTTACAGAAAAGTATTTATTTCATTCTCTGTAGAAAAAATATACTCTCCAAATTCTGTAATAATTTGCCTCGAATGATTCGCCTTAGATGGTTTGGTTTTAAGCATTCTAGATACACATAAATTGATTGCAAACGAATAAATATAACGTGCACTTTATAAATGAAAACTAAGCATTTAAAATCTTTTGACAGCTAATATCATGTGTTCTACTAAACATTGGAATACAAATACCTGCTTTAAAGGCAATAGCTCCCCGACCCCCTACAGCCCTTTCCAGACATGGTGTAGTGACTCGCCAGGAATGCAAAGACAGTACAAAGTTCATTTGAACTCTAAAAAAAAAAATTGCTTTTCCCTCCCTCTCTAACCATTTCTAACTTAGGTGTAGAGGAAGGTCTCGCCTGGAATGAGGATTTTATAAGCATACAGGTAAAGGGGCAAAAAGTTCATTTGGACTCCTACATTATCTTCTTTAGTCAACAAGTGTGTGGTAAAATATATTATGTATCTGATGTTTGAATATTCATGTTTTATCAGAGAACAGATAATTCATACATATAACCTTTTTAAAGTCATTTTCAAACAATTTTAAATTTACTTTCCAAAACAATGCTTAAAAATGATTTATTAAACAAAAAAACGCTAGGAAAATGACCTGAAAATCTGAAATAACAAAAAACGACTTATAAAATATACATTTCTACAACCAGGGGATCAAGAACAGAGTTTATGTAGGCCTACAACTGAGCATTGTCTCTGATGGACCAGAAAAAAGAAAAAAAAGATGACATATAATCAAAATCCGGGCCCTGCAGTAATAATCTTTAAAATTTTAAATAAGAATTTTCACTACTTACCCGCATTCAGTCATGAAAGTGGGTTTTAATAAAACTAATGATTCTCCCTGAAGCGTAGACTTCCTCGCACAACTGTTATCCACCACCCATATCTCCTTCTTAACCAAGGGTCCAGAAATCATAAGTAAGAAGACTAAGGCGATGCTGAAGACCGGATGTAAAGGGGTAGGATATTAATCTCTTTAGGCACGTTAATTACACAACCCTCCTCTCCTTCTTTCCCCCCNCCCCCCCCTCCTTCTTTCCCCCCCCCCCCATATTGCTACAGGGGTGAGAGGGGGGTTTGAGGCTGCTCATAATTACACCCCATTCATTGCTAGGGGTGTGATAGCTCTTATTAGAACCCTAGAAAAGTAGTAAGGGTGAGGGGTGAGGGGGAGTCACGAGGATGGTTCTTGCTTCAAAAGCTCTGAATAAAAGTCTGTATGGAGGGAATACGGCGGGAAGGGTGTTGGTTACACTTAATTAGTGGAGAGATGTTAGAAAGGATAGCGAGATTTGGATCTACACCGATTGTCATTTTTTAAGAGTGCAAATGCTTTCTTTAATCGAGGCGAGGAGTCTTTATTTTTTCAATGTAAATCTTAACCTATCTTTTGTGCTCCGCGTTTTACTAACCGTCCACGCTGTTCTCATATTTATAATAGTAATGTGTTGAAAGATGAGTAAGGTTGAATTTTAGAGGAAATATACCTGCATTCGCTTGCAGAGCAGGAAGAGTAGAAAACTATTTATGAAAAAAAACCCATCTCCTCACCCAAATGGGACTTGATCCCTGACCCTTTCCCCCCATAAACAAGTAAATACTATCATATTTGTTCCCCCAATGCAAGTGATAGTCTTTTATTTACATATTAAAACTGTATAACAAGTAATTTGGTCAAAACTTAAGTATTCTTAAACAGATTGTTTCGACAATCTGAGGGTATTGTCTACCAGATGGTCCCAGATGTTTGACTTGACCGTCGTTTATGGAGAAGGGAAGGTTTAGAATCCCGTTAGGATGTATTAGAGAGGGGGAGTGGTTCCCTCTATAACATCATCCAATCCTTTCATCCCTTTTATGAGGCTGCATTTTCTCCCAATTTTCTTCAGTATATCTACACTTTAAATTAAGTCGATAATGAACCTTGTATTACACGTGCCAGTGTGCGATTGTATAAAGGTGTCAGTCTCGTCTTGTTTGGCAGTGGCGGGTAGGTCAGGATTGTAATCCTGACAAGAATTATTGGTCACCCCCATCTCACTGCCTGTTCAATAAATCGCATATGTACTAATTAAGCTAATTTTTTAGGGATGAGCAGTGTTAAATTTAGAATTGTAGTTACCCACATTTGTGTGGAGGGTGAAATGGGGAACCATTTAAGAGAACCACCCTTAGTACACCCAACTGGGATTTGAACCCCAATCTGTGTCATCATAGTATAGTATATTTAATAAGAGAGTGACACCTTAGTCCACGCTGCCACCAAACCGAGTTTTTGATTATTCCTGTATTGTATTCCAATCTCATTCCACGCAAATAAGAGAACGTTTCCTCAAATTTTGCCTTATTAGTGTATATATGCAGGTAAACCTGACAAGATGCGTAGCATGCGGAAAAAAGGTAGGCCTAAGGCTTGAAATTTTCAAAAATATATATTAGGCTACTTTTGGATGAATTTTCAAATATATATGACTCATTAAAAAAACATACCTTGATACGAACTCATAATATATGTGTGTCTTAACCTGATAAAGGCATTGTCTGTGTTTGTGTTAAAAGTTTGTGTGTATGCGAGTTAAATGTTCGGGGCAAAAGGATCACGTATTAAATTACGTTCCGTGATGCCCAAACGAGAGATATTTATCAACTGTTCCTCTCTTTAGATTGCGTTTCGACAGTAAATTACCTGGGAACCCAAAAGCCTTGTCGTACAATCTCTTCTAAGTAGAAAATAGAAGAAAAAAATAGTGTTTTCTTACGAATTTCTTGTGAACCAAAGAAAAGAATTGCGCAAAGAATAAACTTTTTAAGGGCATATATTTACATGGTTTATCAGATTAAAATCAAATTTTCCTGTAGACCACTTTATGATTAAGTTTATTTAGTTTATATAGATTATCATTTTAATACAGGTAAATGTACAATGTCCCAGTGGCAAACTCAAGAGATGTAATTGGGCAGGGAAGGGGGTTATAAAATCAAGGCTATAGCTAGATCCACATTTCGGGGGTGAGAGGGTTTGGGAGCACAGCTCAACAACTAATATAGGCCAAGAAATTGAATTTGTTTCTATTATGGTAGCTAAGAGGAGTGATTTAAATAAATATTTGTAATGTAATAGATTTGTATAGTTTATTTTATATGGTTAGAATATTATAGGCCTACTTTGTTTCATGATTAATTTAGTTTAATTTTAAATTAAAGTTCATTATTTAGAGGACTAGAACATTTACCAAAATTTACTTTATATAATTTCAGGGCTGTATAAGCTTTGCTAAATCTTGACGTAATTAAGTTTTGGAGATTTTTGATATTTCATTTAGTAGATATAATTATGATTGTTTGAAATATATTTTACTTCGTCATCGTCTTCATGCCATGTTCTAGACAACTAAAACCTGCTTCGGTGATCGAATGGTCAAAGATCACTCGAAATAGACTGCAATACGATGATGGAAGAGATCGGTGTTTGAATCCCGGTTGGGTGTATTCAAGTGTTTTTTTCCCTTAGTAGTTTTCCTCACTTCCTCCACACAAATACGGGTACACTTCCTCTAAATTAAAATTTTCCCAACCCTAACACACTAGGGTAATTAGTACGAATGTGTAGAACGGGTATTAATATTTGGTTTTAAAAAAAGCCCTCAAGGCGCTATACTTAAATGCGTTGGCTAACTTACCAGTACTGTTAAGAATTGTGAGATTGAAAATGTTCCGTTTTGGAAAATAATTATTTGATTCTTTCCGTAAAATTTTCCAATTATTTAATTTGAATACAATCGAGATTTTTCAAGCAGTAAAGCTTACGCTACAATTTAAATATTATAAATAAAGCAACAATAACAGTTATTTTAGTTCTTTTCCTAAACTCACATATAAATTACAGCGCTTGGTGGTTGAATGTGTTACTAACGTTGGGGGTTAATCAATATTTTCAAAGTCACAAATATTGATACGTTAATATAATAATCAAAGCCTTTACTAATCAATCATCCCCTTCGCCTGTGAATCGAAGATCTAACAATTTTACATGCATATTTTCCTCTCTAGGTCTACCTCTATCATTTCAAATCCCAGTTGGGTCAAGTTTATTTACTACTAATTTGAATCTTAATAGGGCGTGGAACAAAAGATTCAGAGGTATCTATAATGTGGCTCCAGGTGTTAATAACCCTATCTTGTGCTAAGAGCACTAAACAATAATACGCTCAAACACCCTAATGGTTGCTTTATTTTGATATTATTTCAACAGTCTTATCAGTCAGTATAAATAATAATGTTTATCAAGTCTCAGGAGTCTTATTGTGGGAGAGCTTTAAGGAAATTTAGTTCCCAACAACACTCCCTCACCCCCTACTATGAATTTTAGTTGAACCTTTCATGTGTGTTAACAGTAACCCTTTAAAGTCATTGAGTTTTTTGGTCCTTTTTTTTATCAGCGCTTTTGTCTGATTATAAAATTAAGTTTTTTCGCTAGACCCATGTGTTCTATAACTTATTTTAATCTCATTTTATTTAAGATGTTATTAAAATCATTTGATGTATTTGTTGGGGCTAAGGGTGGAAGTCATTAAATTTCCCTTATTACCTATTTCCCATTTTTTTAGTGTACTACTGCTTTATTTAAATAAAAGTAGGTATAGGTTTGTAAGAAATAAATTTATTTATGATCTCAGCGGTATCTCTTTATTGTATAATTACTAATTTAAGCTAGTTTATAAAGCTTTTCTGTAGTATGTAAATAAATTTAAAGGATAACAAGAAATACATTTTACTGTGACAGAGTGTACAAATTTACATTTAGATCCCCTAACATTTTAATCTAATGTATTTGTTTGAAGTTTATTAATGTGTTCAACAATTATCAAATAATAAAAGATATATATAAACATTTATTTTTGGTTGGGTGTTATAAATAAAACATTGTAATTACAACAAATAATTACCTTGTACAATTACTTTTAGGAAAATCTGTATCATTGTAACAAAAAAAGTTGCAAAAATCTAATAACTAAAAATGTATTTGGTTAAATAATAAGCTCAGATCAAATAATTCTTAAAAACTGTTCCTAAAGTGATTCGTGGCTTTGGTTTATAAATAGTTACCCAACCTCATAAGAAAAACGAATATTTAAAACACAGATTGTAATTATCTACATAATATAAAACTTTGATTTCATTTTCAAATGCCAGATAAAAAGGATCTTTTGTGAGATGAATTCATAATGTAAAGAAGAATGTAAATACAAAATCTATAATACGATATGTTTATAGTTTATTAAACCTTTAAATCAACATTATTATCGTGTCCAAAATTAGCAAAAATGCGTGTCATACTTCAATGCAAAACAAACGAAATGATTTGTAGTAATTCGGTAAGAGTTATTCTAAATCTTGTTTAGCAATTTGAACGGTTGGATCTTTGTGTGTTTTTTTTTTCTTCTCTTGAATCACTGACACATCAAAACTAAACCATTCAACTGCACTTACCATTTGTCTGGTATGGAAGTTACTTCAACTTATTTGGCCAACAACTCACCTGAAAAGAAAAAGAAAAATTGTATAAGGTTTACCATTTATCATGCATATATATATATATATATATATATATATTAGAGTAATCAAAATTAGCCAGCAAAACATTGGTATACTCGTACATTCTTAGGGCCGCATTAGTATGGAGTGCTAGTTTTTTTGTCACCACGTGCTACTATTATTATTATTATTATATTATTAGCACTGCGTCTTACTACCCGTTCGGTTTATACGCACTTACGCTAATGTGTAATGGTAGAGTGATTGTGAGATGAAATGGAGGACCTACACTTTAACGTGAAATCCGAGCCACGGTGGAGGCCTGGCATTCCACACATTCACAAGTTGTGATTAATACACGTCTTGTCAAAGGCGAAGGATGGGTTTGGGCATTAGATAAATCTGTGTCGGGACCTAGGATTGAACCCCGGATCCCTAACACAGAAGTCTGACACCTTACCCCTAAACCGCCAGATCACCAAGTGCTACTACTCATTCAGATGATAGGCATATCTATCACTAATCTGATGAGTAAGGAAGAATTTTAAAGAAAATATAGAAGTATAAGTAGAGTGGTAAACAGTCTACGAAAAAAACGCCTTCAGTAGACCAGACCGGGATTCGAGCCCCGATCTTCTCGCCATCAGCAGGCAAGTCTAACATAGTGTGACACCCTAGACCATTCGCCCACTGAAGCATGTAATACATCATAGATGTCACTAAATAACCATTGGTTTAAGTGTATAAGAATAGACCCACACACACCACCACTTCGTCACTTTATATATATACACACATTTACATTACTTCGAATCTTTATTCGCTGGGCCACATTCCATCCATAATATTGTCCTAGGTCATTTATTGTTACTGTAAATTTCCCTGTACTTATAGTTGATTTGTAAAGGTTTGGTCCTAAGATAATGTGGTATTTATTTACGAGCTCCTATTCCAAACATAAAATATGCCTGACACTGGAGTTGACGGTTTAATGTCAGGAATTTTGTGCTAGGTTATTAGTGTAATTAGGTGGGTGGTATAAAGATGTATTTAAAATGTCTTGCTAAATATTGATATCAACACTAATTACTAATTACTAATTTTCATTCGGCATATCATTTTATATTGAGAAGTAAGAAGAGTATGTGTTCTAATTTTAAAGTATAGTTTATGTTAACCTTTAATTAACACACATTCACCTCTGACAAGACATCTTGTGAATGTGAGGAATGCCAGGTCTCCACCGTGGTTCGGATTCCACGTTATACTGTAGGTCCTTCTCCATTGCACATTAGCGTAAGTGCGTATAACCCGAACGGGTAGTAAGACGCGGTGCTAATAATAATAATAATAATAATAATAATTAAGACACATCTAATTCTGTGGCCACATGGTCTAAGGTGTCACTCTCTTGTCACACTAGATGGCCAATGATGGAGAAATTGGGGTTCAAATCGTGTTCGGGTGTACTTTAGGTGCTTTCCCCAAATCAGTTCTATACTCCAGCTCCACGCAAATGCGAGCACACTTCTTCTAGATTCAACGTTATCCCTAAATCTCATTCACGTAATAAGTACATATGCGTATAGTCTTAACAGGTAGTAAGACGTGGTGATTAGAAAATAAAACATTGTGGTATAGCTTTTTATATTATAGGATTCCTATTTAGCCTACGTAATAGCTTATAAGCATAAGTATAAGAATTAAAATTCTTAGAATAAAACATATTGGCCAGATAACTAATTCTAATAAACATTCGATATTGTTTTTTTGTGACAGATGTAACTTTAAAGATAAACATCTAACCATAATTAGGGTATATATTAAAAGGTTGTAGTGGTAAAAGATTTTACAGACCGAGTACGTGCATGGAAACACTAACAGATTAAAAAAAAAAGCATAATTCAGAAAAACTATTACATTATTTTATTGGAGTAGGATATAAATTATAGACCCAAGTTACGAAAAATCTGTTTCTTTTTAAAGTTAATGAAGTGTTTAAGACTTAATCTACATTTTTATCTTCCATATCCAGAACAGACACACCGTTAGGTTACGTGATACGTTAGGTCAGCTATCCTTATTAAAAATAGTCCTTCAATGTAATATATTTTTGGTTTGTTTGTTACTAGTTTGATCCACGGATATTCTGTCTGACTAATCCATCTTAATTAAAATAACTCTGAAGAAATTATGAAATAATTTTTTAACCTCTCCTCTTCTAAATAATATCATAATAGATTATAACTTCACCATTCTGTCATGCAAGTAGTCTTTTATTCAGCTTATCTTACTACCCATTTAACTTATACAAATATGACCCATCATGGAGGCCAAAAGTTCTAAGATGTTATTCTCGCAATAGATTAGACCACCCATGACTGTGAGATCGTGGTTCAATTCCAATCGGGTGAGCGAGGGTGCTTTTTACCAAACAGATTCCCTCTCTGTATCTCTCTTTCTAACCACACAAATCTGGGTACACTTCCTATAAATTTAGCCTTTGTCATTCCTAGACCATTAGCGTAATTAGTACATTATCGTACTAACCAAATGGGTAGTAAGATGCGAGGCTAAAAATAAATAATATACAATTATGAACTAATTACGCTAATGTTTAAAGGTGAGGAAGGTTTAATTTTAGAGGTAGTGTACTCACTTTGGAATTAGGGGGGGGGGGGGGGTGTGGGGAAAAAAANCCCCCCCCCCCCTGGGATTCTAAACTAACTACCCGTCATAGGCATGTCATCGGCATCCCAGTCTATTACGAGAGTGACGTCTTAGACCATTCGATCACCGAAACAGGTTACAGGTAAGTAGTCTATACATCTTTATGTATTTATCCACATTGTAATTATGTTTATTCATTTCTTAACAAATAATATAAATTGACTTCCTTTGTCAAAGTTTCAAAACATATTTCTGAAGACATTTTTTTGGTATTTTTTAAAAACTTTAAAATAAATACCATGCAATGGCCATAGCTTAGTCCCAATAAATGAATCTACATTACAGTAGGATGTTGGTCAACATTGATAACATTCTACCATATTACTGTGTTATTTTATTCGTATGGAGGATATATATGTTATCAAAGATGACAATTTCAGATCACATGACTTGATGTATTATGACGTGGAATTAGGTATTTTTTAGCACCACGTCTTAATATTCTAGCCATTTGGGTTGTATTATGTAATATTAATTCTAATAGTTAAATATGAGAAAGGGTGAATTTAGAGGAAGTGTACCCACATTTGCGTGATGATAGTGGGTGGGGGGGGGACTATTTAGGGGAAAACCACCCTCAGCACACCCGACCTAGATTGAACAATGATCTCCCGGTCATCGGCAGTTTAATCTATTGCAAGAGTAGTGCCTTAGACTATGCGGCCATCGAAGCGGGTAAAGTAGATCTTACAGCTTTTATAATTGTCATATAAGATTGTTCTTATGACAATTGGACAGTATAAGATTCCACCACGTCCTACGTCATGACCATGATCATTTGATTAAATTTTTTATTATTAAGGTGAAAATTAGAAGAAATGTACCTAACATTTTATGAAGGGAGAGTGTAAAGCAATTGATTGAAAATTACCTTCAGTACACCCACCAGGATTTGAACTCATACTTCTTTACCGGATGGTCTTACTAAACAATACTGACATCTAGTCCACCAATATGCGTGTTGGTGAATAAAGATAATTTTAAAATCAAAATTATTAAAAAATATACATTTTATCAATGAATAGACATACGCTATAAATATTCAAATAAAAGTATTTATATTGTAAAATAAAAATAATTAAACTTTAATGGACTATGTCTCAAATAGCATTGTCTTGTGGTACAATATAGAGGTAAACCTAGCAGATTGATGAGATAACCAAGAAATATATCTAATTTATAATCTATTCTGAAAATTGAAAAATAACACCTGGACACGGGAATCGGAACCCGGACTTTTGGCTTAGTACACCAATGATCTAACATAAGATCCTTACTAGCTAATTAATACCCACATAATCAAAATATTCACAATAATAGCTGTGTTTAAGGGTAAATAGGCCTACACGATTAATATGTGTGTAATATTCCTCTGAATTACCACTCAGGAAGAAGCTTTGGATAAAAAAACGTAATAAAAAAATTTTGAATAAAAAAAAAATTAAACTGTAATCTCACAAATTATTTCTTATATAATAAAAACAATTTAAAGGTCACATTCATTGAGATAATCTACTTGTTTCCCTCTAATATATTTACAGCCTTGATAATTCTAATTTCAATGGCTCTCGTACGAATATTGTTTAAAAAAACCATGTATGCGCGCGCACAAACGCACGCACAGTCAAGGGTTATATAATTTAAAAATCGCCATAATAAAATGGTAAGCCAAATAAAGCACGTAATATCTGGTGAATTCTACCTTGATAACAACAACAAAAATAAAAATCGACCCTGATTTTACTCTTCTACACTCACATCTCCATTTAAAAAAAACTCTCGCAAATAAATCTTCATTTTACTTAGCTTGTTGAATACGGTGAGCAGTTGGGCCACGGGACCCTTGTTCCAAACGTTCATAGCTTATTTGGGCTACGATCACTGAACAGGATAATTATGGATATAGCTTAATTATACCACGATCAATGAACATGACTATAATATATACCTGCGGGTAGAGATGAATGTGGCCCCACCAATATTTTAACTTATAGTAAGTTAGGCTTGTTTAGGTTAGGTTAGATTAGGTTAGATTATATTAGCATTTTGTTGTGTCTTAATAGACATAACTTGCTGTTTTTTCGCTCGCTTGTGAAAACATTTACAACCATCCTAAATGTAACGCCCCAACAGCCGTGGCTGAGTAATACACCAGTACGCCTTGCTTACAATTTTCTAGAAGAAACTAGTGACTCAAACTGTAATGTGGGATTAACAATAAACTCTTAAACGCAAGTCATAACAGGTACGTGTCCCAACTGTAATACGCTCGTCGAATCTGTTACCAGGTACAACCTTGGAAATCATTTAATTTAACGTCTTAGATTAATCTAAATAAGTCTTCAATGAGCGTTAACAACAAGAAAATTGAACAGTTATTAGCTGGTACTTTGTGACGCCATAATAACTAATATACATCATATTCTTAAATGGATGGTCCCGGAAATAATGAAACAAATTATTTTATCTCGAAGAATGATTTAACACTTTGTGCGATAGAAATATAAGAAGCCAACAAAAAGAAGGATAAATTTTCGAAAAGAAAGAGAAAGAATAAAAATGTATGGGAAGAGGATTATGGTAAAGAGTAGTGGAGTTTTGAAGAAAAAAAATATAGGGTGGAAAGAGGAGGGGAGAAAAAAATAGGACTGGGGAATAAGAATGCGCATATTAAAAGGAAGCTGAGGCGATGGATCTTGTTGGGAAAGAAGAGGGAAAGTGTGTGTAAGAAAGAAAGAAAGTTTAATTTACGAGCCAAAGTTAAGAGAAGTGGTAGTGGGGGAAGTGGGGGGGTTAGGCGGGGGGAGAAAAAAAGTGTGAGCCTAGGCAAAGCAAAGGAAGTGGGAGTAGGGAAAAAAATTGTTCCTTTCCTTTTAGACTGTTCCAGGCAGGCGGGCACTCAGCACGAGGCGTCAGATGGGACCAGATAGTCACAGGCCCCAAAAAATCGATACACTCATAAGATAGAATTTAAGCCTGGAAGGATTACACAATGACCCCAAATTATAAGCTACTCCATTGTGTAAGTTGTAAGGGTAGGGCTGATATATTTAAGTGTAAACTGAGTGTACATAATTGAAAAAAAATTCTAAAATCTGTTACGAGGAGATGTCTAAGTTTGTTTCTAAGATATTCAAATAAGTTTAAAAATTTTTTAAAAAAAACACTCTCTAACGCCAACCTGCAAGTGAGCTATACCGACTGAGCACTCACCATAAATTGTCGAAAATAGTTCTAACATTTGTGGATAGAGGATTTCATGTGGTCAGCAAAACGAACCTTCCGGTCATTAATCTCAGTTTTCTAGACCGGAACGGCTACTTATTTATTCAAGCAGCTCCTCATTTGTCTTAAAGAGGCAGAGTTTTAGCCCATTCCAAGGCCAATGTTTGACAGAAAGTTCTGGAAATGCTAGAGATCGAACCAGGGACCTCTGAATCTGTAGCCAGGAACTCTTTACTATTGGACCACAGAGGCGGTCAGTTAAACCTATAAGAGCAATAATTTTTTAAATCGTAATAATTTTACAAAAACTGTTTTTTTTAATGTTTACTTTCATTATAGCTATTTCTACGCTAATCGGATGGAGATATTGGCCTACTTAAAAGAGAAATAAAACCAAATTCTCAGGAAAGGAGAGCGGCAAATCATCTAGGAATAACACCCCTAAGAACACCCGACTGGGTTTCAAACCTTGATCTCCCTGTCAAGAGGCAATACAGACTAACACGAGGGTGACGCGTTTGACGATGATACCATCAATTAGGTTAAAACTATGGTTATTAAATAATTAATTTAAGCGGTAGTAATGAAGAGGGTGACTTTATATACTAAAACAATGTAACTATGTATAATTTATGAGAATAAAGATCTAGACGCAGGATCTAGTATATTAGCTTTAATATTATTTAAGTTATTAGATCCATCTCATTTATATTTTTTTTTTAAATCATCTTATACAAGAATTTAAATTAATGGTATTTGTAGTCAAATGTTTTAGTTCTAGAAGCGTGTCAAGAAATTATACGTGAAATAATATTTTACGCCATTTTAAAAGTAAATCCAATGGTAAGAAACCGTAGTTTGGGTAATATTAACATATTTTTTTCCAATTTTTTTTTTTAATTATAAGCACAAGTTTGATTTCTATGATCGTTTTAAGGTCATCTAGAAATGAGAGGTCCCACAGGAATTAAATAATCAATGCCATGTAATAGGGATGTGCATATAAAATTTAACCAGAGTAGTTCATAATAAGTTTTCAGTACATTTTCAACAGGTTTTTTTAAATGTATTTTTCAAAATGAAATTGTTTTTTTAACCCTATTTAACATGGATAATAAGAGGATAAATGTGATTAAATATTTTGAGATAATTAATCGAACATACAATATACAATTCAGTATTAATATTTGTTTTTAAATTTTGGAAATGTTGGTCGGAGGGAGATAAAATATATAATTGAGAGAATAGTTTCAAATATCAACAAGGGACCTAAGATAAACATAAACCAGAGCCTTGGCTACAAAATATACTTTTTATATAAGCAGTAGTATATAAAAAAACTGGTACAAATTCAAATTGAGGGCGAGAGCTAATTCGCAATAGTTTTATTTTTAACACAAGATTTCTATAAATAATTAAAAATATCGAACCGAGTCAGCTAATTCCAATGCCAATTAGGATTAATAGATTTGTTAAATCAAATTTTGATAGTTTTTATTAAATACCTTAGGTTTATTTTAGCAACTCTAAGCCTACTTAATTTCTTGTTAAATGTGTTTACTACC
Organism: Timema shepardi; assembly: GCA_902151425.1. NCBI lineage: Eukaryota > Metazoa > Arthropoda > Insecta > Phasmatodea > Timematidae > Timema > Timema shepardi. Next base: position 703,814 of record CABFVX010000001.1, on the reverse strand, counting down.
GTCACCAAACTGCCAACCAAATTTATTACAGCATTTTTGAGCGGGGTTGAATATTGCTAGTATTCACATGTTCCTAACTTATTATTAGGGGGTATTTTTTATTAACTTACTGAACCAACTGATTACAACGACTTGCAAATTAGCTTATTTATATAACAAACACAACAACTAATCCCCCAGTTGTTGATTAAACACTGTGAAAGGGAATGTTCCAATTTTACGCAATTTAACATTTTTGGTAGTGCCCGGAATTCAAACTAGGACCCTTAGCAAAATGTGCAGACGCACTACTGACTGAGATAGGGTATTGGTCTTACTTTCTTATTATTTAAGTGTATTTATTTGTGCGATCCTTGACACTTAATAATTTTAAATTTTGCTAACCTCTTGAACTATCTATAACATGATTTATGATTCTGGTAAGAAATATATATTTTAGAAAATACATAAACTTTATTTTGCGGCATATAATGATGACATTTTCTATAAAAGCTTAGAAAAGATTATTTTATTTGTAGTGATAAAATATATCATCAAAAGTGATAGCTGTCGATCACATGACTTGACGTAAGAATGTATTAAAGTAATTTTAATAAATTTGCAACGATCAAATACCGTTCTTTATACTGGAATCGTACTATATCTTACTTGACTCATAGATTCTGATACACATTTTAAAATAATGTATATTTTGTACAAAAGCCACTATTTACCATTTCGCAGAGCAACGTCCATTGTGGATGTGTAATTCAGCCCCTCCCCTTAATATATGCATAGCACCCTCCCCTCAACACAAACCCGCCACTTGTACAACGACAACGCTAATGTCTGTCTAATTCCCGCCAACGCTCCTAGCTTGTTGTCTTCACTCAATATTTCATTCTTTATCTCCGGCTTATTTCTAACCGGTTGGTTAGGGTGTGGTTGTAAAACCGAGGCTCGCGAACTCTTTTCGGCGCGAACAAAAACTCAACCATGCCATCTTGGTGGTAGCGGTCTACTATGTAATAACTTTTAACTTCATTTACAAGATGCCGCCATCGGTGGGCACGGGGACTAGATATCAGGCTCGCCTGGACCAGTTCTCTCGGTATGGGGAGGTCAGATTTGAATCTCGGCCAATTTACTTGAGATAGTTTTTCCCAAACTAGTTCATAACTCTCCTCCCACGCAATGAGGGTACATTTTATCTAAATTATACCTTTCTCGTTCTTAGCCTGATAGAGTTAGTCTAATAATACCCATTTTTGTTGCTCGCAAAAGTGATAATTACGCTAATGTGTTTGGGATGAGTGAGTTTTAATTTATACGTGGTGCACTCAAATTTGCATGAAGGTGGAGTGGAAAGCCATACGACTGAGAAACAAACCACAATTTCCCCGTGATTGGCGGTCCAATCTAATAATAGAGTGACGTCTCAGACCGGTGTGCCGCCACTATTGACTGGATTACCACAGTGGCAAGTAAGGTGTGCCGTGCGGCCACAGAACAGAGCACCAAGCATCGCTGTTCAATAAGAACAATAATTAATTAGGTAAAAATGGTAGCCGTGCGTTTAACGCATCTTTTACTAATGTTTTTAATACATATGACGAATCAAAAGTTTTCGCGTGAAGTTTGAGCTATGGCTTAAACAAATCACAAATGGTTTTAATATAATGTCTCTAAACGTTAAATAAGCAGGCACAAGAATTTTAACCTGTGATATTGGAACATATAAGTTAATAAAGAAAAGAAAAAAGTCGTTTATATTCCTAATTCTGAATTAATTATATTACTATAAAGCCACATGGCTGACTCCACTTACTCTCTTACATAAATGTTTACCCAATTCCAGATGAGCTAGAAGCTTGAAATTTGGCAAACTTATAGCTTCTAGCCTGTAACCGACGGGAAAATTACAAAACGTTTTTAAAAAAATAACCCCCGAAAAAAGATGTAAAATGTCGGAGCAAATTTAAAATCGGTGCGGACCTTCCTTTGGGGGATTCTTGTGGCTAAACAGTAAGACCTAACAAAAAAAATGACTATATAATTACATTAGTTTACATCCACTTGTAAATAAAATTCACTGGGGACTTGGGGGTGGAGCCCTCAACGAGCAAAGCGAGTGTAGCCTACACAACCATTAGATTGAGTGCATAATTCATATTCTGCTGTCATGGGTGTACCCAAAATAGTGTGCCGCATAGATTTTAGATTTGTTAAGTGTACCATGGATTTAGAGAAGTTTGTGGGACAGTAAATTTTACCATTCGGCCACCAAAGCTGGTATATATAGGCCTAACTTTTAGTATAGTTATTCTAAATCATCTTGGGTTAATTACGTGTTATGCTTATATGTTATAATCTTACAAGGCTGAATTAGAGTGCATGTTAAGTAGTTCAAATTATATTAATTTACAACGTAAGATGGTGACCTGGCGGTCTAGGGGTAAGGTGTCAGACTTCTATGCTGGTGGCCGGGGTTCAATCCTCGGTCCCGGAAAAGATTTATTTGATTAACAAACCCTTCCTTCACCTCTGACAAGACATCTTGTGAATGTGAGGTAGGCCTCCACCGTGGTTCGGATTCCACGTTAAACTGTAGGTCCTTCATTTCATCTCACAATCACCCTACCATCACACATTAGCGTGCGTATAACCCGAACGGCTAGTAAGACGCGGTGCTAATAATAATAATAATAATACAACGTAAGAGCAGTTTATTTGTACTTGATTTAGTAAATAGTTTAAATATAGCTATATACTAGACAATGTTTTTAAGAATAAGTATACCAACTTTCAAACACAAGCCAATATTTTTATTTTGAGTGACCGTTAAACTTTCGCTAGTCACAGATATTTTCCTTTTAACCTTTTTTTCTCCTTGTTTTGCCAACATCTATTGTCATGGTTGATTTTACTCTTTATCTAACAAAACATGAAAAAATAGTTCAGACCTTGTGTTACGTACTTTCTCTTCTTCTCTTTTTAGTAGTTATTTCGAAGGTAAAAAAGTCAATTCTCTTAACTTTCTAAATTTTTTACCGTCTTCTAAAAGATTTTTTTTTCTCTCTAAAGATGGAATATTTTGAGGATATAGTCGTCAGTTTTGTGTTGGTTGATTCTAAAAACGGTTGCTTCGGATACTTCGAGTTATTGGGGCAAAGTAAATTAATTTTTGGTGTGAATAATCATTTTATTTACATTCAAATGGCACGTAACGAATATTAACTTGAGTGTTGTGATGCTTAAATTTAATCTATAGTTTATATACATAAGTGAATATTAATAACATTTTCAAACGAATAAGTAGACTAGAAATCACCTCATCTATATCAGAACAGTTATTTGTTTAGCAGCAGAAGGTAAGAATAAATGTTTTCATAAATCTCATTTTTTGAGTTCGATGTTCTTATTATTAGGACTATTTTCTTTTTAAGTTAATACATCATGATCTTAAAGTATATAAAAGTAATTTAACAACGTCTAGCTTCATTGAATTAATTTTATTATAAAAATTTATCAATGTTTTGCACAAACACAACTCTAGGTAATTGTGACTTTGTAAGAAGATATTTAGTATAATGTTTTAATAATAATTGCAAACTTGACGAATATGTAATCGCATAACTTAAATGCGCATTCTTGTAGATTTGAAAAAATTCACTTATATTTTTAAAAAAATAACAGGATTAAAATCATTTCTTAATATACCACAGATCATATCTGTCATACATTTTTAGGTGTTGTATATTCTATTATTTGGGAAAAACTATTATTCTACTAAAAATGAACATAAGGGATAAAAATAATCAATGAATATGTATAACCTAATTTAAGATCACACCTGACATTTTATCTCGGTCGATAGCATGTCTGCCTACTTTTATAGATATCCTGGGTTTGATTTATAGAATTGACCCTACCCTTTTTTGCTCCCTAAAATTTTACAATTTGTTAAGTTGAGATTACCTTTATCTAATTGATTAATTAACGTAGGAAAAAATAAAAGTCTTGTTTCTTCTGTTGGTTTGTAAATTGTATGCTGATATTAGTAGGCTCATAAAGTTTGAGTTAAATACCATTAAATAATAATAATATAATTCAAACTATATCGGGACCATATTATATTTATTATGCATCTCTTATGTAGACATTGGTTATCATAATTGGTATGAAAATCAAATCTATTACAAACATTGTCTAGACCAATATAATATTATGAAGATAATATTTTTACAAACCAGACCTAAGTTTGAATGTCATGAAAAAAGATTAATTACCCTTCATGATTATGGAAGTTAAAATAGTTAATTGAGAACAATTATTTCGTAATAAAACTGATATAAATATAATATAAACAACATGTTTGATTTGAGGTGAGGCTTACCGTATATACTTGCGACTATTGACCATCATATAGGTCTACCTCAGGTCCACTTCTAAATACCAACCTTTATAAATATGTTAGTCAACATTTTATAAAATATTATTTCACTTCCATTTGTTAAAATAGTCACAATTTATCTAAAGGGAGTGTCGCAGAACTTTGGCTTGAAAACACATTAAAGTAGGTTAAGTAACCTTTAGTTTTAACTGTCAGAAAACCCCACTTCGATGGTCGCATGGTCTAAAACGCTACTCTCACAGTATACTAGACAGCCGATGATGGAGAATCTATTAGTGGGATACTGAGGGGTAATTTTCCTAAATGGTTTTCCATTCTTTCCACGCAAATGTAGGTACACCTCCTCAATATAACATTCCTAATTTCAAAAACCATTAGTGTAATTAGTACATAGGCGTATAACTTGAAAGGGTATTAAGACACTGTTATACATAACTATCAAAAAAGTTTCTTTTAACTGTAGTTGAACTATATTTTGAATGGGTGACGAGGCTAGTTTTTACATGACACATGCACTTTAAATATTTTCAAAAGATAAAGATTTTATTTTAAATAGTTTGAGATGAAAATTATTAGTAAATAAAAGGTCCAATAGCTCATATATAAATTTTATTTATAATTCTTAGCAAATATAGCGTTAATCTAAACCTATGCCAATAAAAAATTATTCCAAAATGTAAATACTTTTTAGTAATGTTACTTGATATTTGTTGTTAACACAACTCAAGCAAAATATGTTTCATATAAAATAAGTAGTGCAACACAAATTTCAAGTTTTTAGCCATAATTTATTAGTTTTGGCCTAAAAATACAACAAAAAATAAGTTACATAAACGTAGATGTAATGCGCACGATCTGGCAACACTGTAAAACATGGTCAAACCTATGAGAATCATGAAAAAACGGAAAAAAAGTTGAAACCACTTTTAGTAATAAAAGCTTACCAAGTCGTTTAAACTTACCATCAAATTCCCACACTACAGCTTTTTTTAAGATCTTTCTTATGTAGTCTCTACCATTTTACTTACTTATTCAAATTTGGTCAAGCTCTATATAAATAATATTTTTTACGTCGAGTAAATAATGATTAATTGATAACTTACCTATTGAACCACTTTATTTTTTAAATGTAAGACTTAGACTTGAACGGTTACTGTCCCAAGATCTAGACCCTACAGGTCTATCATTACTACTCTAGTCCGGACCATTCTAAAGGAGGAAATACTAAGCACAGGTTTATTTACCTAGCTTACTGCCGGCGCACATAATATTACTTCTTATAACAATACCAACGACAAATGCTCACGGTCAATCACGAATTAAGACATAAACAATTACCATAGCTATTTTTCACTGGAAGGGGAAGAAAAAAAATAGGTCAAACTAAACACAACAAATAGGCCTAGTGTTTCATAAAAGAAAAAAAAATTAAGGTATTTAAAATATAATTTACAATCCCAGTTAATATAGGCTGCAGTAGATATCGTAAACTAAAAGTTTATATTCTGAAAATTTAAAATTGACACCTGGACACGGGAATCGAAACCGGGACATTTGGCTTAGTAAGCCAATGTTCTAACACTGAGATATCCAGGATTCGTCCCGTACCTAGGTTCATTCTTCACTCATATTTAAGGAAGATTCTATGATAGACGTGTGGAAGTCGTCGGTTACAAATGTGTGATTTTATTAAGATCACGACCTATCAGATAACGCAGCCACCTTCGACTCGATAGTTGGCTTAATGCTGCCATTTGTACAATTATTATAACTGTACGGTATTGCATATTTAAGAATCGAATAGTCAAAGCTACTATTTATGCTTTTAGAGAGGAATACTCCATCTAGATATCATATTCTGAAAATTGAAAAATCTGATAGCTCCTGATCTAAATAAAAAAATCACAATATTTAGCTGACGATTTCCGCACGTCCATTATGGACTGACTTAAAATATTATTGAAGAATAATCCTGAGCATGCGAAGATTCCTGGATAGCTCAGTGGTAAGAGCATTGGCATACAAAGCCAAAGGTCCCGGCTTCGATTCCCGTGTCCAGGTGTCATTTTTCAATTTTCAGAATATGATATTTAGATGGAGTATTCCTCTCTAAAAGCATAAATAATAGCTTTGGCTATTTGATTATTAAAAGATTATTGCTTAATGTAGAGTATTCTATTCGAAAACTAAATCAATAATTCTATTAAAATAGACCATTTAAAAGCTAAATTGAGGTTAGAGTTACCAAAAATTAAGAGATTAAATAAAAAACTATTTAAGTTGGTACCACCTCTTACTATCCGTTCAGGTTATATGGCCTTTGTACTAATTACGCTAAATTATTAGGGATAAAAAGATTGAATTTGTGTGGAGGAAGAGTGGAAATCAATTTTGGGAAAGCCACCCTCAATAGACCCGACCGGAATTTGAACTCCGATCATCGGCAGTTCAAACTTTTGCGAGAGTGACTCCTTAGAGATTAGACCTTGAGGCTACCGAAACGACTCAATTAAAAAATTAGTTCACCCAATTAGGTTATTCATATAAAAATTTAACCAAAATTAAAATCAGCCTAATAATGAGGTCTATACTGCGTTAAAATATTTATTAAAATTTATTACAAAAATAAAGATTGTATTCAACTTTTTAGATAGTGGGCAGTGAAATAATTATAAATTAAGGTTGAGCCTATCCCATTTGAGTTATTTTGAGTAGTTTATTTTTTGTTATAAAAATAAAGTTCTTTCTGAAATTATCAGTTCATAGTTCCAAAAAACAATGTTAGAGACCTTTCAGAATGTATCTATTGTTTAGTAAAAAAATTGCTCACAATCATTGAACTTTTAGTTCTTTGGCAGTAAAACTTCCAATAAAAAAAACCCAGTGGTTAATATAACAATGAAAACATCGTGAAAAGTATCTAATAATATTTGTTATAGAATAATGAATTTTAAATTTCAAAATCACAGCAATTTTTACAACAAAATTTAAAATAAAATATTAATAATAACATTTAAAATACAAAACTTGTTGCCATACCCTTAAGCTATAGACCTAGTGTTGTGTGTATAATCTTAATACTCTTACGTTTAAAAGGTCCATTACAAAAACTAGTTTAAATTGCTTATTCAGTTAATACTATATAAATTTAACGTATAGGTAACTACAATTGTAAAAATTATTATTAGATCATTTTACTGAACAAATACTGTTAAAAAAATCATTAATCTTGTGTTAATTATTTTTAGCGTTTATGAGAACGGTTCCAAAAATTTAGCGTGGCTACCAGTTCTTTGTTTAAGTGCGGTTAAAGTGGTTTTCTCTCCTCATGCAATGCCATGCGGACACCCAAATGAAACGCGCTGCTGTGCACGTAAGAGTGAGTTACTGATTAATTCCGGAATAATTAGAAGCAGGTTAATTAGGACGTATGTTTTGTGCTGCAGTAGGATGAGAGGGTAAGATAGAAAAGGTGTGAAAGGGAGTCGGGGAGATGTAGGAGGGGTTAAGGGAAAGATAGAAACAAGCAGGTTGTTTGTTTTGAAGGTATCTGGTTCTCGCGAACTATTCTACGTTAGGGGATGAACAAGGAATTTGAATTTCCAACAAACGTTACTTTTACCCCCAAATGTAACACACACATAGCAATATTCTAGTAAAAACTTTAAAGGAAGTCATTTTTCAATGTCTATGCATCGTTTTATTTCTATTTTCAATCGTTCGGTTGACTACTAAATCGAAAAAAAATCTATGCATACGGAAGAATAAGCTTTCCGACACATGGTGTAACGTTGCAATTTAGGCTTGCGCCATCTGTAAGACAACCGGAATAACAGGAACCACCCCTTCACAAGACGTATGACCGACATTAGCACAGATTCTGTAAACCAAGTTTCTTACACCCAAGTTACCCTCAATCTTATACCCTCCCTGCCCTCCTCAAACACACACACACACACAAACACCAAGACAAAACTCTAAACACAAACTTCCCTAATCCGTCCACCACAAGGGTTCAGTCCTCCAGATGTTAACTATTACCCACAAACCAAACTCACACAACAAGATACAACCAACAAGCATATATTTCGAAAAGTCCGTCTTATGAATCATTGAGCACACTGCAAAAATAATGTATTTAATTATTTTGCGTTTACGTTCAAAAGTTTGGACATTGTTGTTTGTCCAATAATTAATTTACTAAAAGGTCGTTAGTAGCTATTAATGTTAAATGCATCAACATTTATCAGTTTATAACAGGGTTCGGCGAACATTTCTTGTAAAAGGCCAAATAGTAAATATTTTTGGCTCTGCGAGCCAAGAGGCAAACTCAAGTATATTAGGCCTGCTTACTTAAGTAATAAGAAAAAAAACGTTTTTACAAATTTACTGAACAAATTTTAACAGAATAATAATAATAATAATAATAATAATAATAAGTAGACTACAATTGTTTGAAATACAGATTTATCAATGAGAAGAGTGGGATTGGGTTTTTTGAGATAACATTTAACCAAATTGTAGTTAAAAGTTGGCACTCCCTATCATCAGAATTGATTGCAAATATTAATTTGGTAATGCTGACCTGTATTGAGATTTTACTATTTCCTCTTTAAAAATGTTTTTTTCCACGCAGGTACATATTGCAAAAAAAAATACAGATATAAAACACCGTGCATATTATCTTAATTGACCATATTCATCATTTGGAAGATATTTATAGAATTGTGCGAGATACTTCTCTTGAAATTTGACTCTTAAGCATGTCATCACACTGCAGATCAACCACTTTAGTTGAAGGTTGGTTGGAAGCTACTCAATTAATCGGTCAAATGGTTTTGAAATATTGAAATGTCTTTTAAACCTGCATCAAGATAAGAAAAATACTGCTTGATTTGAGTTTGAAAATATAAAATCCATTCTTAGCTCGCGGGCCGTACAAAAAGAGGCGAGTGTCGGTTTTGGCCCATGGGCTATAGTTTTCCAACTCTTGGTTTACACCATGTCACACTAATTTTTTGGGTAATACGCATATTAAATAATTACGTAGTGTGTTAGGGATGAGTAAGGTTATATTTAGAGGAAGTATACCCGCATTTTCATAGAGTTGGAGTGGACAAACTTTTAGGAAAACCTCCCTTCAGTATACCCAACTGGGATTCAAACCCTACTTTCCCTATCATATACAGTCTAGTCTATTGCGAGTGTAACCTTTTATACCAAGCTGTCGCCGAAGCAGGTTCGTTTCTGTTATTAGAGTTTATAATTTTATGGTTATCAAACTGTAGCCCATTGTTTTTATAAATATGTACATTAGACACGCAGCAATAGTATCTGCAAAATCAATAGTTGATAGACTAAAAAGGTATTAAGCTTACATTTGTTGCTACGTAATTTGTGTGAGATATATACTTGACTGATTTAAGATATTTAATTAATATTTTAGCATATGAAACACTTACTTCATGGGAAAGGTTTGTTCAAATAATTACAGGAAATTTCAACTTAAGTTACCAGTGATGAACAAAAGAAATGATTGAAGAATATCATTCTGTGGGGCCAATGTAATTTTGTAGTGACGATTTTATCACTATTCATAAATTGTAATACTAAAAACTGCTGTGCTAGCTTAGTACCATAAAAGACACACAAAAAACCAGTATCACAGAACTGCTAACTCAACATATAAAAAAAGAAACTCCTTGGAAATACAAAATAAAAGGAATTGCATTGAAAAAAATAATACTTCCTTTCATTTCAGTTTGGATTTAGCTTGTAGGAAATCTTGGACAGAAGAAATTTTAGGCCAAAGAAACCATGTATCAAACTCACGAGAGAATAAAAATAATATGGAGAAAGAAAAAAATAGAAGACCAAACGAACCACTAGCTCAACATTTTTCAGAGGAAGAGACACGAATAAAAAAAAATCTACTGTTGTTTGTCCTGTGGCTTGAGATGAAGGGGTTGGGGGGGTAGGGGGTGTTGGGGAGGGGTACTTTTAGTCTCCATGTATGTTCCTGTTCTGTGGACGTTTCTCATTGGTCAAGTTCAAATTCCTCCTTTGCCTTCTTAAACAATCTCCAGGTAACCCGATTTATCATTTTGAAGAAGATGAACAACAACAACAAAAAACGGAAAGGTTGGGAGGGGGAAAAAAAAGTCTACTTACCAAACAGGATTCTACTATCAATAATAAAAACATCAACCGAATAGTTAGTTTATCCCGAATAAATTACATCTTTAGAGAGGGGAGTAATTTCAAAGTAAGTAGGACCTAAATGTGGCTTCGTTGTAAAACGTGACAGTATCATTACCACTAGATTGTACTCTACTTCATTCTGTATATATAACTCTCTGGCCTTAATGAAATCCAAAACTCATGGCCGCAAGAACGTAAAAGCATTCCATTCAACCCTGTCCCGTGACGCCTCTATCCAATCCATATCGTGACACCCAACATCTTTCAAGTCCCTTTTTACTCATTCTCCCAGTGACGTCTTGGTCTACCAATGGGTCTTGTATCTTAAGGATTCCCAACTAAAATGTTGCGTACACACTTGTCATCCACATGTCCATCTCATCTCAGCCAGCGTGCAGTGATTACTCTCCAAGAAAAAAAGTGTATACGTCTAGAATTATTGTTACTTGTCTATATAACTATTCCTTTACCCAAAGTTGATCCTAATATTCCCATAATGTTGTAATAAATGTTGTTTGTCTGCAGGAAGTAGTCTAGTAACGTCAAAACATGTTCTGCAGTGCTACGTTAAATTAATGACAAAATTCCCCTTCCAATCCATCAACAAAAATTTTAATATTATTATTACATAATGACTTTTGTCAATTTTATATCACTCAGGCTGATTACAAAAGATTATAATGATGTAAACATCACGTGTTTATAAACATTCGTAGTTAGCACTGCATAATTAAAACGACAAATTAGTGAGTTGAATCGATAGCACGAATGTGTTAACCATATCGATATTTCATCAAGGCTATGTATCGTTATTACACGTATCTAAAGGTGTGTTAATAATATATTCTCCGCGCGTTAGGAAGGACATGATTAATGGATTCAGAGTAGTAACTGTACCTCGACAAAACATTGGAGCGGTAATTTACAAAGGCGTCAGCACTGAAAGGCAACGAAACAGAAGAAGACGTCTTACATTCTAGAAATAAAATGAGTACTTGAGCTATTTTAAAAAAAATTAAAAATAAAAGAAGGAGCTTGATAATAAATTAGGGAAATATAAAAGTCTACAAGGTTTATTTGTAGAGATTTTTAGTATAATTTAAAATTAAAATACAGATTATTTGTTATTAAATTTAGTTGAAATTTTTAATATAAATAACTTTATATGAATACATATCCCTTTTTATAACCTTTGAATCAATCATTTTTCAAATTAAAGTAGGTATTATATGCAAAAATAAAAAAGTAAGCTATCTTTTGCAATTCACGTTTAGTGTTTAGCTTACTATTCAGATAATCTGAAAATTTAAAAACGGCACCTGGACACGGGAGTCGAACCTGGGACCTTTAACTTAGTAAGCCGATGATCTGGCCACTGAGCTATCCAGGAATCATCCCATGCCCAGGATCATTCTTCCAGGTGTCAAATTCAGAATAGTATATCTAGATTAGGCTAAATCCGTACTAAAATCAAATATATTAACTTTGGCTATTTGATTCTTAATACTATTTAGAGTTAAATATTACTTTTATGGTTTAAACAATCCATTTTACTATTTTTTAAAACTTCACCAGATGAATAATTACAAATAAAATTAATAAATCATATATTCATGTTTATTAAAAACTGATAAGCGATGAATGTTCGTTTACTAATATTGTTTATTGACTTTTGTGCACTTAAGTGTGTAAAATTGTATTAGATTTTACAAAAGGATATGATTCTTAACTTATTCTATTTTTAAAATAAAATAAAAGAAGATTTGATATATTTTCCAAGCAAATAAAAAAACACACGATCAAACAAGATTTTATATAAATGCACACCGTTAATATTAGATAAACATAATTTCCAAAGTAGTTCTCCAACGGTGCATTTAAGTCTTGCATAGTAATACAAATTAAATTTTTAAAAAAGTAGGCAATTATTAATTTATAAAATTAAAAATTAAAAGCCCGATGGCAATGAATACCGGAGTAAAAAAATATAAAACATATTTGGTGTGGCAAATAGTTCATTTACATTATACAAGGAGTCTCCGGTTCACTCATTCATCAAGATAGTCGCCGAGCGGCCGACATTTTAAGCGGCGGCAAATTGTGCTCAGGAGCTTGCTTTGCAGCTTGCAGCTTCTTCAAGACCACAGATCATGGCCGAGGACAAGTCTTTCTCAAGGTTAGGGCAAATATACGATATAGAAGTTCACACTACAAATAGTAGCCTACAGTTCAAACAAAAAACAAAAAAAAAACAAATTGGCATCTGAATAATAATCTTAAGGGCACTAGATGGTAAAACACCAAAACGCATTGAAGACGTTGAGAAATATCGAATTATTTGTCGAGGTGTTTAATAATTTAAAATTCCGCCTCGGTGGCGTAGTTGGCTAACGCGCTATTCATGTTGAGCTTGACTGCCAAGGACGGGGAGATCAAGGTTCGAATCTCGGTCGGGTGAACTGGGGGTGGTTTTCCCTAAATGGTTTTCCACTCTCCCTCAACGCAAATGTGGGTTCACTTCCTCTAATTCAACCTACCCAATTCCTAATACATTAGCGTAATTAGTATTTAAAGCGTATAACCCAAACGGGTAGTAAGACGCGGTGCTAAATAAAAATATTGTTAAATATATTTTTAAAGAAAATATATATGGAAATTATCAGGTTTCTAACCAGTTAAAAATATTAAATTTTGAATCTAGAGTTTAAAAAATTTTCAACGACGCTTTTCTGGAAAATGTTTACTTTTAAAGCCGCGTCCCCACTGAGTCGACAAGGTCGATTGACAATGTCAAGTCAGTGGGAACGCTACAATAAGCTTTGTCAATCGATAAAATATGTCGATCGATTTTCCGTCTAGTTTTGGTAAGTATCAAAGGAAGTCGAGTCGACTCTTGTAGTGTGGACGCGTTTCAAGCCTCAGTCGACACTCAACCATCGCAGGAAAGTCTTTTTATTTATTAATTTAGAAAAAGTTGCACCAAGAGGTGCTTTATTAAATTGAATTTTTTGATCCCATACACATTAAGCAAGTATTGTAGGGTCAAATCAAGACTCTCCTTAGTGGTAATCGTTTGTCTTAAGTTAAATTTGAAAATATATATATATATATAGCAACTCGTCTTACAACCCGTTCGGGTTATACGCTTAAGTATTAACTACGCTAATAGATTAGGAAACTGGTGAGGTTGAATTTAGAAGGAGTGAACCCGCATTTGCGTGGGGGAAGAGTTGAAAACCATTTAGGAAAAACCACCCCCAGTTCACCCGACCTAGTTTCGGTCTCGGCAGTCTAGCTTAACACGAATCTGGAGCGTTAGCCAATTACGCCACCAAGGTGGGTTTGTCTAAATTTGATGTAATGTTTAAGTATCTTTGATCTAATTATTTGAAATAAATTTTCGAACTGATAAGTTATTCCGAATCTGAAATAGTTGCAGAGATATGATAAAAATGGGAAATTTACGTTTATATAAGTAAATTCGAAAACATTTTCATGGGAAAGTTAAAATGGAAATCTTGTTTGGAATGCTAATTAATACCTGGATACAAAATGTATTCATAATTGTTAGAGCGGATTTAAGATAGTCTATATATATTTGCCCTTCAATAAACTACGCTTAATTATTTTAGGGTTAGATATCTAATACCAAAATATCAAATTATAAACAGATCAGTAACATGGTTTTAGCTCTAGGCCGATACACAGATACATCTACAAATAAACGGCATCGCGAAGACTACTTTTTCAATTGCAGGGAGTTCTAAAACTTCAGTATTTATCAAAAGCTAAAGTTCAATTCTTTGGACGATCTCACCCGTCTCAGTGGCGTAGTTGGCTAACGCGCTAGTCGTGTTGAGCTCAACCACTGAGGACGGGGAGATCGAGGTTCGAATCTCGGTCGGGTGAACTGAGGGGGGTTTTTCCTAAATGGTTTTCCACTCTCCCTCCACGCAAATGTGGGTTCACTTCCTCTAATTCAACCTTCCCAATTCCTAATCCATTAAAGTAATTAGTACTTAAAGCGTATAACCCGAACGGGTAGTAAGACGTGGTGCTAAGTATTAATAATTTTGACGATTTTTCTCCGACGCGTTGAGAGAAATCAAAATTATTGTAGAATATTTTTATTAGATTTGTATTATTATTGTTCAATGAAGATTTACTAAGCTGGACTATCTGTATTAAACTCCGAACAAATAGGCTAGATATTTGATTAGCACGGAGTGTACATTGAGAATATGTTGACAAAACAAAAAGTAGGTTTGAGAGTATGAACAAATTCATCATGGCTATTCGATGTAAAAAAAAACTGGCATAAATGATTGCTTCAAGCGTAAAATGATTGTAACTTGTAAAACAGGAAAAGGGGTAATTTTCTTAATAAGCAGAGTTTAGACGAGACTATTAAAAAATAATCTAAACGTTCGTATGGAATTTTCCACACACCGAACGGCAGCAAAAAATGCACATATACTCACCAATTGATAATTAATTTGATTATTTCTTGAAATATCACATGAGCATGTTTATAATCTGCCTCCTTCAAAATAGGTTTATTAACCTTGGCTATTTAAAAAATAACATCCTTGGAGTCTAAATAAGAACCAAACTTAATAGACATATTTTAATTAAACACAATACAATATTAAAGTAAATTGTATGTTTAATAAGTTTAGTGCCAAAAAATTTTTGAAAAAAATATTTTAAATTGATAATATGTATCTCTTTTAATTAAAAAGTTATTCTAAAACTAACAAAATAAACGGATGAAACTATACTATAAATTTATCTGTTATTTATAATTTTAAACGATACATTAAAACATATTATAGACCTACTATGGGCCCTATGACTTACAGCTTTTTGAATTTTTACAGATTGTATGGGTAATATAACTAGCCTACATTAATCAGTGTTTATTATTGTATAATCACCGATTTTCACAGTATGAGCCTTAAAAAAAATTAAATACATTTTTGCTTACAAATATTTAAGACATTTTAATATTTTCTCGGTGATATTTTATAAGTATTGTTAATACATGTCAAGAGTAACAGTTACAGATCACATAAATTTACGTATGAACACACCAAAAGTAGATCTAGTAGCTTTTCAAACTGTCAAATACTTCCCTTCCTAAGAAAATTGGAATTTAGTCTGATGTAGCTAACATATACTTGATAACAAGATTTTATAAGCGAGTAACTAGTAGTGCAGAACTAAAGTGTGTAAACAGTTTTAATCAACATGGCCTAATAAAGGTTAGTTTATTTTACCCGCAACGGTGGGGACATAGACAACGGCGTAAGTCTCGTCTAGTCTAGGTCATTGGTAATTGAGAATCTTGGGTTCTAGCCCCACCTGGTCATAACTATTTTTTCTTTTTAATTTAATGATTTTCTGTTCTATCTCCACGCAAATGCTGATGAACATAAACTCTAACTTTAATACTCAATCCCAACCTATCAGCAAAAAGGACGTGAAATAAGACGTAAAGCCTAGGGAAAGAGAGGGAAAAAGGATAGGGAGAATTCCCCTTAGATAACATAACTTAAAATAGAAAGAAAACAAAAATAAAAACTATAAAGATGTTAAAAAATATCACTAAAGAGTTTCAAGGAAAAGTATTCCTTATACTAAGAACAAAGTGAGGGAAGGAGGACATCTTTACTCCACCAGTTAGAACGAGAGGGGGGGAAAGGGGGTGGGGCGGGTGTCTCAAAAACAAACATAATTTTAATTGGAGTCATATTTTCGTTTAGTTTACAGTAAATACATCGTACGTCTTGGCTGAAGTACTGAACCAACAGTGATAATACGTTGCCCGTAAGGCATCCCGGCGTATATTTCTTGCCTAAATCTACGTGTGAATTTATGGTGTGTGTCTTCGTTTAAAAGACGGGGCGAGGGTGGCAAGAAATTGTTAGGTGGAAAAACGAGGGGTTGAGAGGGGTTTTAACAGTGTTTGCTTTACTTAACAAACTGTCCCATCTGCATTCCAGGAAAAGGGACCTTCTAAAAAAAATAAAAATAAGTTTAAAATGACACGATTTATAACTTGTACAAGATTGTAGGTTATTTTTATGTAGCATTAACTTTTCTCTTTGCATCGCGTCTTACTACCCATTCAAGCTATAATTACTAATTACGCTAATTGTTTTATGGATAATGAAGGTTATATTTAGTGGAAGTGTACCTTCATTTGCCTGAAGAAAGATGGGAAAACCATTATAGAAAAACCTCCCTCAATACACCCGACAGAGATTCGAACCTCGATCCACCCGTCATTGGCAATGTAGTATCCCGCAAGAATAGCGCATTATACCATAATGCCACAGGAGCGGGTTTACACTAACATTGCTTTTGTGGCAGAGATATCCAGATTCGAATTGGTTATGATCCCAGACGAATGTATTTGAGTTTTTTCCCCCCAAATTTGGTTGGTAACACTAATTTCTTCCAATTATCTCTCAAAACGATTGTCTTGAACACCCTCAATTGTTCACAATTATATATTTTTTTAAATAATGTACTAACATATTCCGCACTCTATACATATAATAAACTAATACTGTCGCTGTTAACATTTCTAGAAAAAAAAAGCATCTCATCTCAATACCCGTCCGGGACACCCTCGTATCTACACTAATAATAAATAGCCTATAGGGGACGAGGAAATTATAATCTAAGAGAAATGTAGAGGAATATTGGGAAAACAATTATAATATAAAAAACTAATCTCAGTGCACCCAGCTGAGATTCGAGCCCCAACATCCCTGTGTCACCAGAAAAACAGACAAGACGAGATTTAACAAATTGGTTCATGTTTAAAATATATGTTAAACCCACTTTTTACTTTCTCGCTATCTTATAGGTAGAGAAAGTATTGTGATCGTCAAAAAAATCGAACTCAAGATTTTGATGAAGCTTGACGTTTCATGACCCCCCGAATCCAGAAAAGTATTTTTTTTTTTTACTTTCCGTCTGTCTGTATGTGTGTAGCTGTAACTAGAGCCTAACTATTTTACTGATCGGGCTAAAACTTGGTATCTAGGGTTTTCATCGGGTTGCCCCGAGGGGTTTTTGGAATTAGATATCTAACCCTAAAATTAAGGGTAGTTTACTGAAGGCCAAAAAGAAAAAAAGTCGAGTTTCTCAAAATCAGCTCTAACAATTTTGATTAAATTTAATTTCTAAACATTTATAAATATTCTAAACAAAGTGGCTTCTCTCAATATTTCGGCAGAATGACTTTAAGATCTCCGGTCAGATGCGTAAACGATCTTTTTTTATAATACCTCCTAAACTATTTGATATATGAAATTGCTTATCGTTACAAATATGTAGATCTCTTTATAATACAAACATTTTATAAGAAACATGTTTTTATAAAACCAATAACTTTCAAGCTATACGTAAATATATATATTTTTTAACTTTTCGAACACAAAAGGTAAAAGTATTGCTACCGCAAAAGAAAAACTAACCTGAAATGTTGATGGATGTCAACGTCTCAAGACCCACCAAACACTAAAATGTGGTCTTTGCAATGACGTCTGTCTGTGTGTCTGTTTAAACTTAAAGTTAAGAGTAGTTTAAGATAGGGCGAAAAGTAAAAAAAAAAAAATTCTCAAAATCTAATCTAACGATTTTGATCAAAATTCGTATCTAGAAGTTGGTTAAGATTATAAATAAACTAGCTATTTTCATTTTACCATGAAAAATGAATTTTTGGGTACCTTACAGTAGCAGAAACTTCTATATCTCCACAACTATTTGAGATACTAAATAACTTAGCATTGCAAAATTGTAGAACTATTAAAAATCAAAAACTTTAAAATGAAATATATTTTTATAAATCCAACAGTTTCTGATATATTGTCAAATACATTAATACAATTTTGTGAGCTTTAGTTGTTAAGCATCTTGTGAATGTGGGGAATGCCAGGCCTCCACCGTGGTTCGGATTCCACGTTAAACTGTAGGTCCTTCATTTCATCTCACAATCACCCTACCATTACACATTAGCGTAAGTGTGTATAACCCGAACGGGTAGTAAGACGCGGTGCTAATAATAATAATAATAGTTGTAAAGAGATACTACTTAAGTTTTAACGCAATAATTCTCAAATGCCATAGAGTAATTAAATATAAGTAGGCCTAAGTCTCTAAAAGTTTGTTGTTTTTCCTTAAACCCCTTAGGAGAAATGTTTGTACTACAATGAACTATATTAATTTTAGACTCAATAGTTAATATTTACATTTTGTGTTGGTCAAAATTTATAAATGAGGAATTTAATAGCAATTCGATGACATGAAGATTTGCAACACCTCATAAATTGTCGAAAATTTTAACCGGAAGGTGAAATTTTAATACGAAGTGTTGACCCTTGTGGACCCAAAATTGATCTTTTTTATCGGTCCAAACATACAAATGAGGACATTAATTCTTTAAAAACAAAACTATAAAATTTAAAACCGGGACTAATAATTTTTTTTACATAATTATAGTGCAATTTATGCTTGGGTTTGCCAGTGTATATTATTTAATTTCACATAATATATTACGAGTTTTGAGTAAATATTTCCATTGTGTTTAGAAGATAGCAGCAATTTAATCTGTATATAATTTTTTATAATATCTGAAAAATATATAGATATATATCACGGATTCCCTGGATGATTTTGCGGAGCCCCTATACCAGCCTCAGGTACCCCTGCGGGTCCGCGGAACTCACTTTGAGAACCACTGTCATACACCATAAGCGTAATTAATATGTGTGTGTGTATATATATAACCCAAGAGGTTACGAAGACGTGGTGAAAGTATATATTTATAATGTACTGAAAGTTATTAAACTATAATATATAAAAAAAATATCGCACACCCTGAAATTCTCTTAACACCCAACTGCGTGTTAGGTAAGAAGAAAAACCTCTTTCCCCTCTTCCCCCATATCCTCTCTGCCCCTGGTCCATAAAGTGTGCGGCGTTGCTCCGAGATTGTAACTCTTACATTATCAGCCACCACAGCCACTAGAGGTCAGCAGTGAGCGAACGGTCATTACCCGTCGCCAGCCGCTAATTTCCGCTTCCGTATCCGGTTAAAACCCCACAGGTTGCCAATAAAACAGATTTTATAGGGGGGAGCGCACGGGTTTTCTCCGGCAGAGCGGACCTCTCAGGGGTTTGGTGGGGTTCCGGGGGGAAGGGAGAACCAGTGTACATTGAGTGGTCAGCCTCTTTCAGCCCCATTTACATTCCCCCCTCCGTGCGCGAGTGGAGTGGCATAGGACGCGTCAAAACACCCACACCCTCGCACATCTATTTTAATAGTTCAACCCTTACACAGTCATACACGTTCAACTTTCGAGTGAACATAAAAAAAACACAAGATATTTAGTTTTTTTCTCATGATATACAAGAAGCAGCTCTCTCTTTTTTTAAATTTTATTCGCATCAAAATTCGTGTTGTGAAGATATTAACTTATATCAAGATAATGAGAGATCACACTCAAGAGCGTCGGAATAAGAAAACAAAGCGAGGTGGTAGTGCGGTAGAGGTGGGGGTAGAAGGGTGCCAGCCTTCTCCTAAATACTGTGAGGGGCAGACTCCTGCTCAAAATTACCCACCGATTCTGAAGTTTGGATAAAAACAATTTCCAAACAAATTACTTTGAAATTGTGTAAGCGGCGTCACTGTCCGCGCAGCTTACGCTAATATCTGAGGGTGCCAGAAGTGCATTTTATCCCTACAACCCCTTTATCTCTCTCCCCATTCAGAAATGTCGTAGACACTCCTCTGCGCCTCTGTATAGGCCTGATAAGTTCAAATGTTCCGAGAAAAATACTATCGTCCATTACTGGATGATCAAACCAACTAAAAACTCTAGATCATCAACACTACAGCTTTAATACTGCTATTATTATTTGAGGTGTTAAATATGAACTTTCTGAACCAACCGATTATATCAGCACACGCATTAAAAAACTAACCTAAATCTAGAATAAACACACCCTCCAGCCTCCACCCGTTAATATATAAATGTGAAAGGGAAGGGAAAAACCCACATTTTACCAATACTATATTTTTTGCCCGTTCCAAGAATCGAGCGCAGGACCTTTAGCTTATTAAGTAGAAATGTTACTTACTGAGCTAGGTTGTGGGACCTTTATTCCGTTTTCTTTTAATCCGGGCTCCTTACCACTATTCTGGGATTTCCGCATTTAATTACACTGATGATTAAGGTGAAATTACGAATAGAAGTGCCCGTATTGATATATACGAGGAGTGAGAAACCACTTATGACAAAAACAACTCAGTACACCTGAGGTTCGAACCCTCACCTTCAGTAACCAGATGAAACGACTCTTTCTCCGTACGACCACATGTGAATTAAAGTTCACAAAGAACACAATAATAAAATTTAATAGTGGTACTGATTTTTTATAACACCACGTCTTACTACCCTTTCCAGTTATACACTTATGTACTAATTACGATAACGGTTTTGGGGATTAGGAAGGTTATATTTATAGGAAGTGTACCCGCATTTATATGGAGCGAGAGAGAGGGGAAAACTATTTTGGGAGTTTCACCCTCAGTAAGTACTTAAACCCAACCGATGTTCGAGCCTAGAACTCTCCGTCATCGGCAGTCTAGTCTACTGCGAGGGTAGCGCATTGGACCACGCCGATTCAAAGCTGATCAATAATGATTATTACCCTTAAAACCAAATTAAATTATACGAACTCTTTGGCGGGGGCTATTTTCCAAACCGTGACCTGAAACCAAGGTCCTATTTGTCGAAATCCTTTAGTTATCGTTTCAGTGGCGGGTCATAGCGAAAGACCTTGATGCTGATCACGTCATCAGTCATGCGATAAAAAAAGAACCCTTCTCTGAAACAGTAATAATTATCAATGGGGAACGATTTTTGTTTTTTCTAGTAACAACACTTTACGCCCCCTTCACATGTTGGGGTGCCAAAAACAACTAAACGATCGTTACATAGAAGCGAACAATATATTCCCTACATAAACAACATGTTATAAAACATACTAGTACACTCACTATCCAAATACTTTATATTTTCATCTCAGCTGAAACACGTATGTAAAAATAAAAATTTAATAAAAAATATATATTCTAAATAGATATTCGATAGTTTAATTTGTTTATGGTAAAAACGTGAATGTAGCCATGTGATTTATGTGTGTGCCTCTCAAAGACTACTTAATATCTTATATATTTATATGAATGAAATGTAATTTTGAAAAGGTGTCATTGATCATGCGAGCTAGGATCGCTATTTTAATAGAATTTAGGCCCCTATTAATAAATAAATAAAAATCTTTGAACATAATTGTATTGAAAGATTAGACAATACTTAAAAGTCAAACCTTAACTATATTTTTTACACAAAATAATACATTAATTCTGAGATTCTAACTATTGGGCGAATTGTCGGTAAATATGGGCATATGATATAGTAGCCTATTTCCTAACAATAAAAAAATGTTTTCATTGATATCTGAGTAGATCGATTATTGATAAAGTTTTGATTTTAAATAATTATTGCTATACAAAATAAAACCTATTGGTCTATTCTTAAATTTTTCATTTTATTACAGTTTCTAAACTCTTTTATTTTATAAGAACTTCCAGACATGATCTTAGATCAAGATTGTAGGCTATGTTCAAATAAAAAAATATTGATTTTATTGTAAAATTTAGGTCTCGAAATTATAATTTTAGTCAAAGAATTAGAAAAAAATAATTGTATGGGAGTCAGAGAAAGGGTTATATATTAATTGAATGATTTTTAAAATTCCAAGGCATTTCCAAGCTTTTTTTCAAAATATATACATTAAAAATGAAAAAAAATTTATTGATTTTCATGACCAATGCTAGTAAGAAAGAATCCCTTTGTACACTTTTTTTTTCACTTAAAGAACGAAAGCTACTGATAAGATGATTACAGTATGAAAATTTATAGTGACCATATTCGTGTAAGGTTGTTTACTAGATGAAGAAATAGGCTTACAAATTCATCTTGCATGTCCTGAAACTTTAAAAAACGATAGGAACCCAGCCCTTCAAATGACAAAGAAACATCCTACATAACCAAAACGTATTCAATACAATCACATAAATAAACAATGTCCCCTACTGTTATCTTCTTTCACTTTAACTGTTCATAGTTCACTTTCTTCTATTTATTATAATAAATAAAGTTTTTTTCAACACTCCACTATATAAAGTCAAATATGTTTACAAACCTACAAACTATTATTTTCAACCTAACAAATGTTAAAACTAAGTGCAATATTGATCATAAGCAATAAAAATCGCTGTTCAAAGGTAGATAAAACATTTTAATAAATTAAAAATAATATAACGGAGAGGTAATATGTAATATGCAAATTAAAAAAGAAAAGCTTAACAGCGGGAGGTGATCCGGACTCTCAGACAAAGTCCTGCCTTTAGACACGCTATTCGAATGTGTAATTAATTTTCAATCAAAACATGTTCACATGTAGCCTACCATAAATAATATATTAAATGCCCTCTAGCCATGTATTTATTGTGATATATATATACACCCATTTTGTTAGTTTGAACCACAAACAACAAGGTGTCCCTGCTTCAATGGCCACATGGTCTGAGGCGCTACTCTCGCAGTAGACTAGACATCCAACGACGAGAATATCGCCGTTCGAATCTCAGTCAGGTGTATTGAAAGTGGTTTTTAAAAATAGTTTTCAACTCTCATTCCACACAAATGCGGGTTGACTTTCTATAAATATTGCCTTCCTAATTAATGAAGCCATTAGAGTAATTAGTACACAAGCGTATAGCCTAAACGGATAGTAATATGAGCTGCTAAAAAAAGTGTATGAAATAATGTTAGTCTGGTATTTACGATTTATTTAATTTTAGCAAAAAATGAATGGGTGCTTAAGTAAAGTGGTTTGGTAGGAAATCCAATAGGTGAATGTGTAAAAAAGCCTTGTGTTGGTTTGAGAATGTTGAGAGGATAATTGTAGATAGAGTATGACGCAAATATATTAAGGTGCAGTAGAGTGTGTGGGTAGGCCATGTAAGAAGTAACATGTTGGGAGTTTTAAGAATAAAAGAGCATGTATGACTCGGTTTAAGGATGCAGTTTAAGCAAAGGGATTATGCAATAATAAGGAAGTATGGAGAAAGTTATAGAGGATGTATTAAGTACGGGGCTGTTTTTTTTAGCTACATTCAGTTTCTTGCCTTCCCCGTAATGGAATGGTGTGATTATATATGTGTGTGTATGTATGTATGTATGTATGTATATATGTATATATGTATATATGTATATATTGTATGTATGTATGTATGTATGTATGTATGTATGTATGTATGTATGTATGTATGTATGTATGTATGTATGTATGTATGTAGCTTATGAAAATAAGAGGTGATAACCACACATTAAGTAGGCTATATTTAATTTAATAAAATTTCTACAAAATTAGAGAATGACAAGATTCAATTAAATTATGAATGTTGAAAATTAGGTTGATATCCATTGGGTTTTTTTTCAACGTAAGATAATTGATAGAATATGATTTGAACTTATAATATTTAATCTCGTTTTTAGTATTGACACAATAAAATGCACATGGGAGAATTTAGTGTTAAGCGTTAAATTATTTAAATTTATTGAAATAGTATCTTCTTTATTTTGTCATACATAAAATAAAGTTAAACTAGAGCGTACAATTGCAATAAATGTTGATAAAAATAGAATAGATTCTACATTTTATATAAAGATAAAAGTATCATGTATGATTACAAAGGAATGGAAACTAACATTGAGAAGACAAATGTTATGTCCATAGAAAATAATCACTGGACATTGCCGTGGGATATCAAGAAATGGAGTTTTTTTTAGCGAGAAGCGCGTGGTGTACAAGGAATAAGTCAAAAATAGCAACGGATTAGGAAGAATATTTTCAGCATGAAGCGGTAACAATCTGGACATGGGAGAACTAATGAAGTGTTGCATACGGAGCTTCACTTTTGGGGAGCTTTATGTAACATTGACCTTGAAGGAAAACGAGAAGAAATGTTTGGAAACCTTTGAGCTGATGCTAGTAGATAGGATAAACTGGACCAATACGGTGACAAATGAAGAATTTATAAAAAAAAAAGAGTAAACCTAAATGAATACATAATCCTTTTGTTTTTTTATATATAAAATAAGATCATACAATTTACAGTGGTGAATTATCCCATAAAATTATTTTATTTGAGATGGTAGCCTTAAGATGAAATAAATCAAAAAGCTTTTACCTATCACTTTAGTGCAGCGAAAAATAGAGTACTAGAATTAACTTTTTATTTTGCGTAACATTTTGAAAATTAATTTAATGGGATAATATAGGTCAACTTTGTAATATTAAAAAAAAAGTGTAATCTATATCACGATCTATAAACTGCGAAACTTTGCAATATTGAAAGGTTAAAATATATATATAGAAAAAATTAAAACTCTGAAAAGAAAATAGATTTAAATCTTTTCTGTAGATGAAAGAAAAACCAAAGAAATAAAGCCTTCCTAAATTGGGAAAGGACTTAGTTCTATTGCTATATAACTGGGGAGTACTAAAAACTACCTACAAAACGACATGAACAAAGACGATACAAAGATAAAAAAAACAAACACGTCCACGCGAAGAATAAAAAGAGATCTTGAAAAAGAGAAGGTAAAGATTCTGAAGAGAAAAAGACAAGGGACACATAGAGAAGAGAAAAAAAGAAGAAGAAAGAAAAAGTTGTGTAAACGCAGAGACAGTGTTTTTCATTTTCTTTATATTACCCTGGGTACTCGTAAAGGCATTACTCCATGACCGGACTAAAGGCACTTGTTTTCCAAAACCCAATTTATTTTTTTCCTTCTTTTGGTGAAGGGAAAGGGGGGGGGGG
>CABFVX010000001.1:649940-673384 GCA_902151425.1 Timema shepardi | reverse complement strand
GCACTAACCAGCACTAACGTAGCACAAACGATGGGCGTTTTCAAAAAATTGTTATCTCTATTATTTCTTATACTGGGTGGCCAGGGAGATACCTCCCTAGCCACCCATAAAGAATCGTGAATAAGTGCTGTAAATTTACAGCACTAACGATGAAAATCGGGCACTAACCAGCACTAACGTAGCACAAACGATGGGCGTTTTCAAAAAATTGTTATCTCTATTATTTCTTATACTGGGTGGCCAGGGAGATACCTCCCTAGCCACCCATAAAGAATCGTGAATAAGTGCTGTAAATTTACAGCACTAACGATGAAAATCGGGCACTAACCAGCACTAACGTAGCACAAACGATGGGCGTTTTCAAAAAATTGTTATCTCTATTATTTCTTATACTGGGTGGCCAGGGAGATACCTCCCTAGCCACCCATAAAGAATCGTGAATAAGTGCTGTAAATTTACAGCACTAACGATGAAAATCGGGCACTAACCAGCACTAACGTAGCACAAACGATGGGCGTTTTCAAAAAATTGTTATCTCTATTATTTCTTATACTGGGTGGCCAGGGAGATACCTCCCTAGCCACCCATAAAGAATCGTGAATAAGTGCTGTAAATTTACAGCACTAACGACGAAAATCGAGCACTAACCAGCACTAACGTAGCACAAACGATGAGCGTTTTCAAAAACCGGGTGGCTAAAAGTCGGGTGGCCAGGACGACACACATCTACTACAGCAGCACCATGGCTTCTTTGGTGCTGACTGACAGCTCACAGCTGACTTCTGACAGTCAACATTTAGGTATATACCTAAATTTTGACCGTCAGAAGTGACAGCTGCTAAACACATGTTTTTGCAGATCATATGGTTCGGCGTAGAGATACATACTTTGGTCTGGTAATTTTTCAAAGCCTTTAGCTGTCAGTCAGCACCAAATAAGCCATAGGGCTACTGTAGCCTTAGTTGAATGTATTCATAAGTTTGGACTGATAGTTCAAAATATATAACTTTTGATCAATGGAGTTAGCTTGTACTAATTTAAAGTAGAATTTTTGATTGACTACAGAATATTTGATAAAAGAATCTAGAAATGATGTTCCCCGCAGTCACTAAACAATAGTTTAGTTAAATAAGGTCCAACATCATTTTAGAATAAAAATTAATATTAATTTATTGACATTAATAATAATGTAAGTCATTTGACCTAAAAAAAAATTTAGACTATATTTAATTTGTTTTTTGACAATCACGCATGACACCTCTTGATGGTCTTGAGTGAAAACATTTAGAAGATTTAGTTCCCTTCAAATCACTCAATAAAAGGTAAAACTAATCAAGGATTACCTCTACTTGCATCAAAATTTAGTTTTTTTAATGTTAGTGCGTGAGAGAATTTAATCTCCTAGCACCTTTGAAGTGCAACCAACACCATTGTATTGTACCTAACTTGATCCATTTAACACCAATTAAATTTACAATCAAGCAGCCATACAAAAAATTGTATTTTTTATAAATCTTAAAAAAAATGAGCTTATAATTATTTAGTCCTAAACAATTATTTAATCATATCAATTACCCGCCTCGGTGGCGTAGTTGGCTAACGTGCTAGTCGTGTTAAGCCCTACTGCTGAGGACGGGGATATCGAAGATCGAATCTCAGTCGAGTGAACTGGGGGTGGTTTTTCCTAAATGGTTTTCCACTCTCCCTCCACGCAAATGCGGGTTCCCTTCCTCTAATTCAAGCTTCCCAATTCCTAATACATTAGCGTAATTAGTACTTAAAGCGTATAACCCGAACGGGTAGTAAGACGCGGTGCTAAATATAAAAAATATATAATCATATCAATGGACATGCAGACTAGGGTTTTAGCCTTAAATAATCTTTTTTGTCAGAGAGCTAGAGATCGGGATTTGAATCATGGCCCAGTGTAAGGAGATTGGGTTTCCCCTAAAGTTTTTGCCACCCTACTTTCACGCAAATGTGGGTATATTTTTCTCAATGTTCTACCTTAACTCAGCCTTACTCAATAAGTGTGGAGATGCGCAAAGCCTGAATCGGTATTAAGACGTGGAGCAAGCAAACACTAATACTAATAAATGTACGTCAAATTTCATTTAGCCTTAGGCCTATATTTGTGTTGTGAATTATGATAAAGCTTCATTATAAAAGAAAGAAAAAACGGTAATATTATGTTTAAATAGATTTATGTAAGGGCGTTGAATCATTATGTGTTTCTCATGATAATAACAGTAAGCGCTGCCGAAGACAATGTGGTCGCCTTACAAACTACAACACGCTGTTGAAGACATATGGACCATTGTCTCACGCATATTACCATGGTGACATAAATAACGAGACTGAACAAGGTGGATAAGACCACAGATGTTAAGAAGGGACGTGTATAGATTCGGAAAGCCTCCACCCCTGAATACTGGCAAGTATGCTTCCACAATCTAATGAATAACTTGATTTGGGAGGCTTGATGTTCGATACCTGGAAGGGTTCGACCGGTAGGATGTTTTATTTTCTCCAAGCTGTGGTCCCCAAGACAACTTTGAGCCAAGTACTAGTTTTAAATAATTATACTAATCCCACCAATGTGCACGCAGACTAAATGTCAAGCCACTTTTAGTCTATTTTGTCGGGGACAGCGAGGTCTTATCTGATAAAAATTTAAGGTTTTTCTCCCCAATTTCCCCTTACGCAAATACGTCTACATCTACTCTAAAAGTATAACTTCTTCGGCCCTGCCTTATTAGTGAAAACAAAATGCGTAAATCCCAAATGGTCACTAAAACATGTTGAAAAATAAATAATATTTTAAAATAGGGCCTACAATAAAAAAAGGTCAAGTGAAAGAAAATATTGGTTAAGAAGAAATTTAATTCAGTTAGTATTAAATTTTGGTGAGCAAATTTATCTCTAATTTGCATGTAATTTATTATATATAGTGGAAATTTGAGTGCTGACCTCGTCTAATTAAGTAATTATAGCACTATTAATGTTATGTTTTGATAATTTGTGTGAAATAAATAGCCTGAATAATTTTTATTTCACCAAACTTTGGCCGATTTGTTAATTTAATATTAGTAAATAGAAATAATAAGGTAACTTTTAAAATATATAAGTTCATACTAACTGTAAATTTTTTATAAAATGTAATTGTTGAAATTTCGTATTTTGATGTTATTTTTGAGAACTTGATAAAAAAAATATTTTTTATAATAGCATTATATTATGTTGAGGATGTATTTATTTTCGTATAGATCCTTATAATTAATTTGAGACGTTTGTTTGGAAATATTTAGCTTAAGGGAAGGTGCTTTTCTTAGACTAAACTTATATAAATAACTAACAATTTTTTTAAATACGAAAGCCAGACCAATTTCCGTCACCTGCCGAGTATTTTTACCCTATTATGATTAAACTCAAATGGTATAAAATAGAATATTGATCTAATGATTTATTTTATTTTTTTCAAGAACATTTGTGCAGGCTTCCAAGAAAATGTGTGGGTAGTATGTCAACTCACCCAACAGTTGAATCAAATTAGATTTTTCTAAGACGAAATATGTACCAAGCACAGGAAAAAATAAATCAAAAAGATAATATCTTTAACAGACACCTTAAAATCAAAATCAGAAGATAGATCAGGTTTCAGCCAGTCCAACCCAATTTTCCACGCATATGGTACTTCCAGGATATTGTTTGAGACTTTGATTAATAATAGTTGTAACACTTTCCTTATAATTCCTTTTTCCACAACAGATGTGATGATTTCAACGTGAGAATTAAGAACTCTACTCTTACCTACCAGAGTAGACATACATATATGTAATTATTTTTACTATTAATATTTTATAGGTATTGATTATATCCATCAAAAATTACCACTGCAAGTTACATGAATTAACGTATCTAGAAAATGTTCTAGCCGTCAGATAAGGCCGTTCTTATTATAATACTAGATTGTACCAACAATCCCAGGCGAGATTTGTACCAGGTCCCATGGGGTAAGAGCACGAACCACAACACCAACCCTGTCTATTGCAGTTATTAAAAATACCGGCACTGCAATTGTGTATTTAGCCTGATAAATATAATAAAAAATATTTTTTTAAATTGTGATTGAGGCATCGAATTGAATTTTTTTAATTCGGTAAAGAATATTGGGATAGAAAAGTGTTTATAGTTTAAATTAGTTGAATGAGGGAAATAATGTTGATTTTTAATATCTATAAAAATTCAAGACCCTATTTAATACCGTTTTGGTCAGTCTAGGCTGAAAGATAGTATTTGAAGGTTTTATTTGAATTAGATAGAAGAGCGCTATGTTGGTTTGAATGTCGATTATTGATACAATCTTTTAATAAATTAAAATAAAATAGCTACATAAAAATAAAAAACAAATCCAATTATATTAAACTACAAAATAATACCTTAAATAAGCCTATCTATGATTATATAAATTCTTAAGATTTTTACTTATGGTTTTACACATTTTATTTTTAAGGCGTCTTCTATGGGGAAAAAATGTATTTTACAGAACCAAAGAGAGTAGAATTCCACTAAAAAAAAACCTTGAGAAAATATCTCACAATGTTTATGTTCATTTTGTGTTTGCTCGGTTCAAATGAGATTTTTTATAAGGCCTAAGTGTATCATGGATTCCAAAACAACAAATGAGTTCAAGGTGCCAATAAACCTAATTTTTAAGCTACTTTAACGATGCATAACTTACTGTTGCCTAGATCCACTGACTCTTTGGACTTTGTGGACTCAAAATTTAATGGCTGCTAAAACTTAAGCTAGCTAGCTATTCAACCCTAACCTCATACACCTCCATTCATTCTCCAGCCTGACACATAAACTATTTAAAATTATTTTCAATTATCATCTTCCAATCTGGACTATCAAGGCTGAGATCCAAAAAATATATAATTTAATACATAAATCACCGGCCCTAAATATATAATTTAATATTTCATGGGCCCTATAATATAGGTATGACCACTTTCATCCCTATTATCTATTCAAGTGTTGGCTACCAATAATCAATAGCTTAACCCTAAATAGGGCGAGGACGAATCTTCCAAAACCCCACCAACATATTTCTTCATAGTTTAAAACCTTCCCTCCGCAGCTAATTCAAGTTCTAAGACTGACCGAACCTTAACACTAATGTATGGATCGGAGGTTGCGTGCGAGTCCCCTAAAAATGGTATAAAGGGCTCTTAACTCTTACTATCCGAGACATCTTCCAACAAACTCTGGACCACTATTTCCTCGGCATCTCTCTAACTTAAAATTCCACGTTTAACAATAAAAACAGAAGGGAAACCACCACGCCGTTTCACGCGAGTCGGCCCATAAATAACCGTTGTCTCCTTCGCCTTGAGGGCTGCGGACCGCAAAAGAGCCTGCAGAACTATCCCTGTGACTCTTTACTGTATAAAGTCTGGAGTACACGCCATGTGTTTGTTTGTATGATACCCAGTCCGTAAGAGATCGTTCTTGAAGTAATGCCTAGTCCACATACCGTGTCCGTGAGATATCGTTATACATACTCCGTATTTGAATCATACTTATTGTCTAGAAGTAATTGTTACTTAAGAAAAGCTAAAGTCTATTCACCACTTATTTATAAAAATACAAATTCAGTCCATACACCATAAGAGATTATACCAATACCGAGGTCTAGCCTGCACGCCAGATATTTGTATGTTTTTTATTAAATAGTTCGTAAATGACTGTATCTACATTTAAAAAAAATAGCACTCTCCACTCTGCTTACGCGCAAATGCATGTACATTTACTCAAATTCTATTTTACTCATTTCTTAGTGTAAACATGTGAATATCTTGGATTAACAGTAAGAAAAGGTGCACCACGATAATAAGTTAGTGTTATAAAAACTTCCAAATAAAAATTTGATACATCAGATTTATTAAGCTTGTTTTTATTTACTACCTCAAGACATTTTCCTTTTAATAAAAGTATTTTTTTTAATATCACGAACCAATAGAAGCAAGATCACAACATAATATCTCAATAGTAGCTAGATGCGTGCAACCAAAATATGTTAACTAAGGTAACCAATTCATTCCGAGCGATTATTAAAATACATCGCCAGGTATTTTATATATCGAGTTTAGAAGCTCACAAATCAGCATCTGGTATCACAGTGGTAAACCAAACAACATCTAAATAACGGCAGGCAATAAAACCATCACTTGATGGCTCCGTGCCTTGGAGGTTCGTTTGGTGGAACTTCTGAAGGAAGAGTTATGACTCCCAGTTTTTTATTTCTTAAGGTGGTAGATTAACATTTCTCGCTTCTGCTTTAGAAATTAATGTCAGTGGTTGGAAATAGACTAATAAGAATATAGGTGCATATAGATATATATATATATATATATATAGAGAGAGAGAGAGAGAGAGAGAAAACATGTGCATATATATGACATATATTTTCTCTTCATCTCTCAAACCATTTAAGCTTTCAATGTTTAACTACACTAATAGAAGAGGGGCAGGGGGGTGTTAGATAAGGTAGACATTATAGGAAATATATCTCTATATGCGTTAAGAGAAAAAAAAAAGAGTGGGAAACTATTTAGGAAAAATAAAATACCCTCTAGCCAGGATTCAAACGGTAACCTACTCCTACCCGTCAAACAAAAATAAGTGAGATCAACGTATTTATTGGCGTACGTACCAAGGAAAGTTAATCAATATATAAAATAGTGTTA
The DNA here is from genome assembly GCA_902151425.1 of Timema shepardi. Classification (NCBI taxonomy): domain Eukaryota; kingdom Metazoa; phylum Arthropoda; class Insecta; order Phasmatodea; family Timematidae; genus Timema; species Timema shepardi. Next base: position 666,632 of record CABFVX010000001.1, on the reverse strand, counting down.
ATGTTTTCCATATATGGAAAAGGTTTAGTAACGATTAAATCAAAGTTCAAGAAAGTATAAAGGTGGTGGCTTAAAGGAAATCCATTTGTAATAGCTTGGGGAGAGGAAAAGAAAAATCACCTGGCTATTTTCAGAGCTAAGGCCAAATTTTGACCCAAGTTATTCAAGATCCGGGGATAAAAAGAGGTGGTGGCATCAGTGGAAAAATAATATATAAAACATATGTATGTATAAATGGGCAATTATATTTGTTATGAACAGTGTTTTTTTATAGATATTACTTTTTATTTATGTTATTAAAAATATGTAGTTATAAAATATTTTTATCCAAAATAAATAAAATATTGCTCTGGTACAAACATAGAATTTAATATTTTTTCACAAGGTGATATCATCAGTTCCTGAATATCTGTCCTGAGCATGGCTGAAGATGGTAAACATTTTAATTGAAGCGAAAAAGGTTGGGCATTAAATTTCAAGACATACTTGACAGATATTAAGAAATATTGAGATCGCCATGTAAGGAAAATTAGATCTATGTTGGTATTAGAGCAATATTTTATTTATTTTGTAATTTTTTTTTTAAATTGTCTTCATTTTCAAATAATCACGCTTTGATAGACCTAGGTTTGAATCTCAGTGTGTCAGAACGTAGGTAAACAAATAGTTATATAAGAGTTTAGGTTCCATTCACGTAAAAATAGCTTGTGGATCCAGATCACAGCAATAATTAGAAGCTAAATGGGTTGAGTTAAAAATATGTCACTAAATCCTTTGATTAGTTGATAAAAGACGTGCATGATCACATTTACTGTAATTATATATATATATGAATATACATGTCTGTACATACCTACTAGTTTTACTACACGGAAAGGTGGGGGGAACGGGGGGGAGGGGGGTAGCGGGGGACTGTCCACTAAACCTATTTTTTTTGTCGTATCCGAAAGGTCAAGAGGTTGTGTCACAGCATTCCCGAATATGCCGAGAGAAGGACAACAAATCTGGACAGCGAATAAAATACCTCGAGTGTGACGTAACTCATTCTTTCCTGATGTGGAAATCTAGACAAAAAAAAAACATGTTGGCATTCTAGGAGGATATTTCTGTGAACAAGTTGAGCAAACACAAACATCTGTTAAAACAAAAATGTAACCCTTGCTTATAGCATGTATGAATTATAATGTAAAGACTACAAACATTATATCCATTATATCAAGAAGGCTTGGACTCGCTTCAGTGGCCGAATAGTTCAAGGCATCACTCGTGGTACATTTGCCTGCTGAATATGAAGAGAAAGGGGTTGAAATCCCGGTAAGGCCTACTGAGGGTGGGTTTCCCTAAATGTATTCCAACTCTCCTTCCACTAGAATTTTGGTAGATTACCTTCAAAAATTCTTCCTATCTCATTTCTATCTCACTATGGTAATTTATCATAATTATGTGCGTACAGCCTGAAAAGGTAGTAAGTCGTGGCTATAAAAACATAACGTTGAGGCATAGTATTTCATACGGTGACCTAAAAGAGCCATGGTTTAGTTAATCTTGTGGTCAAGAATGTACTAAGTGTAGGCATATATTTAAATTTTGTTCACAAACTATACTTAACACCAATCTAATTTTTATAAACGGGCCTAATTTTGACCGCTGGAAAAAGTTACTTTACTGTATTTATACTTCAAGTAATGTGATCTTCAGATGTCACTTTACATAGAAATGTTAGTAACTATAGCAAAAAATAATGAATTCTATAACTTGAAACCCGCCTCGGTGGCGTAGTTGGCTAACGCGCTTGTCGTGTTGAGCACGACTGCTGAGGACGGGGAGATCGAGGTTCAAATCTCAGTCGGGTGAACTGGGGGTGGTTTTTCCTAAATGGTTTTCCACTCTCCCTCCACGCAAATGCGGGTTCACTTCCTCTAATTCAACCTTCCCAATTCCTAATCCATTAGAGTAATTAGTACTTAAAGCGTATAATCCGAACGGGTAGTAAGACGCGGTGCTAAATATTATTATTACAACTTGAAATGTGGTTCTAATGCGTTTCCCATCCACCCGGAGCAGTGCAAGCTCACAAACCTTTTTTTTTAGATGGCTAGTGTCACCCTCCCACACCTTTTTCAGAAAAAAAAAATTAAATGAAAGTTATAAGAGTGTAATAGTTTCCCTTTTCTTTCCGCATTGAATTTCTATGAGTAAGCGAGAAAAGGTCTACAAATTTTGCCGTAAATCTATCTTATCGTCATACCAGAAGGCTACATTTCCAATACCTTTAAAATAACAATAATATAGTGAAATTGTATCAAAGTTGACCGCAAGGAATATGTTTTGTCTTTTTCAAAGTAAAAGAAAATCCAGGTTTGTATCTTTTAATCAAATGATATAATTTTTAATAATGATAAAGTATAACAAATACAACAGTCGGATATATTGAGATAAAACAATTTATTCAGATTTGATAACCACAATCAACATTTTTATAACATAAGCCCCTTTTTTAGTATCTTGCTAAAAATTACAGATAGCCTTTATTTATTAGATGTATGAAAGTAAAATAGCCTACTTTTAAAAAATTTGAGAAACTTTTTTCAGTCTTAAAGTGGTTTTTTTTTCGTCTCTATACTAACTTAATAATGTTCATTTATTTATTTAATGATAATTGTGTACTCTTTAACTGTATCATTTGGAAAGTTCAAGTGGTGTATTGAAAGATAAATTAGGGGTTCCCACTGTATTATTTAAAAATAAAATTGCTAAACATTCGATCAAAATAATCACACACTTTTCGTTTTTAGTAATAACTCATTTAGGCCTACTGACATTGCATGTGGCCATGTTTATCTTTAATAACACTCGCCATTTTGATGGTATATAAGTATTATTTTGAAAAATACTAATATTAGAAAAATATATAAAATAAATACAAAGACAAACAAACATTTGCTTATATGTACATTCAACTTTAGAATGTTTAGTGTTTCTATCAATTTGGCAACGTCGTATTCCTCTTCAAACGCTACCCTAACATCCCTTTCAAAAAATATATCTTCATCCCTTGCTCTTTAACTGTGTCTACTAGCTCCACCCCTCAATCCCCTCACCAATTCATAGTATTGAGTGTCCCTCATTCTGAGGGGGTTAGGTGTTCACATAGGGGAAGAAAGACCAGGTAGTTAAAAGTAGCAGGTAGAAAGGAGACACGAAAAAAGTAAAGGAAAGGTGCTTCGCATTGACATTTTTCTAGTCTGTTCTACATTACATACATAATAACATAGTGTTTTTGTATTTACATTCAGAACAAAATATTTTTCATGCGATACAAAATAAGATATTTTTAATGCCAAGATCTCTCCGTGCACATAAAATTCTTACATATAATTTGATAAGCCGGTTTCCAATAATAGAAATTACGAGGAAATAACTAAACAAATTTTGATAAACAACCACTCATTTTAAGTGTTAAGAGCCCAGGATGTTGGGAAGATATTAGTTTTCCACGAAAGCCCGATTTTCACAGGGTTTTTTTTTCAGTTTTTCATTCCTTGTTTAATCATCGTGGAAACCGTTATTTTCTGCATGGCTGTAAATCTTCAAATAAAATATCTCTCTTTGACTAAAAAATAATAACTCAATCTTTATTTGTTGGTCCGAATACACCACAATTTTCTTTTGATGAATATTTCTCTTTGGAATGTTATCGTTAATTCGCATTCGCATATATATATAAAACTATTCTCAATATATATAAAACTATCCTCAATATATATATATATATATATATTGAGCATAGTTAGAAAATAAACGGTCAAGATATTAAGTTTCTGGAAATATTGTCTACGTTTTTTTCGCGACCTGATAAAATAATGGTTACATATGTTTTGGTATGTACTATAAATTTTAAGCTCAAAAACGATAAAATGATCTTGAATAATGTTTTAAAAAATAACAATTTTAACAATTTAATTATGAGTTTTGGTGTTCACTTTTTTTCAAATGATGGGCTTTGATATTCATTTTAGCCCATAGTAACACTATAAAAAAATACATAAGTTAAGCTATGTTTTCATTTTACCGCTTAATTTTGAGAGTATGATATTTAAAAGTAAAGTTTTGTGTAAAACATCTATATTTTCCCATTCTTTATCTCTATCTGACACTCTCTCTAACGCTCCCATCCACTCTTACTCTCACTCCATCCCCAAACACACACACACACACCCACCCTATAACACACACTCTCTTAAAATGATCATCTCTCATTCTCTCTCACACACTATCTACCCTTACATACACTCTCTAGCACACAGTTTTACTCACATTATCTTTATTATACTCTCTCAAATGATCTCTAGCTCAAACGCTCTCGCTCTCAAATGATCGCTCTCTATTCAAAAGATTTCTCTCAAACGGTCTCTAAATCACTCTCACTCTTTCTCTATACATTACTCTCATTCTCTATATACATCAATTTCGCTATCTCTATTTCAAACTCACTTTCTCTCCATCTTTTGTTCCAACACTCTTTCTTAAACTCTGTCTCTTACTCCCTCCCTCTCTAACTTTTTCTCTCAAATTCTCTCTCACATGCCCCCACGTTTTTTCTCTTTTTCACACAATCTCTCTCCCAAAATTTTGAATTATCTTTTTTTCTTACACACACACTCTCACACACTTTATCATGCATTTTCCCTCACACATTCTCTTTATTTTTACTCACACACCCTCTCACTTTCTCTCACACATATTATCTCCCCTCACAAACACACACACATATTTATATATAGTTTAATAAGCCCATTTTTTATAGTTGAAATTAAGAGTAAATAGTTTTACAAATTTTAAACAACGAAGTTATTTTAAAGGTTAGGGGTCCAGGATGCCGGCAAAAATATTAGCCTAAAACTAAAATTTCCTTGCGAATTTTCCATATTTTCATTCTGTGTGGGCAGTGACTAAACCATAAAATTATTATCTGGCTACATCTCCATGGAAACCTTTATTTGCCAATTATTATATATCGGCAAATAAAATATTTCTCTTTGGTTAGAAATAATAACAGATTAATAATTCTTACTTGAGTGGTTTGGTGCAACGAATAGATAGAGAAATGGGAGAGGGGTCATTTTAAATTTCTCGTTGTGGACGGAAGAGAAAATTTTTAATTAGAAAGTCAGATGAGGTCTTATTATATAAATGTTTCCCGATAAAAAAAAACCTAAAATATATTTTAGTGCAATAAAATACAGGCATCGCTTCAACGATCAACTAGTATACTAAAATTTGCCTCCTGAGATTAAACTTTTCATTTTGTAATTGTGTATTATTGAACTATTGTGATTTATAAAGTAAATAGAATTAAATCAGTTTACTATCTTAATTTTACTTTACTTAAGTGCGTAACTAAAAAAGAATATTAGAAATGTCCTGCAACGACAATAGGTCAGACATGATTTAAATATTTTCATTTACATTTTTATTAAATAAAATTGTTTATAAATTTTTCAAATGAACATGATTTTGAAAAAAAAATATATATATATATATATATATATTTATATGAAAGGCTCAAACATGTGAAACTGTGCTTTGATAGGCCCTCATCCAATGATTTAAAAAAACAAGATTATAATGTCACAAATAATTAATTATATATGTCAATTTAATTACTAACTACATGATTCAGTGGTCGAAGGGTCTAAGTCGTCACTCTCATATTAGACTTACCTGTCGATTGCATATAGATTAGGGTTAAAATATAGGTTGGTTCTACTAAAAGAGTTTTTCCCTATATAATTTTCCACTCTCCTCCCACGTAAATGCGGGTAGATTACCTTAAAATTCTTCCTTCCTCATCCCTATACTATTAAATTATTATCATATATGCGTATAACCTTAACAGGTATTAAACGCGGTGATAAAAAAAACTAGAAAATAATATTTTGTTTAGAGATACAAATGCTTAGTTACCAACTTTTTCCCGTTAATTCTACCAGTAAAATATTAATTATAATAATATTTTCTACATTTATTTTGAAACTCAATTTATTCCAGGGAGTCAAACCGAAACACATAAAGGTTCTGGTTCCTGTTCTTCAAACAAAACATTATGTTCAGCTTTACTAACAAGATTATATAATAATGTTACGACAATATTTTCGATTTCAGCACAAATATTTTAAATTTTAAATTATAGTACATTCTACAGGTCCTTAATTTGTAGGCAAACGAAAATATTAAATGAGCTTTAGTGGTTACAATAAATAATTTTTATAAAATTTACCTTAAAAACCATTTTAATAATAATACCCTTTATTTGTCACTCACTCTCCAAGTCATTTGAGGAAATGTCGCACTGGATAATATTTATTTCACCCCATTTATTAAATAATTCAAAGAATAAATTATTAATAAAACTATAAAAACATTTCTGAACTACTACACACAATGAACTCCAATTTTGAAAGACTTCTTTCTTACTAGATGAGCGCCGAGTCAAAAGCTTGACATTTTTAGACTCACCCCCCTTACCCCTCCAAGCAAACTTGCCGTCTAACAAATACTTAAACTATTAAATTTTTAGGAATAACACTTATTATTAAATTTCTTTGTGTTTAGCTTAGACGTATTGTACAAATGGGCAGTTTCTCATTTCTCAGTACTCACCCTTCTTAGATTTGTTTGCTTTCACTCAGAGTAAGATACAACTTACTGTTCATTAAAAATCTCTTAATTTCAGTTATGGGTTCCAGTTCGACTTAATTATTTATTTCACGTTCAATATTTTCTTTTTTCAGAAGTATTTAGACAATATTACAGTTTTTCACATCTTCATACATGCATGTATGTTGTTTGATCAATAAAATATGTTTTATAAATTATAGTAAGAATACTCTGCTTATCGACACTAATTTTTTTTCTTACCAAACCTGCTTATATGAACTAACGAAGCTATTTCGGCTATCATAGGCTGAAGTTAATAAACTTGAAAAACCAAACATGCCATTTTAGACCGATACCTGATACAAAAAAACAACAACATAGGAACTATTATTCTTCTCGCTTGGAGCTATCTAGAATCTTCAAAACTGGTTACCTAATATGGAAACGAAGGTTAGGTTAGGTCACATACTAAACGGAGGGGGTTAGGACCTGTTCTCTTAGTTTTTTGATTTACCTGAATAACAATGTAGGCTATTCATTTCATTAATATAATCATTGAATTAATGTAATGATTTATTGTAAATATTGTAAAAGAAATATGTGAAAAATAGAAAGTATTTTCCTTTTATTAAAACTATACGGAGTGTTGAGTGAGCTCTTGTCTCTGCTGAACACCAAGGGATTAGGTATTAAGCTAGTTTGTAAATCGTATGATGATATAATAATTTGTTGTATGGAGTACACACATTAAATACCCTTAAAAATGTTGAATATAGCTCCCACGTTAACCGCAAACCCAGTATATTCAAGATGGGGAGGATGGTAGAGTAGTCAAACGGTGGTTGATGGAAAACTCTCAGTTCCCGACGTTAGTGGCCCCTAGCGTATTTTTCAGACACTTCTTGCAACAGCCCTCCCGCCCCACCCTAAGCACGTATGGCTTCCTTTCTTCAGATTCGGGATACTGTCAGTCATCGACTCGCATAAAGCAACACAACAGTTGATCTGGATCTAAACAATAAGTTTACAAAAGTTTTAATTCATGTGATATAAGATGAACTAAATATAATAATGGCATGGCAGCAAACTTCCAGAAGATGGCCTTCTTACTAGATGGACCATGAGAGATCAGAGAAAAACCAAAGTTCATGTTTACAATTTCCATGTCTAAGTTGTTTTAATTTTTTATTCACTTTATTGCATTAAAAAAGTCTAGTGAGCAAATTGCCTCTAAATAATGAATTCCTACTTTGATTACTATCCAGATGCGGGTTTTTAAAGTGTTGTAGAAGTAGACAGAGTTAGTTCAAACCCGCACCTGGAAATGTTCTCATCACTCAGTAGTAGGTATACTCATTGGCCAGTTATTGATGGAAATAAATTTCCCATCTGAGTTATGTAGAGAAGAGTCTATGTATAATTAATCGAATGGGGAGGGCGTAGGGGGGAAAAAATATCACAGGTACGGTTTAAACAAGTTTTGCTTTTCCTGGCAACACACCACGCCACGCTACTGTAATACTCTCAATGGTAACAAGGATTTTTAGGAAATAAATTACCGTAGTTCATTAATACCACATATGTTCAGAATGATTTAATATAAACTGTCGGGTGACCTGGCGGTCTAGGGGTAAGGTGTCAGACTTCTGTGCTGGCGGCCGGGGTACAATCCTTGGTCCTGGCACAGATTTATCTGATTACCAAACCCTTCCTTCACCTCTGACAAGACATCTTGTGAATGTGGGTAATGCCAGGCCTCCACCGTGGTTCGGATTCCACGTTAAACTGTAGGTCCTTCATTTCATCTCACAATCACCCTACCATTACACATTAGCGTAAGTGCGTATAACCCGAACGTATAGTAAGACGCTGTGCTAATAAAAATAATAATATAAACTGTTGGTAGTCCATAGCCTTTAATTAATTGGTAAATTTTCTGTCTGGTAAGCCAAAAGGTCAATGTTCAATACTCTATCGAATTTTCCTAATGAAAAGCAAATCAACGTCTTAATGCATGCGTATTTAGCCTTATTAGGCTTATTTAGTGTTAAATTAAATATTTAGGTTGTAATAAGTTCAGTACTAAAATAGCCTCGACTCAAAAAGAGTATGTTCAATTACAAAATAATGATATAACTTTGTTGTTCGAATTCATTTCAATGCCAAAAAATTACTCTGAACACGGGATTAATATAGGCTATGATAACTCAGCGGTTAAAGCATTAGCGTAATAAGCTAAAGGTTCCGGGATCGATTTCCGTGTCCAGGTGTAATTTTTCAAATATAGAGAATATTATATTTAAGTGTGGCTATTAAACCCATAAAATACATTTAGTTTTATTTTCTAAATAAGTCTTATATCATTTAACCCGCCTCGGTGGCGTAGTTGGCTAACGCGCTTGTCGTGTTGAGTTCGACTGCTGAGGATGGGGAGATCGAGGTTCGAATCTCGGTCGGGTGAACTGGGGGTGGTTTTTCCTAAATGGTTTTCCACGCAAATGTAGGTTCACTTCCTCTAATTCAACCTTCCCAATTCCTAGTCCATTAGAGTAATTAGTACTTAAAGCGTATAACCCGAACGGGTAGTAAGACGCGGTGCTTAATATTATATCATTTAGTACTTTCTTCTTCTTTTTTTCTTTTTTTCCAAAATGAATTAGAGTCTTTTTCATAAAAACTGAAAATATTCAGGCCTTCGCCTTAAATTTTGTATATTTTGCCTCCACATAAATTAATACGTTTTGATCAAAGTGTTGTTCTGGATGAAAGCAAGCCAATTACAATATTTTTTAATGGGATACCAACTTAGATTTTTTGTTTTTTGTTTTAATGATCTTATAACCAAGACGTGGTTTCATTCTTATTAGTATCTGGTTCAAGATCCTCATTTCCTCTCCCTCGCTCCTGATATTACCACTCTGTCTACCCCTCCATGAGGTTGCCGAGGGAAGTTATTGATCATCGCAACGGCAGACTGCGTGCTTGGTCACGTGACCACCCTTTTGTTCACAACGTGAGAGGGGAATACGTGGATGAAAAGGGGGAGGGTTGTCAGGAGGGGAAGAATTAAGGGCGAAAAAGCTGAATTAACTCGCACTTCATTTTTTTCTGTAATAAAAAGAAGTATATTAACACAAAAGCTGCAAAAGAAGAAAAAAAAAGAAATGTTGATATACATCATGAAAGTAGAACAATGACAAGCATAAAATATTAAGTTTTTCCACTTGTGTTTTTTTTCTCTGTACCCCACACCTTTTTATGTTTATATTAAGGTTTTATTCTGTTATTCAACAGAGGTGTTATGATGTTTATTTCGAATAAAATTTGCATACATGTAAATACAAATATGTTGTAGGCCAACGTTAAAGGTGTAAGTAAAAAAATAAATAAAAGAAACTTTAAAATAAAAATTTAATTTATCATTTTTACTTTTACAAATTAATATAGGTTAACTGTCCTTTTAGACAACATAGCTTAGGGCAGAAATGTATTTCTGCAGGTAGCTATTGTGTGCTTTATAAGCGCAAGTTTTGTTTCAAATCTTTGGGAAAAAAATATTGAAATTTGGCCTTGGTATGATAGTATGAATAATATACATATACAATTTATTTATTAATTGTTATTAGTTGGAGTTAATTGATCGTTCATATAATAAAGCCACAATCACAGGAGTACAGTACAAACACTAGATCTTAAAGATGTATCTAATTAGATATTAATATATTACACTTCCTACACACAAACTAAATATGTTTTATACCTTCAAATAAATGAAGGGCTATGTAATCCGTATACAAAGCATGTTTTTTTAATGGTTTACCACTCTCCTACTACTTTATTTTTGTTATAGTAGTCTAGAACACTAGTTTGGAATAATATTTACACACAATATTGATATTACAAATATTTTATCTAAATGTAATTTTAAAGTTCAATGTGGCCCTTATGATCAAATGAGTTTCACACAGACGTACCAAGGCATCACAATAGCGATTGACTGAACTTTCGATGGTGAGAATGAGAACCCATTTTCCTAAAGGAATTCTCAATGTTCCTTTATACAAATACGGGTACATTTCTTAAAAAAATACCTACCTCATTCCTACTCCACTAACGTAATGGCCGTGTGTATATGCAGGATGGATAGTAAGACGTGGTGCTAAAAAAAAGTAAATAAAACACGGAGCAAACAGAAATTACATCTGAAATTTAGAAGTTTCATAATAATTTTCTTATAAAAGGTAAATTATTATATTTGAATCATCTTATTTTAAACAAACACACAAAAATAAATAGTAAGTACCAATTGCCTACAGTAATCGTTTATAGATATTATGTCCCACTCTTCATAAATCTAACAAGTAGCTTAATAGAGATAGACCTTAATCAAGAATCTCAGATAAAATAAAACAACAAAGATAGGAAAGGGGGGGAGGGGATAAAACGAGACTCGTTAACTAACCCACTCGCCAGAGACAATACTAACAAGCGATGTGATAGCGACCATTTTACGAGGTGTTTTACGCGCAGTCACCGCCTTTTATGGCTTTTTAAAAGGCAGTTCATCTCGGGCAGCGAGTGCGAGAGAGACAGGGTCCTTTCTTCTAGCGAGTGGGACAGAGAGGGTGGTAGGAATACGGCCAAGCCCGATGGGTGCGAAGGAGAGGGGGCGGGTGGCAGGGGAACAAGGACATTGCATGAAGAGTATTTTTATGGGCCCCAGGACTGAACTGAGTGAGGAGCTGACTTTTTATTGCTCTATACAACGAAACTACTCTACTGAAGGATTATGGGTACTTCAGAAGCGGAGGGTATAGTAAAAGAACCGACTAAACGACTCTGAAGAAAGGATTGGAGGTGGCCAGGTTCGACGATAGGTGGGGGAGGGGTTATGTTTTGGACTAAAATCTAGGAATGTTAAGGAGTGGTTCAAAATGTAGCCTATATTAATTATTATTATTATTATTATTATTAGCACCGTGTCTTACTACCCGTTCGGGTTATACGCACTTACGCTAATGTGTAATGGTAGGGTGATTATGAGATGAAATGAAGGACCTACAGTTTAACGTGGAATCCGAACCACGGTGGAGGCCTGGCATTCCCCACATTCACAAGATCTTGTCAGAGGTGAAGGAAGGGTTTGGTAATCAGATTCATCTGTGCCGGTACCGGGGATTGAACCCCGGCCACCAGCACAGAAGTCTGACACCTTACCCCTAGACCGCCAGGTCACCCTCTTAATTCTTATAGATCTACACTTAATTCTTATAGGTCTACTCTTAATTCTTATAGGTCTACCCTTAATTCTTATAGGTCTACCCTTAATTCTTATAGGTCTACCCTTAATTCTTATAGGTCTACCCTTTCAACTTCACATAGACCGCATTGAAGGGGCATGTGGAACAAAGCATCAAACCCTCTTCAGTGGACGAACTGTATAAGGAGTCATTCCCAAGTTTGACTAGGCTGCTCATGACGAGGAGATAGTAGTTCGAATCCAAGTCGGGTCCATTGAGGGTGCTTTTTTCTAAAATGGCTTCCCACTCTCCTTCTAAGAAAATGTGGGTAGATTACCTCTAAAACTACTTCCTTCCTCAATCCTACCTCATTAGAGTAATTATATATGATAAGCCTATGTGTATAACCTGAATATTTAGCAAATATTTTTAAAAAAAATAGGCATCACTATAGGTTTAGTTTAGTCTAGTTTGTCTACAACGGGGTTCCGGATTTGAATTCTTCTGGCCAAGTATAGGACATATTGACATACTTTTCTTAATCGTTTCCCACTCTTCCGCCACGTAGCTGTGGGCATATTTTCTATACATCTATTCTCCTCGCCTTTACTTTATTAGTATAAATATGGCAGACAGTCCTTATGGGTGTTAAGACGTGCTATCCGTGCAAATTTAACTTAAAATAAGTTAAATTATCGTTCAAACTTTTAAGCTCATATCTAAATAGGCCTAAGCCTATTTTACTAATAAAAAAATTGTGAGCCCCTATAAAAGACGAAGTTTATCTCTAACTAGGCTAACAGATAGGCTTTGTAAAATCGTTAAATTAATTTTTTTGGGGTCGAGTTCACATAAAACCTGAGAATTCGTCATATAATCGAGCTCGTATCTTTTTCACGACTACAATACTTTTACTTACAATATTAGAAAGCATAAATGAAATATAAATATGCTTTTTAACGGCACAGAAAAAATTAAATGGGCTAAGTTATGTACAAATCACGTTTCTTAGAACTAAATAAACGTATAAAATATTCTAGGGCAAAATCTAAATCTTGAAATCTGAATTCAAGGAGAATCATTAAGTTATTTTAAAGGAATTAGTTTTTTTTTACCAAATAATAAGACATAAAACAAACTCAACTGCAATATATACCCTTTTTCCATAAACCCTCGTCAAATCACTAACCTATCTGCTTAACCCTTTCCTGCATCTTTATAGTTTGTCTTTATTTATAGCGCGGTCAATTTCATTCAGGGTGTCTTAACCACCTCGCCCTATAGACCTCAATGTTTGTTTATAAGGGATTGATAGAGAGAGAGAAATGGGCTCGTGCCAGAGAGTTATAGACCATGCGATGTTGCCGGGTGCAGACAAAATAGCCCATAAACACACTTCACTTTTATTGCTCTAAAAAAACAACAAAAAAACCTCAAACGATTGTTTTTCATCGCTTTGATAAGCTCATTAGGTAAAGCCATAAAATCTCAAGACTCAATACGGTCTTTAAACACTCCATAAAATCACACCTTAAGTTGTTTCTTTAGTGTTAAAAAAAAGAAACAATATGAAACTATTTAGTGGGTTGTAATTAAATACACCCAAAGCAAACAGGTTTTTTTCTGTGTTTATGGCATTTGATAGCTGTAAAATAAAATTTATTAGGGTAACATAAAAGTGTGTAAGCTCTAAAAAAGCGATTTGTGCCGGCAAGAAGAAAACTATCTGGGGGTCAGGGGGGGATATAAGATACTTTTAATGGTTTAACATGTTCTACTAGCGAGAATTGCAAGAAGTCAATCGATTCATTGTAATTACTGGTTCTGCAGCTGTGAATTGAATGTGAGTGTGTTATAAAAAGTTAATCACAAAACCCACCTATCTTTGCAATTATGTGTCTGTTTTCATGAGATATAAACACTATTGTTAAATCATTAATTATTTAATTATATATTTGATCTTGCAAGGTCATTAATCATTTACATTGAGACTTTTTTTGTGTGTAAATTATTACTATGTATTGGTTATAAAAGTATCGTAGTTTAATTCAGATACTTTTTTAATAAATAGATTCAATTTTAGCCTTAAAATACACAATTAAAATCATTATGTTTAAATAACATACTAAAAGTTTTTTTAAAGGTTGTGGGTAGTTATTTACACGGGTAAAAGCAAAATATCTACTTTTTCTTCGCACGCGATTAACCCAACAAAAATGTCACCGCTATCCTACTTTTTAGATCCTGAGGCAGACATCAAAACAAACCATAAAACTGCACCACCATCGCCGTCGCCATTATAAGCCTATCCAGAGCGCATGCTCACAGCATCTCCTTAAAAAAAAAAACCATAAGGGGAAAAAAATAAACACCACTTCCTATGATTTGAGTCTCTATTTCCATTTTGTGCCGCTAGGCTACATTTTATGGCGAGGGGAAGAGAAGAGGTGGGAACGAAATGATGTCCCAGTTCTAGCGAATGGTATCGTAAGCTTCCACCAAGCGCTACCTATCACAGCTTCGTATTAACTACTAATGTCGCCACATAGAGTGCGTCACGCCCGCTCAACAAGCGCTGCTGCCACCTAGGGGGCAGTGTTTAAACTATTAGGATCTCTATTCCACGGCGTATTGATATCTAAACTAAACCTCTATGCAGGAGAGAATTTATCGTACAAAACAGGAAACAAATTTTACTATCTGTGAAAGTGGTCAAAAAGAAGTGAGGGAAAAACACATACGGGAGCATTTGCCGTGTATTTACGATACCCTAGTAAGTTCCAAGAGGTTGTAAAAGCAAGTTTTACGACAGAATTGTGGCTCGTAAACCGAGATACGTGTTGTTGTGAAAACATTGATTCCGTTTCCCCTCCTGTTGGTCACTACCTCTTCCCTTCCACGGACCAAAGACACGCCCATTATAGGGGTTTGGGAAAAAGAAGGGGAGTAAGCTCTGCGCGGTGGGGATTAGTATTTCTCACAACAAGAGATGGCAGCAGAGTCGTCGCTGTAAACACATGCGTGCTAGGTTTTTATTTTGATTTAACAACAAAATTTTAGACACAACAAGACTTACTTTTAAAGACCAAACAAACATTTTTCGAAAAGGATTAAGTTATAACTGTGCATGTAACTTTTTTAACCATAGTAACGTATGTGTTCCTTACAAAGGAATAGTAACAATAATCATTTAACTACCATTGGCACTAAAAAAGAAAACGTGTTGTCCATGAATAGGAAAATGACAAGCGTGTGTTAATAGATAGAAATATGGACGGTTATTATTTGTCCACAGTAGTTAAAGGAGAATAGATCCTCCACGTTTATTTGCATCAAAAATATTTTTTTTATTTTCTCGGATTTCTAGCATAAGAGTCTTCCTCAAAAGGGAAAACACTTATTTCTAAACATAAAAAATAAAAATTAGGGAGAGAGTGGGGATAAATGGTACAGTGCACCGCACAAACCTTCTCTCTTTTATATTAAAATAAAGACATTCACTTTTTTAAAAAACTTAAGATTTGAGGGACGCAATAATAGGCTATATATTGTTGCAAAAAAATTAGGAATAAAAAGCATCACACTCCACCAAATATCATAAATGAAATAATAATTTACACTGTTACAGAAACATTGATTAAAAAAAGGACCATCTTTGTCCACTAAAGAGCATAGCAATCAATTTAATCTTCAGTGTGAATATATAAATATATATATATATGTGTGTGGGTGTATTTTCTTATAGTTAAGATATATTAGTGGTTTGATGAAATAGTGTTTCAAATAAAACATTACTTTTATTAACAAGTTACTTATTTTAATTTATATATGTGTGTGTTTTCTTATAGTTAAGATATATTAGTGGTTTGATGAAATTGTGTTTAAAAAAAAGATTATTTTTAGTAATAAGTTACTACAACTTTAATATGATACGTTATTTATTATCTTAAATAGTTGCGAAGATATGATCCAAATTGGAAATTTACACCCATATAAAATACCCTTTAAATCATTTTCCCCTTTTAAACAGTAGATACCTAAATACTAAATTTAATCCAAATCGTTTAAACAAATTCAGATTTTTTTCTACTTTTTTTATGTAGAAGAATGGGCAACTAGCCAAAAATCAACTCATGGTGTTTGAAGGCGTTGCAAAGAGGTGTCCAATGGCCCTCCTTAAAAACTATTTAAAATTGTATTCGCCAAGGAACATTTTTAATTAGGGATGCTCATAGAAGCTATTTTGTATTGTCTTAAGGTGACGGATGTAAGAAACGCGAGGAAAGGTAGGCCTAGGTGTTTTTACAGTTTTTATAGAAAAACTTTTTTTTTGTCAAAATAGATCAAATATTGCTTCAGTACAAACATTTCATTTTTTTCTCTTCATTTAAAAAGGTTTTAATATAATCCCACTATGCTCATGAGTCATGACAAATATTACTACACAACTTCTAATATAATAACCATGTGAAGAAAATGAAGAAAATTATACTATGTGTTTGTATAAAAGCGATATTTGATTTATTTTGACAAAAAAAAATTCTATAAAAAACTGCAAAAACACTGACTCTCTTTCGCGTTCCCTGCATCCCCACATTTCATATTCTTAGCTACATAATAAAAGAAAATTTTGAAAGTTAGACAAGCTATTTATAATGGTTCTTCCACTTAAAATGTAGGGAAAACTGGTTGATTATAGAAGTTATTTATGATTGTCATACTTATCAATTTAAAAAAAATAGAAATCATAAAACAAAATTGGATTATTCTCCACTTGGCAATTTAAAAAAAT